>OU862875.1:53526838-54126838 GCA_917880725.1 Selenia dentaria
TGCAAACAATACAATCTCGTTATTCTTCTCTACATAATAAGGTAAGTCATTAATATAGATTAAAAACAAGAACGGCCCTAGTATTGAACCTTGTGGAACGCCCATTGAGATTATAGAGCCGGGCGATTTTTTACCATTTATGTCAACCCTTTGAATTCTACCATTTAAATATGAAGTCAAAAGGTTGAGAGCCATGTCCCTAATACCGTAGTGTTGTAATTTCCTGACAAGTATATCATGTCGGACGCAGTCAAATGCCTTAGATAAGTCACAAAAAACACCTAAGGCATCTTGAGAGTTCTCCCAGGCATCAAACACATCTTTTATTAGTTCTATACCTGCGTCTATAGTAGAGCGATTCCTTGTAAACCCAAATTGATTTTTATGGAAAATTTTGTTTGCACTAAAATGAGTTTCTTATTGATGTAATATGATTTTTTCGAAAATCTTACTTAGCGTAGGTAGTACAGAAATAGGCCGAAAATTTGTTGGATCAGTAGTACTACCAGATTTGAATAAAGGAACCACTTTACTGTGCTTCATTAGGTCAGGAAATACACCACTTGCAACACAACTATTAAACACAGCTGCTAGATTGGGTGCAATGACATCTATAATTGAAGAAACGGTCTTCACAGAAAGACCCCATAGGTCTGCCGTTTTTTTTGCATCTAGACTTTTGAAACTGCTTACAATATCTTTGCAATTAACTACTGAAAATTTAAAAGTTGTGTCACATTCAGTTACACTTTGTTTAAGTAAGATCTCAGCAGAAATGGAGGAAGATTTTAGAGTTTTGGTTGTTAAAGAAGGAATATTAGTGAAAAATTTCTCAAACTCGGCCGCTACCTCCAAATCTGCTCTTACATCTTTATTATTAATTTTTAAATTAAAGTCTCGATTACGCACTGTATTTCTACCAGTTTCACTGTTTATAATGTTCCACGTTTTTTTATTTTATTAACAGAATTTTTGATCTTATTTCTTAAATAAATAGATTTTGCTGAGGAACAGGCTCGTTTAAATAACTTAGAATAACGTTTGACATATTCCAAAAATACAGGATTATGATTATGCGATTTTTCATGGTACAATTCATATAACTTTTGCCTACTTTTATAAATTCCTGGAGTTGCCCATTCACTAAACTTAGCACGATTACCAACAGATATTGTTTTAGGTACAAACACTTTGCCAAATTCATCGCTGATAAGATGGAACAGTGAGTTATATAATATATTTGGGTCATTGTGACTGGTCAACTCTGGCACTTTCTGGGATATATTACTTCTTAACAATTCTAGGCGGCTTGCATTTATTGGAACAAAGCTAACATATTTGCTTTGGGGTTTGTTTGTTTTTCTTGGAAACACTGCTAGTTGACCACAGTGGTCTGATTCTAGATTATTTATAATGAAATTTTTAATAGGTTTTAGATTAGTAAATATATTGTCTATGCAGGTGGAACTTGTGGCTGTTATCCTAGTTGGTTCCAAGAAAATATTGTACATATTATAAGATTTAAACCGTAACAAAAATTTATCCACTGTCTGATTATTTTCTAGCAAATTAATATTAAAGTCTCCACAGATAATCATTGATTTATTTGTATTAGAAAGCTTAATTAATGTTTCCTCCATGCACTTTTCAAAATCATCATATGGTGAGCATGGAGGTCTGTATACACATAGAACAAGGAACTGCTCAAACTCAATACAGGACATTTCTATTACTCGTTCAACAGATAGGCTCACAATGTCTTTTCGTTCTTTGAGTTTTATATTTTTATTTGTAATAATTAAAGAGCCACCACGTATAGATTTTTCTCTGTTGAAGAGCTAGCAACTAGATGATTATTAAAATTAAATAAGAGTTGGTTCTTTTTAAGCCAGTGTTCAGTAATACAAAGAATATCTATTTTGCTATCATCTATAAACAATTCCAGTTCCAACTCTTTGCCCATCATACCTTGAATGTTCTGATGAACAATATTGATTGATTTAATGCAAGAGGTTGTCTCTATTGTCTTAGGCACTAATTTAAATTATGTACAATGTCATTAGTAGCCAAGCAATTGGCTGAATTAAAAATGTCAAATTGCTCAATAGAGGCATTGTCAATACTATTGGATTGCTCAATAGAAGCAACCTTGTTAGCCAAATTTTTGGCTGCAATATCAAATAAATATGATAGCGACACAGCTATCTGTCTTTTATAATAATTAGAAAGATAGTAATTATCTTTTGTCAAGAAGAATTTTTTTATATAATTATTAATGTCAATTAAATTAAATTTATCTCCATTAAAATTATTATTACATATATCTAATATCATTTTCCACCTGTGGCAAACTATTACGATAGGGAAATGTAAACATTATGACATTATCTACTGTTAGATTAGATAGTTGGTTGTTGAAATCAATTATTTGTTTTTTGTTTACATTCCCCCTATTTCCTATTAAAATTAATAATGTTGTGTTGGGGCTAAAGCTATAAGTAAAAATTCTATTCATAATTTCCTGATATGATAGACCAGGTGTACAGTAATTTATTACATTATGTCCCTTGGATGTATTTGACAATAAGTGACCCATGTCTTTGCCAATTTCATCACTAAATATTACAATTTTTGGTTTGTCTATAGTTGATGGTATACTATTTGTATTTTGGGAACTACTTGTTAAAGTTGTATCTTGACATACATTTTTACATGTTCGCACTATTTTAGAACTACATGATGGCAATGAATGATCCAGCGATAATTGGTTCTTTATGTTATTATTGTATACAGGATTGCCAGTAGAATGACATTTAATCATCTCATTCATTGCCAATATGTACTCTTTTAGCTGTTTTTCTGAGCGTTCATACTTATTTTTAATTGATTTTAACTTTTCCTCTAGAGAGTCAATCTCACATTTCAAGTTATGTGTGTCACTTTCATATTGCAATGTATTATTTTCTAATTTAGAAGCATACATTTCCAACGTATCTAACAGACGAAGACGCTCTCCATTTAATTTAACATTTTTGATGAAAAATTTGTGTTTTTTTACAAGTTTTTGAGTTTTTTTAATATAATTGTTAATTTTTACATATTTTTTTAGTTTGCTTTTGCTGCAGTTAGACTTCGGGATAGTGCTTGGTGTTACTACACTGTCATTGGTTAGGTCAATTGTATCCATTGGTTTAGTATTAACTGCAGCAGAAACCATGCCCGGGGCACTGCATACCAACTCGTCAAATAAACTTTGGTTCAAAGAGGCAGTGATGTTAAGTTTAGCTGTCTCAATGTTATTGATAACAGTATATGCCTCCTGTAGCTGATGTTCTAGTGAATTAATTCGAGTGAGAGCGTTTTCATACTCTAAGCTACAGTTTTTGAACCCGTCCACAACAAGCTGGAGCCTGTCCCGAGTATCAGTTACAACCAACAGTTGAGTGTGTAACTCAGCCATTTCAATTTTTTGGGTCTTATTTCTACTTATTAATTCAAGAAGTTCCCGTTCATTATCATCTCGTTCCTTATTCATTTCATCACACAACTTTTTCGCAGATTGCAATTCCCTCAAAGCCATTTGGAGTTTGGACGCCTCCTGGCGAGCCAAAGCACTGCGAGTCATCATTTTAATCTAATATATAATAAGTACCTACTAATCTGAGTTGTGTGAAGATAATAAAATAAGGAAACCAGGTAAAGTCGTGTAGCTTGTTGTAAACAGGTATGTTAGGTTATGTCCGAATCCTATGTAGGTTTCTAATTATATTGTATTCAGACGGTAAATAAAGTATGATAAACAAAGTTAAAAGAACATACCTTTACACGACAGAACAACACGTAAATAACACCTAATCGTTTACAGTTTTTTCTAAATTATGCCGGTTACTCGAGTAGAACTGTCACTATCACTTTTCGAATTTCGTTTTGTATAGAAATTATGCACAAAAACGTTGAGTATAACACTTATTTCATAATAACACTTATTTTACTTAATGACCAATTGGTTTTTAGATCCAGAAATAAATTATAAATATATTTTAACAATAAAATAGTAATAACAAATTCAAATCAGCTGTTAGCCCCAGTGTTGCCACAGTGGGCAACTTCCTCTGCGAAGAAAAAAAAAAAAAAAGGTATTTTTAGTATACGGGAGCTTCGCAATGAACTAGATATGATGGATGGAGTGGTTTGCGTCAGAGAGTACCGCGCCTCTTCTGTACCTAAACCAGCGAAAGAATGTTGCTTTGAAATTAAGTAAAGTAAACTGCGTGTGAATGTTGGTATAGTCACGAGACCGACTCACTACAGACTTAGGGTTGATAAAAGATTAAGTCCTCTATTCCCTTTTTGAGACAGAGACTGACCGACTAACACCTGGAACTCCTCTCTAGTGTTCATATTAGCTTCATTCAAGAATGTGCGTATATACATAAATATATTCTATGTATATGTATGTATATATTTGTACATAGGCGGAGGAAGAAAGTCCAAAATTAAATCGGAAGAATTTCTACTATTTGTGACGAGGTTGGGGTCACAGATCTATGCCGCATTCCCACAATACCCTGTAAGCGGTGGAAACGGTGTCCAAAATCACTGGGTAGAGCCGTTACAGTCACAAGCGAAGGAGGGGCTTGGACCTATAGCCGCAAATTCACACTGCAAACGTTAATTAGTTTTCATATTATTACGTTGAAACTAAGTTCAACATAAGTACCTACATGTTAGCTTAAGACTAACAGCTTTATCTCACTGGAGCTATTCTAACATTTCACAGTTAACATAACTATGTCTAGAAATATTTATTATGCAGAAAATATTCAGAACCTAATGGTATACGTATATTTAGATTTAGGGTGAATTGGCATATAGGGTAGAAATGGAACTTGGTTGGGTACACTTACCTATAATATCTGCTTCGCTTTATTTAGCAGGCATTTTATATATATTTCATGACTCGCATATAGTTCAAGTAAGGTACTAGGTTGCACTTGTAGTAGCGATATACCTAGTAGACATTCAAACTGACATCTTCTAGATATAGGCTTCATATGTGCTCTTATAGCTAAACTGCGATGGGTTTACGCTGGTCATTAATATCATACATAGCGTCGATTAGGATTCGTTAGATAGTAATGTTTCGCGTGACAACTTCATTCAATAAGTATGTACGTTTGCGGTGAATCGGTACGTTTGCTAATTTACCTTCATAGTGCGATATCTCTTAGAGAAAGCGGCATCACGTCATTATTAGGTAGGCTTTGGGTCAGACATGCTATAATGCAATTGCGGATTTGGTTAGATATATCTAAATATATAGCGAATATGAGTTCTGCTGCGTTCTTAATTTAAATATAACAAATTGAGGGGGTTCAGTACAGTTAAAGAAAAGGTCTAGGGAGTTTTGTCAGTACCTAAGCATCAAAGTAAATTGTTAGTATTTCCATTCATCTACGCCAGATAGACAGGGTGAAATCTGTAGGTATGTTTCGCGTAATCTAGTATATTACTTAGTTCTACGATTAGGAAGATAGGATTAGTTTTAAACACCTCAAAAGTTCTAGGGTTATTTTACGATCACAACATACGGTCCTACCAGCTACACTAAACGATCTATTTGGCCATATTCATTCTTCGGATCATAATAATATTACTTATAAGGATTAGATTAAAATGGTGACAGGTGATATTAAGGGGTAGGGGTCGTTACAAAGTAGTGCTGCAAAAAGGAAGAGAAGTATAGGGGAGGGGGGCGTTACATAGTAGTGCCGTGACAAGGATTATAGAAGGTATAGGTTAGTTAGTCGTTACACCTTCAATGTTAAGTGTTGAGCTTTCTGTCGGGATTGTTATTTATGTTAGGTACGAGTAATTCCAAGGTTCATTTGAATTAGGAACATAATACCTAAACTATAATATTGCGTTACCGCTCCTACCACTGCAAACTTACGCACTGAACATTTCCTATCAAGGTAACCTTTGAAATAAACCCTGCACACGAAGCCCTGTTCTTGACCCATTTCCTTAATTACATCGTTTAGATTTATACCGGCAATATTAAAACAATCGTATTAAATTGACTTTACCATCGTAATGATTTCCCGCGGAATCTGATTGTACAGAAGCTCTTGGAACATTTACGGTTACAGTAATAGATACGTTCATGTCATCCAACGGCGAGACGAGCGGTTGTTGCGCGAGCTGCTGAAGTTAGCTCGTGTAGCTCGAGCAGCTGTTAAGTAGTTGCTGCTATGGAGCAGAGAGTTCTTCGAAGCGTTCAGTTCGGACGAGCGATACTTATTATATTACGCTATTCACGAACAGGCGTAGTCCTACATCGTCATTATCGGGGTATACATTGGCTACAGCAGAGGATGGCATTCCACGTATTTCGCAAACGGCACACCCGATTGGTGCCACGTCTTAAATGTATTGTTACGATTTGATCTATATTTCTATAAAATTTTATTTAGAGTAACATTGTATACTGCAACCTGTAGAAGTCATCAAGATGTAAAGGGATATGAACCTCACTAAAAATCCTTGAAATAGTAAACTTTGTTAACAATGTAAATTCGTTCTTCCCTTATAACCTTTATTGAAATTAATAAAGTATCATTCTAAACTAAGCACAGCCTCAGTTCTGCTTATATATACCTCTCCGATGTTGCAGTGGCGTGTGGCATCCACTCCGACGGTATACCATGTGTAGGCAAAATATTTGTTGTTCCGACTCGTGTTATTTTTTTGGTCCTATTTATAGATATAATAAATAACATTACTTTTCCTATGAATAAATATGGTTTCATCCGGTATTATTGTATGGGGAAACATAAATCGCTTTCCATCAGATGTGGGTCGGCGCGCCAACATTCCTGCCGAAACGTGTCCTTATATTGTATTTAACCGCTACATATACTTTTATTGTGACGTATTACTTCAGGTTCGTCAAATAATAACGTCTGGACACTGTTAACGACTACTGCGTACTAACATCGGGATGGTATTGATTATAATATGATAGACGGTAGAAATAATAGATGAGACCAACATCGTTTTCTTATAACAAAATAAAAATGCCAGAAGAAAGTTTGTCAATGTCAGTTCCGTGAACGATGTGAACATGGGCACGGGTAGACTAGCAGTACCAGAAACGTCGGGATAAAAATAAAATAAAATATACGCGATTAAATCTATTTGCAGTGATTATATTTCATTGATAAAAATAGCACGAGCAACTTTTTTTTAGAATTCATTAACAATTTGTACGATATATTAAATAATAGTGTACAATAGAAGAGTGTACAATGATCACTGAATCGCACTAGACACAATAACAAGAGTACGACAATTGTCCTCAGTGTGACAGTTATTTCACGTCGGAAGCTCTATAATATTGCACCGTTTGCTCCACCTGACGGTAAAATATTACTGCGCTTTTGTCGTGAGCAACAAACTGTTAATTTAGGTGAAAATAAGGATATACAACAGGGCTAGCCTGCCTCTCAGCAACTCGCTGTATTAAATACTTATAGCAAACAAACACATATTTTTTGACAGAAACCTCTGTGACGTATGCACTCTACAACTCACCAATGTTTCATCGTATAAGATATATAGTAACTATGAATAGAACTTACAAACAAAATTGTATACACATCAATTGAGAAAGCGAAGAAGCAAATAAACCAACCCTTTGATGATGGAGATGATTTAATTGTATTTATTATAGACCTTACTTTAGCTAAACATAATCAAATACCATTTTCTCTTCATTAATTCGCGAGTCGGGTTACCCGGATAGCCGTTTCATATTATCCGGTTACCGTCGCGTGCGGCACACGCCGCGACTCCACAATTTGTATATTTACTGTGAATACTAAAAATAACTGCCTCCACGGTTTGTGGTTGAATAAAGGCGTACCGATGCGAATTCAAAAGTCAATTCAATCAACGTTTATACTCGAACGCACTACACAGCTGAAATGCACAAATAATATAAATTGAAAAATTTAATTAAACTTTAATATTTTAGTTATTGCTTAGCTTATACCATACTATATATACTATATACTACTATAGCTACTTAGCACACCAATAAGTATTTGTTCGGTTAATGTTCCGAGATGGGCACAACAAACTACCGCTTTATGATAAACCGCACACACATACACACACACCTGCATGTAACAGTTGCCCAGTGTTTGTAAACTCTTCGTTAAGCATCACAGTAACGAGTCTTGTGCAGTGCTACGCAGTACTCATTAAAGCTCATTAGCTCATTAAAATTAAGGCTCATTAGCAAGTGTTTGTTTTGTCTTTATGTATTAGCAAATAGCGCCGAATCTTAAACTAGTAAAATCTGCACAATTCTGCTTGGAGGAAATATATTTACTAAGTCACGTACATATTTTATAGCGTTGCCATATACTACACCCGCTGCTTTAATTGAGCAGTGAATATACGTATGCGACGTTGTCTGCGAATACAAATGGAGCTGAAAGATCAAAACGTTTTAAATTGAGATTGTGCATTTCTAAAAGTTGCGAGGAACATTGTAACGCAATTAATTTAGCATAAATCCTTTGTCTCTAGAGCTCTAGCGTAGAGTAAAAGTAAAGAATGTGGAATGAAAAATCGTTGCAGCAGCAGTGCGACACAAAGGTAACAGAAAAGTCAACTATACAGTATAGGTATATACGTTTAAGGGTTCTCTGAAACTGTCATTAAACAAACTGTAATATCTTGTGAAAAGATTAACACCTTAATGAATTCGAGATCACTCAGTTGTTCTGTGACACATTCGAGTTAGAGCACAACTATACAACAAGCCGCGGAAACAAAACAAATACGGAATGGTTCAGTGTGGGATACTGTACTATTTCAACAACTTACTGATGCACTAACAAATAAATAATATGTAACATAAACGTACATCATTTGAAAATGATGTAATATAGCAGTAAGTACGTACCTACTGTATACCGCCAGGGCTGATTAGGTTTTAAAAAAAACTAAATATGATAAGCTAGGAAAAAGGCAGTTTATTAAAAAGAGCCCTTAGAATAAAATATTGGATTTCCGAAATAAAGTACTATGTCCTTAGGCAGTCTTTACGCGAGAGAGGGTGGATGGAGACTGAGGAACAGAGAATGGTAAACTGAAACTCATAATGCATAAACGCTGACAGTTAGTGTTTAGGTGCCTAACAGCAACAATGCATACTAAGGGTGCATATAACAGTACGTACGTCCTGTAATGGAAAAGTTCGCAGGATGCGGTTGCGCGCAGAAACTTCTTGAACCGTTTTATGTTTGCGGCGAACTGTCGACGGGTGTGGTGAAGTAACTATATGATACGAACTTCTGCTCGTTAAATATTTTTTCTGCATTTTGTTTACGTCATGGCTAGCGCAAGGTGACGTTTGTATAAAATGCAGAACCGCACAGAGTTGAAAGATCTGGAGTCAAAGCCTCTACTAGATAGCGATTGCTTTACAACCGACATCGGTCGGTAAATCGCCGCAGACTGGAAATTCCCCTCAGCTATAGCCCTTCTCGTAGTGGGCCGCGCTAATGTAACATCCTAGACTGTAGCGACATAACGGCTGTCGGTACGGTCGCTAACTCACGAGTTAGCCAACGCAAATCAATTACTTATCCTTCGTCACCGCAAAACATGTTCATCGTTCAGTAATTATATTTGTTAAAATACCTCAAACCTTGTAAATACAGCCGTATTTGCAGAAAATAACATGAACACATGTAATTGTTTGCGTATTTATAGTTATCTAAATAATGCGATGAGTTATATGTACTGTGATATGATATTGTTTATATTGTGGAAGAAAAAAAACCTTTTTTTATTAATTAAACTGCAATAGCATCGCTACTAACACCATAGCCGTACCAAAGCCCAGATATATTGAAGATCAATCCGACGGCAGCTGGACCGGTCCCCACCTCGAGTGTGAGCTGCTGGTGAAGTCGTGATGGTTCCACATGATAGTGGCAGTTGGTGGCAGTGCAATGTTTGGTCAAGGTTCGTCAACAAAAGTGTTTACTATACCATCAACATTGAAATCCCATCGGCTAACGGTGAGTTCCAGCAGCTGTCCTTGATAGCCAGTCTCCATTTTAGATCTAGTGTCTACCTTCGACCGCATCATCACTCACCACCAAACGATAAAGAAGTCAAAGAATATATATACATAATATCTAAAGATAAGAATATGAGAGCTTTATGGCACCTATATCGAATTCCTCTAGAAGAAAACATAATTAATGCTGAATGTATGAATTGCGCAAAGAATCTTTTTCTCCTTCTTTATGTCCGTAACCATAGCGCATGTGTCTGTTCTCAGAATTGTTACAGAGTTATCTCCGAGAACCGTTTCGGGCAAGTTTAGACAACAATGATTTCTTTGTGACCATTGTTTGGTTTATTTGTTGACCCTCTTTACATTTGTTTGGTTTATTTGCGAATCAGAGCGTGATGTTATTCCTTTTCTTATGGCATGTAACAATAACTTAATAAAGCTTATTTAGCAGCCGGCCATGTGGAGACTGGTTTACTGTAATTACAAATAGTCAATAACATACTTACTCTAAATATTGAACGATCAAACGTACTTGTGTGAAACCAGAAATATTCCTTCCCGAGTATTGGATGCTTATGATGTGTGATACGTATGTTCGTGCCTCCTCCGACACAAGGAGTTGTGTTGGGGACCTTATTGTATTCTGATTTTACGTAAAGTACACATGTCCACGGTCACAGTTACACATGTCATTTAAATTATTGAAAAAAATTAAAATTCAAATAAATATTTGTCAAAGTTAAAGTCAAAATAATGTATTAAATTTAGGCATCAAAGACACACTTATGAACGTCAATTGTTCATTATAATGTACTTTAAAGACTACCGCCGCGTTTCAAAATATATAGAGCCTACCGAGAAGAAGCGGCAAGAAACTCGGGGCCATTGACACAATCGAGACCCTAACCGCGTCTATGTGAATGTAATGAAAAAAAAAGTTGTAATGGTTTACTAAATGAAAACGTGTCTTTAGATATAAAATTTTTGCCTATAATATTTGTGAACAAAAATTAGGAAACCACACGGGGTTTGTACCTTGAATAACTTGAACCGCCCACCGAACCTCGCCTGCTTAACGTTAAGCTTCCGAAATCACTCGCAATTCGCAATCACAATCCGTCCTTACCCTTATTCTATGGGGACACGAAATGTATTTATCTATTTCTAATCTATTTATCTTCCTCTGCTTCTAGCGCGTCATAGTAACATACAAAAGTCTGCTTATGTACAATAAGTTCTAGTGCGACTACTTGTATATGTTGACTACTTAAAAGTTGTATGGAGATCGCGAGTGTACCAATAATAATAAAACCGCTCACCGTATTATGTACACACGCTGGCTGACGTCCCGTTCGCTTGGTATGTGGGTCTATGAGCTACGAAGCCCTGCCAAACTCATAAAACCTTACTTGATTTTAACTTTGTTACAATATAATAAAAGGCACCCACAATGTTGGCAATTTAAAGTTTCTAGTCCCAGTGGCTTGATCTGTGCGTTGATAAATCAATCAGCACATACAATATAATAATGTACCTGTTATAGGTATGCAGATAAGAACGTAACATTGGATCAGGTAATAAAGTAGGATAACCTTGCGATCAAGAACAGCCTTCGACGAGTTTTATGGAGACAACAGAATTAAAGCGGGATTTTTCAATAAACATGTCGAGTAAAAATGTTAGATGTTATCGAAATACTACAAAACGGTTCCCGGCGCGGTGCCGGCGAGATGTACGAGCGTGCGTGCGCCGTGCAGTGTTGTATTCGCGCAGGTACTGACACTCACAACAGTGGTACAGCAGGTACTGACAGTCACAACAGTGGTACAGCAGGTACTGACACTCACAACAGTGGTACAGCAGGTACTGACAGTCACAACAGTGGTACAGCAGGTACTGACACTCACAACAGTGGTACAGCAGGTACTGACACTCACAACAGTGGTACAGCAGGTACTGACAGTCACAAAAGTGGTACAGCAGGTACTGACACTCACAACAGTGGTACAGCAGGTACTGACACTCACAACAGTGGTACAGCAGGTACTGACACTCACAACAGTGGTACAGCAGGTACTGACAGTCACAAAAGTGGTACAGCAGGTACTGACACTCACAACAGTGGTACAGCAGGTACTGACACTCACAACAGTGGTACAGCAGGTACTGACACTCACAACAGTGGTACAGCAGGTACTAACACTCACAACAGTGGTACAGCAGGTACTGACAGTCACAAAAGTGGTACAGCAGGTACTGACACTCACAACAGTGGTACAGCAGGTACTTACACTCACAACAGTGGTACAGCAGGTACTGACACTCACAACAGTGGTACAGCAGGTACTGACAGTCACAACAGTGGTACAGCCGGTACTGACACTCACAACAGTGGTACAGCAGGTACTGACACTCACAACAGTGGTACAGCAGGTACTGACAGTCACAAAAGTGGTACAGCAGGTACTGACACTCACAACAGTGGTACAGCAGGTACTGACACTCACAACAGTGGTACAGCAGGTACTGACACTCACAACAGTGGTACAGCAGGTACTGACACTCACAACAGTGGTACAGCAGGTACTGACAGTCACAAAAGTGGTACAGCAGGTACTGACACTCACAACAGTGGTACAGCAGGTACTTACACTCACAACAGTGGTACAGCAGGTACTGACACTCACAACAGTGGTACAGCAGGTACTGACACTCACAACAGTGGTACAGCAGTACACAGAATCGGGGAGACATCGAGACTCAGTCGCTGGGAAATACCGCTAATACGCCGGTGAAATAATATATGCTACTACCGATTCCTATTTAAAATAAGTATTGAAATATCAAATTTAATAATAAACAATAACGAAAACTTTCCGGCATTCACAGATTTCATAGAAAAAGGGAATTTACGTACTTGTACAAGTTGGTGCGAGTGTTGTATACATGAGTTTAAGTATTGTGTTAATGCAAATACTCGTACTTGCCAAGAGTATGGCACGCCTTGCTTAGTAGTTATTTTAAAATAATGTTAACAAAACCTTATGTTCAATAATTTTATAAAGAGTTTACTAAGATTTAAGGTTTACCAAGAATTTCGAATTAACTTGCCAACGAAGTAGACATTGCCCTTTGGCGGGGCATATTTAGCAAAATCATTGTATTTCAAATGACACAAAAATGTGCCGCATAACATGACCTTCTACCACTGTACAGCGTAAAACATCCCTAAACTGAATAATTAATATTTATATTGTTTTAAATACACATTCTGCATGGAAACTATTTTGACATACGTTTCAGACATTTATGTTTACATTTGAAGAATAGCTGTTCGACCCGGTTATCCAACTAAGGACCTCGAGAATCCAAAGCGGCGCTCCCCCCACTACGTAAAGACCAATCGAGCGAAGCTGCTTCCACATTTGATTCTGTCTACTTTGTACGAACAGTGTCGACTTATTTGATTATGTTTACATTCCAACTAAATCTATTTCAGAAACCAGTCGTTCACTATCTGGGAAATACTCGTACTTATTCAAAAAACGTAAACATAACGTTAAAATAACGTTTTGAGAATGTCGGTGCAATGTTTTGTGAAGTTTTATTATCCTCGCTGTGCCATTAGTCACGTTCGAAACTACACCTCGACTATTATCACGAATAACATTTTCGACCGATTAAATCAGTTAGTTTCACTTTAACAGCTTGGCACTAAATCTCTACGATACTGTGGAGACCACAAAGTACTGTGAGTTAATTGGAACATTTGGCCTTGAATGTTTTGGAATTCCATTAAGAAGGGACACTTCATACATATGATACAGTGGGATACAGTAGGTTTCTTGGAAACGGAGGCAGTGAGATTAAAATTGGCAACATACAGATTACAATAGCACTAATAATAGAAACGTTAAAGTTTGTGAGTTAGTTTGTTAGCCACCTCCTTCAGAACACGCACACTCTCAACGCACAAACACGCATACAGACTATACACTACACTACGCACATTCACTCAACGCAATGTATGTAAAAATGTGCGAAACAACAAAACTGTTAAAAGATTGATTGAACTGCAGACTCAGACAGAGAAAGCTCAAAAACGAAATAAGCAAATGAACACGTAAATAACGTTCAAATGCAGAGGGCTGAAGGTAAGGGCGTCGGAACCTCGTTTGCATAATGCGGAGATTTATTAAGTCCATTACTCTACATTACGGATCTCAGTGTATATAATATTTAATGTTGTTTTAAACTCTGTGATATCATAATATTCATCCAGAATATCTTACACGTTAAACTTACGTGTAACATTTCATTTAACATTATCGCTGTAATAAGCATACTTGACAAGGAATGTATTCCTTAATAAGGTATTGTAAATAAGACAGAGCATTCACTTATTATTTTACATTTTATTTAATAATTTACTAATCACTATCTTTCGCATTTAATACTATTTCTCTCTGTTCAACAATGTTAAACCACAAGTATAAACTAGTCTAATTATTTATTTAAAGTATAACAACATATCCCTTTAAATAAAGATTTTAGTCAACTTGTGCTCAGATTTTATAGTTGTTCCGACATAAATTCGACGCTTAACATTTCCTAGTGTTCACCTGAGCTAACGACAACAGACTGGCCGCTTTCCGCCACGCTTACTTATTTTATAACAATATTTTGGCGGTAGAACAACTCTCTCTCTATGATCGTCAACAATGCCACCTTGCGGTGAATTTAGAAACATCTGCGAGTCAAATACATTCCATTTATCTAATAATACTACAATTTTGCTAATTTTAACCTACTGAAATTAATTTGTCTATAATGTATGTTTTTTTATAGTGAAATAATTATATATTGTTAACATTCGTCCATCCTGACATAACCAGCACGTCCTCGTGCTAAATAATGGACGAAAACAACACTAACCCTAATCAGCCATATAGAAACAATCATAATTGAATTATGTGGTATAATAATTGTATTAATATATTTTAACTATCATTATTCAACGAGTAGACATAATTTTAAATAATGATACCATCTCTTAAGCCATTTATCCAATTTCATATTAATATTCATATTATTATAATCATTGGATAACCAATTTCATTAAAATTATTATCAGAGGAACTTTCAATGTCAGTACCAAGTAGATCTAAAAACAAGCCATGGATGAGTTTTATCTACGTTCATAAAGACACATAATGCTAGTACTTTTCCCTGTTATAAGTGTATCTCCTACTTTATACCTATAATTTAGTCATCTTGATCTTCATAAAGGCTTCGTTGTACTCCATTCCTGGATGTAAACCTCTTTCTTTTTTCCATTCCTGTCGATCTTGTTTCGTCCAATCCCGGCTTCCAGTCTGGGCATCCAGTCCCGGTCTGCGTGTCTCCTGGGGGCCTACTCCCACCTTTTACGAAACTATCATGAATCAGGAGCGTTTTGTAATAACCTTAGAATAATCATACTTACTATCGTACTCCTACCGACACAAAACGGTCAACCAAATTTAATGGTAAGTTTTCAATATGACTACCTTAGGAGATGGGTGCACGGATCTTCAAAAATTTATATTTATTCATTACATTGAAACAATGAAACTTAGTGTCAAAAGTCACGAAAAAGTATGCGAATTGAGTGAAATATTTGATACTACGTCATCAAGACGTCTATCGTATTACATTATTATTTTAAGCTTGCTATATTGACGTGATGGTACAAAACTTAATGGTAAGGTTGAAACATGACTGCTTTTAGAGGTGGGAGTAAGGCCCCAGATGTCGTCAACCTAGCGCTGCGGTGGGTAGCCTTGCCCTCTTGTGTCAGTCCAGTGTCTCAAGAACTCACACCCATCGACTCGCACCCGTTCTCACCATAACGTGTGATGTCCACTGTTTCTTCGCTATTGCGACCATCATGTCACCCACTCTAGTTATGCTTCTTATCCATTCATTTTGTTTCCGGTCGCGAAAGGCGAACACAAGCATAGCTCTCTCCATTGCTTTCAATGCAGCCCTGAACTTCTCAGCCGACTTTTTGCGATTAAATCTTTTTACTTGAAAGTGGTCTGGCAACAGCGTTGAGAACATTTATCCGGAATACAACTTATTTCTTTCTTTCTTTACATGTTTTATATCATGCGTTTCATATCATGGTGTGCGTTAAGATTCCAGATTGCCTAGGCAGGTATGGTTAGCAGAGTCTTCCACCTGGACAACCTGGTCATGAATCTTAATCTGCCCGCGATACGCGGGGCTAAAATGACGTAAATACAATCAAACTTACGTTGGTTCGGTCTTCTTCCTTCGACGACTCCCTTTTCGAGCTTTTCCCTACCTAATGTTAAGGTTGGCCAACACAAAGCATTAGATAAGTACTTACGCTTCGGGTATGGCCGAGGGGGCCGGCTGGGATCCTGGTCCAGTTCTTGAGACTCTCCACGATCCCAATTTGGTAATAGTTCAAACACTACACATAAACTTTCAAGTGTCTTTTATGTATATAGACAACACGCGCGGATCACAAAAGGCGGCTATATCAAACCATTAATTTTACAAGAGGCTCAAAAAAGCAACATTTTCTTTCAATCCAAAAAGGTCCATCTTTTTATATTCGTCCATAGACAAGCGTAGACTGCCTACCTAAGGATGCGTTCCGAACAATGCTCGCTAAAGGAACGTTCCGAACATATCATACTACTCTCAAAATCAAAATCAAATCATTTGTTCTGTAAAGCCGTACAGGGCACTTACTTATTGTCATTTTTTTTTTTTTTTTTTTTTTGTTTAAATCTACAACTGGATCGGAACGCGACCACGACTGAGAAGATCGGGCAAGAAACTCGGAGAGCTTGTCTTTTACATATTAATTTTTTTTGCCAATTAACTAATGTTTTAAATTTAATAATAGTAATTAAATTTTTGCCTTATAAAAGAGACCATAATAATAGTATCAGTAGGGCAGACTCGCTACACTTTGACATCGTCATAAACAAGTACATAGATCCTTATCCTCCAAGTAATCCAAAATTTTGTAATAACCATTTGACAGAGTTTACTTTTAACAGTAATTGGTGAGGCAATATGCGCTCACCATACGCTCGGTGAAAGGGGGTGTGAGGATAAATACCTGGTCTCCAATTGGGATGTCGGATGAATCTGGCACTGGTGGGAGCTGGTGACCGTGAGTCCTCGATGGAGGCGTCCTGCTTTGGACGACGTGCTGAAGGGGGTGGCGAACTGTTCAGTCGTAGTTTAATGTTCGTATAGTCTTATGTTTGCACTGGTTCCCGCACTCGCGTTTGCGTATTTTACGTCGGTAAAATTTGGGGGCGTATCCGGGTCGTGGTGAAAACGGCGGCGGCGCAGAGCGGATTTTACTTGATTTAGCGTGCGCGCGAGCTGAATGACTCTGGCTCAGTGATTACAATGTTTGTGTTCAAACACGGGCTGATTTAGGCAGTCACTCGCGGCGAAGTCAATCGCGGTGACTTGGAGCTGATAATGGCCGTTGCCATGCGGTCGCTACGCGAAAGCGCAGCGGTACACGTCCGCCAGCTTTGACTCTAAAAGGGTGACTCGTTCCGCCGCCCTTCAGCCGCCTGCTTCTAGTTATGACAGCTGCAGGACAGCGGCGGTGGGGCGCGCGGGCGCGGGTGCGCGCCTTGAGGTGACGTCACGCTTTCGCGTGAACATATTCCCCACGCGGCAAAGGTGTGGTGTGGTGGTCAGTCGACAGTCAGGTGGGCGATCTTGAGTTCCACCACTCAGGTGACGCCATCCCTTCATGGGTTCGTCTTGTGGCTCATGCGCCAGTGTAGAGGCGGCACCTGGTCGTCCACTATCAGTACCAGTTCCCCGACTTGAGGTGGGCTGGATCGGGGAGTCCGTTTGGAGCGGGTTTGGATGGTGTGCAGGTAGGGTTTGGACCAGGATCGCCAAAGGTGTTGGGATAAGGGTAGGACGAGCTTGAACCATTTGTGTGCAGAAATGGCTCGTCCTCCTACCGAATACTCAGGTAGGGCATTGAGCTGACGTTTTAAAAGGACATGACCCGCAGTGAGTAATTCAAATTCCGCGGGTTCAAAAGAGAGAGGGCTGAGAGGTTGGAGCATTGAGCATGGCTGCAATGCGCGCTAAAAGAGCTGAAAGTGTAGGTGCGATATTATTATTATTGGTTGCAAGAAAGTCTTGTATTTCCCTAAGTTCATTTCTAGCGCCTACATAAATTGTACCGCAATTATATCTAAATAACGTTGTGACTTTGCTTAATACGAGCTTAATAATCACGCGGTCGGCGGGTAAGTCGGCCATGTACGGAGCCTTGGGTTTAGCGCGAAAACGTAAACATTGTATACATTTGTATACTCGATGTCGCATTACGCGACGAGCTGATAACGTCCAGAATTGCTGGCGTAAGGGTTAGTGCAGAATGTCAGCACCTAGCTGACTTAAGGTGTTTGCGACGACAGTTTGTCGTCGTGTTGTGTGTGTGTGCTGAAGAATTGTGGGCAGGTAAAATTTGTGTTGATTAGCTATGAGCTGAGCTGATATGTGCTGATTCTTTGTGGGCTGAGTGGATATGTGCTGAATGTGCCTTCCTAGTCATTGCCTAGGCGGCGGTGAAAAACGCGCGGTAGTGCGCGGTGGAGTACGACGGGAGTACACCATCTGGCCCGTATCAGGTGAGGGACGGCGCCGTGGTACCTCGCGCTGTTGTACCGGCAATAAGCGCACTGGTGGTGCGTAGTATCGGGTACATACCCGAGGCTTGTGACCCTTTACATTACACCATGGGTAGCAATGGTTGTCACCATAGTGAGGTTGCGCGTTCGATCCCTGTTTGGGTCTTGGTGCAGAGCTGAAAGGTCGTGAGTTCGAACCCTGCGCATAGCGCGGAGGTTGCGGGTTCGAAACCTGCTGAAGTGGGGGCGAGAAGCGCACGGGTATAGGCGCGGAGCTGAGAGGTTGTAGGTTCGAAACCTGCGCATAGTGCGGTGGCTGCAGGTTCGATACCTTCGCAGGTGGGGGCGACAAGCGCGCGGGTATAGTCGCTGAGCTGAGTGGTTGCAGGTTCGAATCCTGCGCATAGTGCGGAGGCTGCAGGTTCGATACCTGCTGAGCTGACGGTGAGAAGCGCGCAGGTATAGGCGCGGAGCTGAGAGGGTGCAGGTTCGAATCCTGCGCATAGCACTGTGGCTGCGGGTTCGATACCTGCTGAGCTGATGGCGGAGGGGGCGCGGGTTGTGAGGTAAACCTTGGTAACTCAGTTAGGGGGATGACCGAGTTTACCGTATGTGGCTTCGTTTTTACATCGTCATTGGGATGTGATGACCATGATTTTTGTTCCAATTCTACAACGAGAATCTCGTAGTAGGCGTCTATTGTCCTTTCATACTGCTCGTTGTAGAATTCCTCCTCGGCGTCTGATAAACTTACGGTGTCTAATATAATGTAATACGCCGCGTCGAATTTATCACGAGTCAATCTTACGCCAGCTGCTCTGGCAGTGAATTCTGGGCTATAATGCTTTGATTTGCTGGACTTCAATGATAACGCTTCCAAATTAAGCTTAAGAATAGCGATCTGTTCCTCCCTAAATCTGGCTACCTGTGATTTTGAAGGCATCGTTAACGTCGAAGGCGAAGTCAGGCACAGGACGCAAGCAAAATTAAAAGAAAATAAAAATATTAAAATATTTAATCGTAGGTGAAATTCCGCACCTCCTTTTTCGGAGGTCGGTTAAAATAACGCCTAAATTAATGACGCGTGTACGTAACCTTATGTGAGCTGAGGGATTAATTACTTAATTAATTAATTATATTCCGTAAATTTCGTTATGTTATTTACGTAGATTCTGTACGGAATCCTAAGACGTTTGTGCTGGTCTCTTAGTTAAGAATAAAGTTCTTGAAATAAATTGGGCTGAATTCAAAACGTGCGACTTTGGACGAATTATGATTATTTTATCTCAAGAACACAGGCAAACCCGTTTAACAGTACTTAGTATAATTTTATAATTAAAATCAACAAAGTACCTGGCGTAGGTAGTTACTAGTACCTAGCCTAAGAATCTCTTTAATTACAAATCTTTCTTGCAAGCAATATCAATAACAATCGTATCGGAGCGCTAGGTTAATCCGTCAGGAATGTCAAACAAACAACTCTGCCGCCGCGCTAATGTCAAACGACGTCATTAGTACTGTGGTTTATTCTGTGGCGCGTGAGTGTCAAACGAACAACGATAGCGTACATGTCTATTGTGAAATGTGGCTGGACGGGTCAGTTTCGCTTGGCAATATGTTTGTTCCTGCCGAGTGGAATTTTTGCTAGAAGCTTCTTAGTTATTTGTATGACGGAAAGGGATTAAAATTAAATTAATAAAATGTATTTTGAGTAGTTTGGAAATTAACTAGAGCTGATATTCGGGGATGAAATGTGGACTGTACTTAGGGGATAGGGGGCGATAGCACTGGTTTATCCGGCAGCGAAAGAAAATATGTTGCCGGATATCCGCGCTCGTAGGAAATGTGGTTAATCCGGATATCCGGTTATCCGGATATCCGGCTCGAAGGAAATTTGGTGAGGCAATATGCCACCATACGGTCGGTGAAAGGGGGTGTGAGGATAAATACCTGGTCTCCAATTGGGATGTCGGATGAATCTGGAACTGGTGGGAGCTGGTGACCGTGAGTCCTCGGTGGAGGCGTCCTGCTTTGGACGACGTGCTGAGGGGGGTGGCGAACTGTTCAGTCGTAGTTTAATGTTCGTATAGTCTTATGTTTGCACTGGTTCCCGCACTCGCGTTCGCGTATTTTACGTCGGTAAAATTTGGGGGCGTATCCGGGTCGTGGCGAAAACGGTGGCGGCGCAGAGCGGATTTTACTTGATTTAGCGTGCGCGCGAGCTGAATGACTCTGGCTCAGTGATTACAATGTTTGTGTTCAAACACGGGCTGATTTAGGCAGTCACTCGCGGCGAAGTCAATCGCGGTGACTCAGAGCTGATAATGGCCGTTGCCATGCGGTCGCTACGCGGAAGCGCAGCGGTACACGTCCGCCAGCTTCGACTCTAAAAGGGTGACTCGTTCCGCCGCCCTTCAGACGCCTGCTTCTAGTTATGACAGCTGCAAGACAGCGGTGGTGGGGCGCGCGGGAGCGGGTGCGCGCCTTGAGGTGACGTCACGCTTTCGCGTGAACAGTTATTTTAATCTTATTAATAGGCAAATCTCAAATAATATTGGGAAGTTTATTTATAGCATCGTATATATTGTCCCATACAAAAATGACTTACTCTGTGGAGACGCGTCACATGTTTGGATAGCTTGTGCTTATTCCACGTGTTGATGGAATGAGCATCACTCCTTTTATCAAAACTGTTAACACTTTTCTTGAAATATATGAAATTTTCATAGATAAACTGAGAAACCAATTAGAATGTTTATATATTTAATTATAAACTTCTGTCTAAGGGAGCTAAACTGTAGATAGCTCGTATAGCCCTCTTTTGCAGAATGATAATAGAATTAAGATCTGCATCCTGCATAAAATCCCCAGAGCAGTTTGCCATAAGTCACAACGATATGGAAATAATCAAAATAAACCACACTGGCTG
This sequence comes from Selenia dentaria, assembly GCA_917880725.1. Taxonomy (NCBI): domain Eukaryota; kingdom Metazoa; phylum Arthropoda; class Insecta; order Lepidoptera; family Geometridae; genus Selenia; species Selenia dentaria. The sequence goes on from OU862875.1 coordinate 53,548,566, forward strand.
TGTCTACATCAGTTAATGCACTATTTTTTTTAACAGCCACTCTGCGGTATCACTGCGGTCCCAATTGGCCATAATCGATATTAGCGCGATAAAAGTCGGTCCCTTTCACCGTGAGCGTGATTACCATGGCCCACGCTACGTCATCGATGACGTCTTAACTGCCGCCATATTGACGATTACATGAACCATGCTCTACACCATAATCGTCGTGAGCGTTCTGTCAAAAGTGATGGGTGTTTGTTTATTTCTACAATGTATTTACTGGTGTCCCTTCTTTTTGATGTTAAAGTTGTAAAAGTAGGTCCATCCATTCCATTATTTCTTTTTAATCCACACACTACATAGTTAACCTTCACACTATGCACGATATTTTTATGAATTTGTTTTTCGCGCGCAAATGGTTCGTTATTGCTACAACTTTGGTCCGAATTAACAACACGCTTACAGTGCCACGAGCTGTCAAAATCGCGATATTTGTCTCGGACCAGTTTTGGTAGACGATAGCAATGTGAGCAAAATTATCGCAAAACGGACCACGGTATTATATTATGGTACACTAAACACAGCAACATAGTTCAGACACATTTATAGTGGTGTTACTTATTGTATTCTTGGACCGCACAGACAACAATTAAATTTGTGAACCCGTCTATGTTATCCAATTGTATTTAGTCTTCTTTTTACCATCATTAAATCGACCAAAATGGTCAGTGTTTGCGTGTAGTATAAAAAGGCTGGGGCACTCTTAGAATTGAATTAAGCCTGATTTTTTTTTTCACCTAGAGCTATACCAGGAGCACACTGGATGTAGGCTTGACAATGTCTTTTGTACAATGAATATCTCACTCTCTACCGAGAGCTTTTGTATGACTATTAATTTTGGGAAACCAAGTCATCGAATGTGATACTGCGCCAACGTTTTTTTTTTGAGAAATGTGACCAATGTCGTCATAGCAAAAATTTTATACTTGCCATGCCCCCTTTGCTACAAGCCACTTCGGACCTTCATAAGTGATTCGGTAACCAACTAAGGCAGTAGTTTTACTTGACGTGTGCTACATGGTGGAGTTTTAAAATGACAACTTTATTATATAGATTGCGCCATAAAAGCCCACATGTAGTGGATAGTACATGTATATTTGCAAGAAATGCTTCAGGGCGCAACCGTTGGATAATGGAAGTCCATTCTATTATACCCGGTGCTCAATACAATTTGAAAACAACTACTCGGTTCGCAAAAGTTATGCGATGATACAAATAAACATAATAATTTTACTACGAATTGTGAACCTCTTTTTTTTGCCAGTCGGTTGAGAACTAATAATACAGGATTACAATTTTAATTAGGTATACATATTATCAACGTATTGAACATAAATAATATAATATGTAATACTTTCCCATTCTTTGTATTACGACCGTGTGACGTACAAGCCTGACAGCAACTCGGCGAGAACTACGTGCACAGGTCCGTTTGTACGATTCAGGATCCAAGCAGCGTTTATCAGTAAGGGCGTCAATGCGTAGGGCGAGTCCGCCTCAATTCGCAGCCCTTATCTTGCGAAATTTTCTGTGATGCTAAATTTAAATAAAAAAAGAGCTATAATTTTAATATAACTTCAATTATTTTGTGTATTTAAATTTTCTATCTCTTCGGTCGTATCTAATTATGCTCAAGTCTAGTAACACCTTATTTATTTATATGTATATTGAAATGGACAAGACCAGGCAGGCAGACCTCTCATAAATTAGTTTATTAGTCAAATTTCCAGAAAGTTTCTCTGTTCTTCTCCCATATATTTATCAGCCATGTTCAGTTTCGAGAATATCATACAAAACTGAAATGCAAACATAATTGTTAACAACCAAACTTGGCCCAACCGTGGGCCAATAGGTTTTGTCGAAGAGCCTACTCGGGTCTTTGGGAGGCGGGGCCCATAAGCGCCTCCACCGAACATCGGCTACGATACGTAGCGCTAATTAATTAAAAGTAACAAACAATACAGTACATAGACAATTAAATTAAGGGTAAAACTCACAATGCCTGGAACATCCAAGCAGCTCTTCGGTCCGTCAAGGCGGGGAAGCAGTGTTTGCTCCAGTGACCTTCCCGATCCATCCGTGGGTCGTGTCGTAGTGGCAAGTACCTAGCTGATCTAGCTAACCCTAGAATTATCCTACCCCAGACGGCCGTCCTTAACCTAAACACAGAAATACGTAGCCCTCTGATATTGTGTCCGTCCGCGATAACCAAATTCACTTAGTTTTACAATAATAACACAAGTATATCGGCGCACATTTATATTAAAGCACTCGACCGCGATGAACTCGTATTCACAATGAAAATACAATTAAAACGTTTAAACATTAACCATCTTGCAATCGACAGCGATGTACTCCACTCGTTTTTTAACACATAAATGTTAATACACACCCAACCTAAGAAAAAACCATCCGTACCGGTCATTGCACGTTACAGCGTCACGTGACCACACACAGCTGACGGCATCTAGGCGACCAGTACCAGTGAAGCGAGACCCGCGACAAATACAGTCGCGAGTTTACAAAACAATAATAAATACAAAAATATACTCTAAAGAGATTCGAACTCTTCACTCCATAGGATGTTTGAGGGGGCTATGTATATAAATATATATATATATATATATATATATAGTTTATATATATATATATATAACTATATGTATATATTTAACTGATGTATATAAACACATTGCATCTCACAAACACAATTTTATGTAATGTATCGAGTGGATAATAGCATGATAGACATGTACATTACCGTTTTGATAATTGTACAAAAATGTACGTTTAACCTCTCAACTCGCCATTCGCCATATTTGGCCAATAATACAATAGACTTCGCCGAAATCAACCCACTTTTCCAAGAATTCTGGAGTAGTCTCTTTTCAATCCACGACAGAGCGCTCGCGTCTGCGGTGACTCACCTCAGAACGCTCGGGATTGCACTTACTGCACACTTACATCGCACGTCGAAGCTCTCACGTCTTGCACGTCGCATGGTAGAGCTCTCATGTCTCGTACGTCGCACAGCGGAACCTCGCGTCGCGTACGTTGCACAACAGATCTCTCGTGTCTCGTACGTCGCACAACAGATCCAGCATGTCTCGTACGTTGCACAGCGGAGCCTCGCGTCTCGTACGTTGCACAACAGATCTCTCATGTTTCGTACGTCGCACAGCGAAGCCTCGCGTCTCGTACATTGCACAACAAATCTCTCGCGACGTACGTCGCAGGGCGGAGCCCTCATATCTCGTACGTCTCATGGAGGAGCTCTCGCTTCTCGTACGTCGCATGCCAGAGCCCTCGCGGCTCGTACGTTGCATGCCAGAGCCCTCGCGTCTAATACATCGCACAGCGGAGCCTTGCTTCTCGTACGTCGCATGCCAGAGCCCTCGCGGCTCGTACGTTGCATGCCAGAGCCCTCGCGTCTTGTACATCGCACAGCGGAGCCTCGCGTCTCGTACGTCGTACAACAGATTTCTCGCTGCTCGTACTTCGCACATCCGAGCCCCCAAGATCTATGTGATGGCACGCTTTTATGCTAATTGGGCAATATATCCCTTTTCTATAAAAAAAATTCAGACCGCAACTAACATCTTGATATAATACAGATTGGGAATAAATAAATAATGTTTAAATTTAAACAGCTTTAAGTAAGTAATCCCGATTCTGATTTGTAACATTTCATTTAACATTATCGCTGTAATAAGCATACTTGACAAGGAATGTATTCCTTAATAAGGTATTGTAAATAAGACAGAGCACTTATTATTTTACATTTTATTTAATAATTTACTAATCACTATACTTTGCATTTAATACTATTTCTCTCTGTTCAACAATGTTAAACCACAAGTATAAACTAGTCTAATTATTTATTTAAAGTATAACAACATATCCCTTTAAATAAAGATTTTAGTCAACTTGTGCTCAGATTTTATAGTTGTTCCGACATAAATTCGACGCTCAACGTTTCCTAGTGTTCACCTTGGCTAACGACAACAGACTGGCCGGTTTTGCCACGCTTACTACTTTTATAACAATATTTTGGCGGTAGAACAACTCTCTCTCTATGATCGTCAACAATGCCACCTTGCGGTGAATTTAGAAACATCTGCGAGTCAAATACATTCCATTTATCTAATAATACTACAATTTTGCTAATTTTAACCTACTGAAATTAATTTGTCTATAATGTATGTTTTTTTATAGTGAAATAATTATATATTGTTAACATACGAGTATAAAGTTATCCAAACACAAAAAAAACTAAACATAACAAATTACATTTTTATTCGAATCAGACCTTTGTCTGGCCACTATCTCGCCTGATGGCAAGTGACGACATGACTAAGTATGAAGTACGAGGGTCTAGAATATATATATATATATATATATATATGTATTCACTTTTGACTTAAATGTATTCAGGTTGTTATAGACAAGAAACAACCTTAGTGGTACGACGCTTCCTAGTGCTCCCCCTAGCTAGCTACTCTCAAGATTGAAAATTTAATGCTAAACATCTACAACCGCGTATTTCGCCAACTGTCTTTGCGAAACAGTCGCCAGTAATGACGTGTGTTTCCAACTTAGCCAGCCAACTTTGGCCGTATCACTTCTGACAACCAAGCAAGGTGTGGTCAAATAATAGCTTAACTATTAGAGTTATTTCAATAAAGAGAAAACTACCACAACTGAATATTTCCAGTTGTGGTATATATTTCTCTTAAGCTAAAAATATGTTACGGAATAACCATTAAGTCAGCTTGGAATTATTCCATAATTCTCTCACACTTGGGTATCGCATAAGCAATTTATGGGATGGGTTCACAAAGTGGCGCATACCATCTTGTACCGCTATCGGCCGACTGGACACTGTTGCACCACCGACGATAGCTCAGCAGGAGGGTCCATGTCAGGCGCGGCCATTACAATCACATGCAATGTTCGTAAGAGTATGTGGATAATACCATATTGTACCGACCTGGAATAGCTGGAATAATGCTCGGGAGGTGTTAATAATGTATTGACGAAGAAAACTAAATAACAGTACTCCCATAGTTATAACGACGTATATGTAGGTACTTATATATCTATGTAGGTAGTACCTGCTTATAGTTTACCTTGCAATACCACAACCTTCACTTCCGCTGAGCCGTAATATAACTCCCTGCGGAAGGTTCCGGGAACGGCAGCTCTACATTAAACGAGATAGATATATATTATATATAATATTAATTTCTAAACTTATCGTCGTAACCACGTGATGAGTCATTTTAATGACCTACAGATATATAAGTAACCAGGTTTTGTTCTAAATTGTAAAAACATAATTATTAACTATAATAATGTAAGTACAGTATGTACTTGTATAATATAAAAAGTGTCGGGACGTTGTATTTCCGTAAGATTTTCATCTAGTGTTGTGTCGACGGGTGCCGAGTTGTGGTAGCCGCGGTTACCGACGGAGAGGTCGTGTCATAAACCCGGAAGGGCGAGGTTTATGCCAGACATCGCTAGTTTTACCCACAGCGCTAATAAAAATATATACGAAAGTGAGTTTACTAGCCATTTTCTTGTGTACTTATTATATCTTTTTGCTACTTTTTCACGAATACGACCGAATTCAATCAACCGTAAGTCAGATTAAATATTTTCGCGTTTGTGATAAGTTATCCTCCCTTTTTTACTTGACTTCGTTTTCCAAAGTTGTCACAGATACATATCACAGTTTGTATGCGCCACACAATTGTAATAGATAAATTGTATTTGTACTAAATTCAGATGTTTCACGCCCATTGTACTAAGTACCTATTTTGTTTCATATAGGTACTTACGCAAATTATCTTTACCGTCACGGACTTCACTTTCAATCAACCTATAGCATGACCTCTATACCATATACTACTACTACTCCATACCATATCTGATCAGAAATATGTTGCATAAGCAGAGGTGTAATACACTTGATTCCAGGTGTTGATCCCTTCGATACAGTTTCTCTCACTAATCTAGGTAGGTCGGTCAATCCGCTGAAATAACCTCTTCGTTTCTTTAACCCACAAAGACGAAGTATGTTTTACGCTGCCATGTTTACTGACACACAGTTACGGTCCGCACCACCGCACGCCGCCCGTCACCCACATCGGCCGCGAGCACATCACACTCGTGTTATTGTCGAACGCACTCCGCGCTATAAACTGGATTTACGATATATTCTCCCGCGTATATTTATACGTTTTATTCAGCAATAACTACGCCTTGTTATTTAACAAGACCAAAATGTATTGTGTTATTTTTGTGTGTTTTTGTAAACTATTTTCGGATACTACGGCATATTATGGCCAGAGTTGATAATAGTTTTATAATATGAGACAACATCCACACAAGGTGTTTAGGTCCCAACTAAGTATTAAATACACGCGCAGACACAGATCGGGGATAGAACCCGGGGCCTGTGGCACAGAATGCAGAGCTGCTACCAACTGCGCCATCCAGCTGGTTTTCTCCATACAAACAGTAAAGGGATGTTATTGGGCAGTGTTCAGTATTTCAATTCGTTCATGATCTAAAGATTTATGTCATTCCTTTGGTACAATCTTCAGTTAACGTATGGTAAATGGTTAAGTATATAGAAAGAGAAATACGATTTTGGCATTGGTTCCTAAACAGCAGCTACAGTGTTCTGGAACCATTGCCCATAGAAAAACTGACTTTGTCCTCCGTAGGTCTCTCTCTAGTCTTACGCTGCAAGTTACAGTAACTAGTCGATCGCTCAACAGTCGGGAGAATAAGGGAGACTGGTTTTGTCACCAACTGCGTGGACTTGCATTACCGATAGATAAGATTGTCTTGTTAGCATTTGACAGCTCTGTTCACTTACTAACAATAATAATAAAATAATATGAAACAACACACAAGCTGTTCAGGTCCCAAACTAGGCCGAGCCTGTATCATGGCAACCTGAACACTTATGTACTCCCTCATATTCATACGCGTACATGGTAACTTATGACTGATATACATAAACCAGACACACGTCGAACAAACATATTCAGGCGCATACATATATGACCTGACCGGGGATCGAACCCGGGACTAGCTGCTCAGTCAAAAGGGATTGCTACCGTCTGCGCCAAGCGGCCAGTCAAGTAGTCAGCCAGCTCATGGTCACCCCGTCCTTTAAGGAGGGGTGCCGTTTGTTCGATACCTGAGCGGAGAAGATAATTATGGGATGAGCAGAAATGTTTGTGTGTATCCATGCCGCCCGCGACATAGATAATCCTACTGCGGAGGGTATGTGTGCACATCGTTATTTATTATTGAGTTTAAGCACTATTTATATCATTCTATAATAACCTAAAAGTTTTTAGCTTTTTGATCATAGTGCTATATAATCTCAATAAAAATGGAACAATACATTACGTTACGCACGGCGACCTCGAACTGACTTTACAAAATAACTCTCACATAAAATGCTGCTAATAATATCTTCACAGAGATTGTTTCTGGTTGTGATTGTGCGCGCAGTAACGTGCAGATTGTGTCGGAGGTTGTATACACAGACAGACGGCGTTGGAAACTTCCGCGTGCGCCGGATTGCGGTTGTGGAGGTTGTGGGAGAGGGCACGCGACGGCACAGGTGTTGTGATTCAAGAACTATTGTAATTATCTGATCACTCAAACGATAGACTTGTATATGCTTTCAGCGCAATAGAACTTTTTGTGAATGAGTTCTTTCGGTAAAGTACTACCACCAAAATCTATTTCTACCGTGAAGCGGTCGTGTACGCAGTACTGTGTTGCAGTTTGAAGCGTGCGGTTTCCTGCGAAATTACAGGCAACTGACAATTAAAACTTAATGTCTCAGGGCGCAGTGCAGTTCGGCACTTGTGATGAAATGCGTCTGTTATAGTTAGAGGTAAATGGAAATGGGCAGCAGCATTTCCCGCAGTCTGCGTCAACATCCACTGCGATCACCAAGACGCCTGCCAAGCGTGGTGCATTAAGGCAAATCCCCCCCCATGACAATTAACATTAAACCACGGCCCCCAGTTCCCGGCAGCTCTGCTATCCGTGGCTACGGTAGCGGCCATTGTAACGGTGGAGCAGGGGGTGCGAAGAATCTCCGGCAGAGATCCGGCTACCAATCCCAAAAACGACCCCTGGCCCTGGCAACATACAATACACGCACGCTCAGGACCGACGAAAAGATGGTCGAATTGGAGGAAGAGACGCTCAAGTTACGCTGGGATGTCATGGGATTATCGGAAGTCCGAAGACAGGGACAGGACACGATAATTCTAAATTCCGGCAACTTGTTCTTCCACCGGGAGGGAGACCAACAATCCCAGGGTGGTGTCGGGTTCCTCGTCCGCAAGTCTCTCGTTAACAACGTAGTGAAAGTCGATAGTGTGTCGGCTAGGGTAGCGTTCCTTATACTCAGAATAACCAAACGGTATTCGCTGAAGGTTATACAGGTATACGCACCGACCTCGGCACACTCGGACAATGAAGTAGAAAGTATGTACGAGGATATATCCAGGGCCATGCATACTTCTAAAACCTACTTCACTGTTGTAATGGGAGACTTCAACGCAAAGCTAGGCACAAGGAAACGTGATGAGTTGAGAGTAGGGCCATTTGGATACGGGCAGCGGAACTCGAGGGGACAGAGGCTGGCTGACTTCATGGAGAAGGAGGGACTCTTTATGATGAACTCCTTCTACATGAAGCGGCCATCCAGGAAGTGGACGTGGATGAGTCCCGACGGTTCCACTACGAACGAGATAGACTTCATCATGACGACCAATAAGCGCATATTCAATGACGTCTCTGTGATCAGCAAGGTAAAAACCGGCAGCGATCACCGCATCGTAAGAGGCGCATTGAATATCAATGTCAAGCTTGAGAGGTCACGTCTGGTGAAGTCTACGCTCCGACCTAATCGTGCCCAAATCCAAAACCCCGAAAAGTTTCAACTTGAACTTCAAAACCGTTTTCAGTGCTTAGCTGAATGCGACACAGTGGATGAGTTGAACAACGGGTTGGTGGAAACTGTCCAAGCGGTTGGGTCCGAATTCTGTGAGACCAAACGCCGCAGGAAAGCTCAAAAACTCTCAAAAGAAACTCTGAAACTAATGGCAGAACGGAGCGAAATGAGACTGCAGTCCGCAGTTGATATGTCGGATTACGGTAAACTCAATAGACGAATTTGGAAGTCCATGCGACACGACTTGCGTGCTTATAATACTGCGCGTATTACGGCAGCAATTGAGCGGAACCAGGGCTCTAAAGTGTTTGCAAAAGATTCGTCTATTGGGCAAAGCCAAATGACAAAACTGAAGACCGAAAATGGCAGTATCGTTTCATCCAAGCCTGAGATTCTGAGAGAGATTGAGAGCTTCTATCGACAGTTATATACCTCGACGCGCGAACCCGTTACTGAAACAGCTCAGGACACCAGAGCAAAGTTAGTCCGACACTATACCGAAGACATCCCGGACATCAGCCTGTACGAGATTAGAATGGCTCTCAAACAGCTTAAGAACAACAAGGCGCCAGGAGAGGACGGAATTACGACTGAACTTCTGAGAGCGGGTGGTAGACCGATACTTTTAGTCCTCCAGAAGTTATTCAATTCTGTCATCTTCGAAGGCAAAACACCGGAAACGTGGCACAAGAGCGTGGTGGTGCTGTTCTTCAAAAAAGGTGATAAAACCTTATTGAAGAATTATAGGCCCATATTGCTCTTGAGCCACGTGTACAAGCTGTTTTCGAGAGTCATCACGAACCGTCTCGCACGCAGGTTTGATGAGTTCCAGCCTCCTGAACAAGCCGGTTTCCGAAGAGGCTTTAGCACCGTAGACCACATTCATACACTACGGCAGATTATACAGAAGACCGAAGAGTATAATCAGCCACTGTGTCTAGCGTTTGTGGATTACGAGAAAGCCTTTGATTCTATCGAGAAGTGGGCCATACTGCAGTCCTTGCAGCGATGCCAAATTGACTATAGGTATATCGAAGCGTTGAAGTGTTTATACAGCAAGGCCACTATGTCAGTCCGATTACAGGACCAGAGTACGGAACAAATTCCATTGCAGAGAGGTGTGAGACAGGGAGACGTCATCTCTCCGAAACTGTTCACTAACGCATTGGAGGATGTTTTCAAACTTTTGGACTGGAAAGGATGTGGCATCAACATTAATGGCGAATACATCACTAACCTTCGTTTTGCCGATGATATAGTTATAATGGCGGAGTCGCTCGAGGATATCGGCACCATGCTCAACGACCTCAGTAGAGTTTCCCAACAGGTTGGTCTTAAGATGAACATGGATAAGACGAAAATCATGTCCAATGTCCATGTTCCACCTATACCGGTAATTGTTGGAAACGATACACTTGAAGTTGTAGACGAGTACGTCTACCTGGGACAGACTGTCCAATTAGGTAGGTCCAACTTCGACAAGGAGGTCGCACGAAGAATCCAGCTCGGATGGGCAGCGTTCGGGAAGCTTCGATCCATCTTTTCGTCCCCAATACCTCAGAGCCTGAAAACCAAGGTTTTCAACCAGTGTGTGTTGCCAGTGATGTTCAGCAGTGGACGTCTTCCGGCTGATAATGATGATGATGATGATGATAGTTAGAGGTTACCTATAACAGATGCAGTTAACAAAATAATCAATCATCGTGCGCCTCGTGCTTGTATGAATATCTTATGAATACATTACAAAACTACCTTCTAATGGGTCAATATTGTCGTTATGAGGAATATATTTGAGTCTAGCGGACGCAGCTGGCTCAGTTTTTAAATAAAAATGCTAATAGGAAAATCATACCATAAAGCGTATCTACCTGATCGCTAAAGTGGAGTTTGCCCCCAACTTGATCAAGTAAGATATAAATTCCTTCCTAAAGAGCCATTTATCTTTAGCAACAGTTCGTTAGCGAGGCGATGCCCTCCAGGCTAGCTGTGTCAGATCCGCCGTCGGCTGTGAACGGTCAATATTTGTGTTAATCAACCTTAGATAAATAACTCCTTAGATATTTGGCATTTGCACAGTGCGACAAATATTTATAGAACGGGCTACTTGTGGTGGTCGAATGTAGCGCCTTACATACATGGCGAACGTGTCAGCCTGGTGGCGGTTATAAAAACAGGAACATATAAACTGGTAAACATTACTTACGGCTAGTCAGTTCTTATAGTCATTACAATAATACCGCCAAAACCTTGAACTTGAAAGTTGTCCTGAAATAAGCACAGATGACCTTTTAAAAAAATTGTTTTTTAATTATTAGTAATTATTTTTTTAATTATTAACAATTAATTTTTAATTATTAATAATTAATTTTTAAATATTAATAATTAATTTTTAATTATTAACAATCAATTTTTAATTATTAATAATTAATTATTAATCATTAATTAATTAATTTTTAATTATTAACAATAAATTTTTAATTATTAATAATTAATTATTAATCATTAATTATTAATTATTAATCATTAATTATTAATTATTAATTATTAATTTTTAATTATTAACAATTAATTTTTAATTATAAATAATTATTTTTTAAATTATTAACAATTAATTTTTAATTATTAATAATTAATTTTTAATTATTAATCATTAATTTTTAATTATTAATAATTAATTTTTAATTATTAATAATTAATTTTTATTTATTAATAATTAATTTTTAATATTTACCTTTTAACTCTTCAAAGGGCGGCTGTGCTCCAGGTTTTGTTTTACACATGCAGCAGCATCCGAGACGGTTATTCCGCAATTTCGTCACAGTGTCAATTATTGTAAACAGCCGTGCGATTCTTTAATGATTCGTCGTTGCGTTCGTCGACTTTAATATTCAATATGTGTGCATGATTTTTTTTCACAAAACAAGTCGCCTCGGAATTCCGAAAGCACAAAGCATTTTGTACTCTGTGATAAGAATTACATTTTGTAGTGAGATCCGCGCGCGTTCCGTACAGCCAGTTTAACTACTATACTTTATACTGCGCAACGAAACGTACTGCAGCATGTGATTACTGGGCGAAATGAATCGCAGAAGCGTTTACTGTGTCTGTTATTAAAATCACTCACTCTGTCCGGCGGCGCTGTTGTATGATTAGTTTATTAGTATTCACACAAAAGTCTCACTTGTGCTACTTGTGTATTGAAGTCAGAACTCCGCGCCTCCACGCTTCACATCCAACTGCGCACGGATGTTATTCAGCTCCGTCCCCGCGGACTTAACGTGTGCATATAATTAGGTAAGTGTATGGAACACGAGAGGTTCAAAGTGAATACATTTTATTGTACCTTTTTAAAAGTGAATAACAGGAAGGGACCGTAATCCTCCCGTCCCATAGAACTGTACCCGCTAACGTAACGACATAAACAGAATATAAGATGTAACTTGTCTCTACTTTGTGTACAATACATACATACGGGTACTCACCGGCGCCGTTCGGACAGGTTTAGCAATGTTTTATTTACGCTTGATGGGCTGCAAGTGTTCGAACACTATCTTACTTGATGGTCAGTGATGATACGGTCGAAGGTGGTAACACACTAGACCTAGAATAGCGGCTCTCAAGGACAGCTGCCAACACAAGACAGGAAGCTTCACGTGGTTACTCACACAAAGATAAACAACAACAGCAACACATATAACGCGGTTCCCACTTCCCGCACAAACACACTGTCAACTCGACACAAGTACTATACACACTGAATAATGATATAATTATAATCGTCGACGTAAGTTTGTGCATAAATTGCCTTTTGTGGGCTTCGTAGTCATGAAAAGTATCGACATAATATGTCAGTCACTTTGCCTGTTATGTCATACCATTAAGATTTTAATAAGGAGGAAGAGCTTCCCACTACCATAGGATCCTGCAGCAAGTAGTAAGGTTCGGGTCTAGACGTGATGCCCGTTGAAATTTACAAGGTGCTACTACCCGTCTTGATGAGTACCACAGTAATGTCTCAAAGCTGAAGCGTGCGTGTCAGCATTTTAGTGAAAAAAAATATTATTCTTCACACATCACCCATTTGACAAAAGACAATTAGCATGAGAGCTTATCGGGTCCCTTTGTAACATAATATTATTTGTGAAACAAGGGCGCAAAGTAAGGGCGTCATTTTGAGTTCAAAGCGCAGTGAAGGATTCTATAGTACAGTAGCAAAGTAACGTAGAAATTTAGGTTAAATAAGAATGCTGAGCGAAGCGATATAATTCATTATATATTTCAATACGATATAATGCAATACAGGTGCGTTCCCCGAGAACATATAACTATGGTTCTTATTGTTGCGTTAAACCATTGTATTCAGTACACGCTATAATTATCCTACCAGACTGTATCAGAATATTTAGTTGTTTAAGTTTGTTCGCAAATGGTTCGCAGTAGGCCCATTGTGTTACGGTCTGAAGGACACTGTAGCATGTCAAGTTGTTAAGCAAATGGGGTTAAGCAGTATGTCTTGAAGTGACTAGAACAGTACAGTGCTGGACAGAAGTTTGGAGCTTAAAGCTCTTGGTTGTTCACAATTATCATGAACGCTCAATACGTAACGCTTACCATTGGGCACACGACTTGACACATCACAATTATTATGTTGCTCTAGTCCGTTTGCAGAGTGTCCGCATGATGCCTCAGTGTGTACCCCTCGTTAGTTACCCTCCGCCCGACACAGCAACACCTGCACTTGCTGCGGCTAGTGTTGCAGCGAACGAGTGTTGCCAGTTAACAGTGCGACATAATTGCAATTTTGTAAACATAAATTTGATACTGTGATACAAATTAGTCAAATTAGTACCTCCGCTCAACGCTCGGTTCTGGGTCAGGTTGAAACCGCCTTATGCTGAAATAATCAGTATGCCAATGACATTCAAGGAAAAAATGTTTTAAAAACTCTAAACAAATTTATATATTCAAAGAAAAATAATCAACACTCGGCCCTCAGTTCCTGAGCAATACAGATTAGGAGAGGGGAAAAGAAAATAGATTGCAGATAACGTGATGACTTAGGCTGATGAACCAAGTACTTGAGGCTGAATTATAAAAGCAAAGTAGCTGAGAATGACAAACGAATGAGGATGAAGGTCAGTCAGATGTCCTAACAAGTACGAATAACCTGTTAATAAATAAATAATAAATAAATAAATGTTTTTTATTGCAGACAACATGATCCATTTTTATTAGTTAGTAACACCTTAGAATTACATTAGTACTTAATAACTAAAAGAGAGTTTGTCCTCTGGATGAGTTTATATACCAAAGGACAGTTATATTTTTCGTCTATTGCGTTTAAGATGCTATTCGGCTTGAGCGTAGTCTGTTAAGCAGACTATCGCGGAAGCCGCAACAACGCCCTAAACGCATTATTAAATTGAACACGCAGAGCGTTGTAAGCCTTTTTAGTATAGTTAAACCACAGACTCGCCGAGTACAGAGACGTACAATACGCTTTAAACAAAGTAACCTTTACAGCATATGTCAAAGTCAAAGTCAAAGTCAAAGTCAAATCATTTATTACCAACAAAGGTTCAAAGACAAAATTATAGATGTTAACTAAACTAAATATGCTTCATTGATTGGCAATAGGGATACGCTCAGCACTGTGCTGCGTAAACCGCGGTTTACGCAGGGCTGGTTTTCAGTGTACCCCTTTGCTCGAACTGTGATGTTAGTCGAGGATAAAGTTAGAAGCGGGCTTGATTGTATATAATATCAACTAGTAAGTTAGAGCTTACGCGTGTGCGTGAGTTTATGTGTGTATGGTGGGGCGTGTGGTATCCGTATCACCCGTATACCGTTCGTATCACAAGCCCTCTAACGAGTCCGGGTACGAGGGCATACCGGGGTACGTTATGTAGGTGTGTGAATATGTGTGACAGTGTGTCAGGATATGTTAAAGCGTGATGGTATCACTTTGTATCAACAGACTCATGAGATTCTAGAATCATGGGGATACCTATGTGTAAAGGTGTATTGTAGAGTGTGTAGGGATGTGTGCATGAGTATTAAGTGGCACTATTTGGTTTTAAAGGTAGCTTCAAAAGTACTTTTTTGGCGATTTAACAGTAAGGCTTTGTATTTTAGTTAAAAAACAACTGAACTCATTTTCTTCCTCATAGGAGGTGGGATGGTATTCCAAATTTTGGATGCGCTATATTTGAAACTACCTTTAAATCTGGTGGTCTTGTGCTTAGGAGTCGAGAGAGCATGAAATAATTTTGATCGGGTGTTAAGAGAGTGGATATCCTTAATCCACGTTAACTTTTGGAACAGGTATTCGGGATTTTTGCCCCACAAAATTTTTTGTGTAATGCAGGCAAGGTGAAGCTCTCTACGTGCTTTCATATTCAGAACATTATTTTTAACTAGGTAAGGAGTTACGTGTTCCTTTCTGGGAATGCAAAAACAGAACCTAGCACATGCATTCTGTACTCTCTGAATGGCTTTTTCTGTTTTTACATACAACCTTGGGCCATAGACTGTGCTGCAGTAGTTGAAAGGTGAGAGAACTAGAAGATCGCAGAGTAACATTCTTATCTCTTCTGAGATATATTTCCTGATGCCATAGAGAACTTTAATTTTGTAGAAAGCGGCTTTAATTTTTTCGTTTACGTGTGTGATGAATCTAAGCTCACTATCGTAGACCAGACCCAAATTTCTAGCCTCAGACTCAATTGGTATGTCAATTTGATTTATTGATATTCTAGGATTAAAAGAGAGAACACTTTCAGTTTGATGTGTTGTACCTAAAATTAGCATCTTTGATTTTTCAGGGTTTAGTACAAGTGAGTTACGATTAGCCTAATCAAAGATCTTATTCAAGTCGTCATTTATTAGTGAAATGGCTTCTAGGGTAGAATTTGCATCAAAAGAAAAATATATTTGAGTATCATCCGCGTACAAATGATATTTGCAGTTTACTATATTGTAAGGCAAATCGGCTGTAAAAATTGAGAATAAGATAGGGCTTAAAATTGATCCTTGCGGGACCCCTCTTCTTATTCTTCCCACACTAGACATAAGCTTCATCCCATGAAATCCTTCCGTCTCAACACATTGCTCCCTTCCCGTCAAGAACGTTCGAAACCATTTGCAGGTTTCGTTCGAAAAACCATAGTAAGAAAGTTTCGCAATAAGCATCTCAGGGTTTAGACAATCGAACGCACGTGAAAAATCGAGCAATATTAGCGCGCTACTGAGCCCCGCATCTGACGCGGTTATTAAATCATCAGTCACGGCTAAGAGAGCAGTTTCTGTACCATGGCCTTTCCTGAAGCCAGATTGGAATGGTGGAATAATATTTTCTGAACGTATAAATTTTTCCAACTGGATAAAGACTACCCTCTCTAAAACCTTTGATAAAACTGGGAGAATGCTGATCGGACGCAAATCTTTAAGTTGTTCCACTGACTGTGTTTTCGGAATTGGCTTTACAAGGGCTCGTTTCCATGAGTTAGGGAAGACGTTCGTTTCAATCGAGCGATTTATTATAGCTAATATAACTGGCAAGGTTTCAGGGAGAGTAAGTTTAAGCATATCTGCATTAATACGATCAAATCCTGCCGCATTAGTGTGAATATTAATAATAATTTTGTTTATGGTTTCTAAGGTTACAGGTTCAAGTGATAGCGTAGTTTTACTGACTTTGTTTGTCTTAAAGAATTGTAGTGTATCATTGTGAATCCTTCCGTCACCAGGAATTGTTAAAAAATAATCATTAATTAAATTTGGATCGTTCAAATGATTAGGAATCGCTGTGTTAACAACATTGAGCATTTTGATTTTCTTCAAATTACTCCACAGTTCTTTCGGTTGATGAAGATTTCTGTTAATGTGGTGAGTAAAAAATGCGGTCTTTTCCCTCTCAATTGCATTTACCACCAAACTTTTGAGGCTTTTGTAATACGCCTTGGATGAGCTTGTTTTCTTTTTATAGGACTTTAGAAGCGCTTTGTCTCTTAGTTTCATCATAAATCTTATCATCTCGGTTATCCATGGTTTAGGGGTGTCTCTTAGTTTTACTCGTCTAAGCGGTGCATGTTTATTGAAGAGATTGACTATTAGTTCATTAAATGCCTCTATCATTGTATCAAGCTCTACCATATCAATGACCTCTTGCCAAGGAATGGACTTTAGGTCTTTATTAAAGACCTCTATGCTTATGTTCCTAATAGCGCGCGTTTCTATAAAACGAACCATAGGTTTAGCTTTTTTAATGTTAAACTCACTTAGTACTAAGGCATGATCACTTAAGCACCTATTGTGTATTATCGTTACTTTTTTGCACCTATCAGGGACATTTGTAATTATTAGATCAATTAAACTTTCTGACTCATCCGTCATTCGCGTCGGTTCTTTTACAACCTGTTCCAAACTCAAATGTGAGATAAAAGTTGTCAGTTCCTTAGATTTGTGACTTTCCTTCGAAAGCAAGTCTACGTTAAAATCGGTGAGGAGACAAACGTATTCACAACTAGCACAAACATTAAACGATTCGCTAAGTGCATCGAGAGCGGTAGTCAGCTTAACGCTTTCAGGTCTGTAGGCTGTACCTACTGACATACGCGCCCCGGGCAACGTAAGTTCTAGCCATAGCTGTTCTAGCTGCGAGTCTGGGTGAGCGCGTACCCGTGCTCGTAATCCTTTTCTAATGTAAAAGCCGACACCACCTCCTCTCCTGTTAGTTTTACGAGGTTTATGCTTTAGAACGTAGCCGGGAAGAACTGGTGCAACCGTTTCATCTTGTAGCCAGGTTTCATTCAAAGCCAGCAAATCCGGTTTATACGTTTCCAATGTGGCTTCCAACTCGTCTCTGCCCGTATTAAGCGACCTTACATTAAGAAGACCTAGTTTCAAACTATTTTTTATTGTACTAGCCATATTGAATTGCAAACAATTGGCGTGGACCAGCATTTATTGGTCCTGTGTGATGATTTTTAGGTGTGTGAATGTGATGGTGTGTTATGAGTGTGTTTTTGTAATTTTTTGAACGAGTGAACGATATGTGCGCGTAAGCTTTTAAAAATAATCGTGACTTTTTAAAGTACTTTAACACAATACTAATTATAAATACGACGTTACGTAAAATGCTAAACAATACGTTATGTTTATCAAAAAGGTGCGCATATAACACATTAATACATACAATTATAACAATTTTGGTAACATACAAGGATGAGCACATTTGATTTCTATTAAAACTACTTATTACTAACTGATAAGATGTGAACCATAATAAAAAAGTAAAGACACAAAATAAACAGAACAATACTGGAACATTTAGACAAAAAGCAACCTCGAGCCTAGTCTTATGGCGGAGTATGAGCACATTACTTAAAAAGTCTCTTAAAGTCACTCTCGTCACGAATACGAAACGCCGTTTTCCCATCCGCTTCTCTAACGAGTATTTTTCCCTCTCGCGTCCAGGTGTATTTCCAGTTGTGCTGTTTGCACAACAAGCGAGCCTTGTTGAACAGCAGCCTATTGTCGCGAGTTAGGCGCTCGTTAATGTAGACGGGGCGCGGCGTCCCGGCCAGTTCGATGTCGCCCGTCGTGATATTGCGGCGAGCGCGCGCACAGCGCAACAGTTGCTCGTAGACCACGCGCCGCGCGACGCGCACCACGATTGGGCGCGGCCGCTGCTTTGCGTCCTCTCCAATTCGAACGGGGCCGACGCGGCGGGCCTCCACTATGTCACGCTCATCCATATTCACGCCTATCTTGTTCATTATCAGTCCTGTTGTATGCATTACATTTTCGCCGCTGTGCTCAGTTACGCCACTAATCTCTATATCATTTTGCAATGCGACCTGGTCTCTGGCCTGTAATTCCTGCTTCAGGAAATGAACCTGCAGTTTGAGGTCCTGTGTCTCCTTGACGCGATCCTCGAATATCTGAACCCTAGAGTCGTGGTTATCCAGTAGCACGGAGAAGTCGTCTAATCTGCTATTGCAACCTTTATACAAAGCCCTCAAATCCTTCATCTCGTCCCGGACTTCCTGTCGAAAGCACCCAAACTCATTACGGAAGCTGTTCATATCACTCCTGAGAGCTCGTATTTCCTCTAGCACCAGAGATTGCTGCGGATCACTACCGCCGTCCAGTCCCTGAGGAGATTCCAATGAGCCCTGTTGTGCCTGCCCCTTCAAGGGCGTGTTTGTATTATCTTTCCGAGGTTCACTGGCAACACAGCAAGGACATAGCCAGTTTATAGGGGTATTATTAGTAGTGATGTTGACGCACTGCCTATGGAACATAGTTTTGCATTTTGAACATGCAGCGCCACCTGATAAAAACTTCCCGCAACCGCCACACTTACTCATTGTAATATAATTCAGGCGCTCAAATAGATCGATCGTTACGTGTATATGGGGTATTGATGTTACTTAATGATTTTAGTTATTTGAACCAATATAAACAACTGAGCCCACTAACCAGCATGCGACATAGGTACGTAGGTATTCTATGTTGAATCTTCCTGGTTTATTATTACGGCTTTTTGGCGCTTATTGCGTAAGTTTTCGGTCAGGGTAGATGACGTTAACGTTTTGTCAGTTATTCCTGTTGTTATTAATTGCTTTACGCAGATAACACTCTCACACAGAAAACACAGTATTTGCTTGTTTATTATATGCACTAATCACAGTTTTACGCTCAAAAACTATATTTACTAGATTAAAACACAATCAGCTGTTCTCTTCACACGGCCTACCCGCTTTTCTCCCATATATGTACATCTAGCGAATCTGCGGGCCAACATATTCGCTCGGACAGACAACGCTCTGCGTTCCCTCTCCATATCTAAATCATCCTTCAGGCCGTCAGTAACCCAGTGCCCCAAATATTTAAAATTATGTACTCGCTCTAATTGAACGCCATTTAGCGTGATAGGTGGAATATACGACGGGCACTTGGTACCTGCCCTGAAAACCATAAATTTAGACTTGGCAGCATTATAGAGGAGACCATGAGAAGCAACATATGACTCACATACAGCAAGAAGCTTCCGTAGTGCACTGATAGAGGGAGCCAGCAGCACCATGTCATCAGCATAGCTGAGGTTATTGACACAAACGTCGTTTATGTAGCAGCCCACTGGCATGCTGCTGAGTCGCTCAATCAGTGCATTCACATACAAGCTAAATAGCGAGGGTGAACTCAACCCTCCTTGCCGTACCCCGCACTCCAGCTTGTACGGATCTGAAAGCTTACCTGCCCATTTCACACGATTTTCTTGATTCAGATACCAGAATCTAAATATTGATACTAACTCTGGCGGTACACCCGAGTCGCTCATTTTTTCCCAAAGAATGTCATATGACACCATATCAAAAGCCTTAGAAAGGTCTAAGTAACAGGCATAAATTGGTGTTTGTCTGTCTGTGTAATACTTGACAGTATGCTTAATACTGAAGATGGCCGCTTCGGTCGATACCCCGGGTCGAAACCCGAACTGAGCATCGTGAAGCTTAAAGAGCTTACCTAAATGAGTATTAAGCACACCGTCAAATACCTTTGAGACAATTGTAGCCAATGAAATGGGCCGGTAGTTGGACCCTTCCGACGCATCTCCAGTTTTATTCTTGACAATGGGTACCACGAGAGTCCGCATCAAATCAGCTGGTAAAAACGAATGGCTTATACATAAATTAAATAGCATTGCAAGTACTCGAGGAAGGTGCCAACCAGCGTGCGTCAGGTGCTGAAGGCTCAAGTTATCGAAACCTGGTGATTTCCCTCCCTTCATTCTCTTGATTGCAGCTCGCACATCGTTTGCTAGAATGATTATCGAGATGGGTGTTGAGCTCATGTTGATCAAATTACGATTCGCGGGCCCTAAAATAGGTTGCACACTAAAATTATCTTTAAAAAGGTTGGCAATTTTCTCAGGATCGCAAGCACCGTCGACACTCACGGGTATGCCAGACCTGATATTTAATTTATTCGTACACTTCCAAAAACGTTTGAAATCTGAGTTAGAGTGATGTGTAGCTAACATGTCCATTTTGATTTGATCTTGATGATTTTGGCACCACTTGAGTTTACCCTTAAAAATTTTACGGGCCAGAATCATATCATCGTAAATTGGACCATTGATAGGTTTGCCACACATCACCCACACACGAAACTTAAGCTTGGCATTCCAGTGAGACTTGCACACATGCTTATTCCACCCGGGTACTATTTTTCTCCTGTGACCTTTGACTATATTACCCGTAGTACTTGCAGCTTCACAAAGTATGTCAATTATATTTTTATATAATCTATTTATAACATTTTTATGATAATTTTTATTACAACTTTTGCCGCAACACATTTGGAATTCTTGAGGGAAATCAATTTGTTTTAATTTAGAATTACATATATGATGATATGCATTAATTTGTCTCAAACTTCTTTCTCCCCATTGTACTTTGCTAGAGAACGTGTTTGGCAGTATAGTTTTTTGCTTCATAACATTCAAATTACATTTTATCACCAATGGAAAGTGATCAGACCAATACACATCATCTCTAACATGTATATCAGAAATACATGGCAATGCAGCTCTAGTTACTAAGCAATGATCGAGCCATCGCTGACACCCGTGTGCTTCACTAATAAAAGTGACTGTATTAGAGTGTAAAGTAAGCTTACTCGTGTCCGCACATACCCAATCCTGCACTTTGGGAAAATCTAAAAGCTCACTGTAAAAACGTTCACTTGGATGTGCATTAAAGTCACCGAGGATGAACACAGATTCTACATTATTCTCATCAATTATGGCACTTATCATGCTCAAACAATCGGTAAATTCAGTTATATTTTCGTCACAGTTTGTAGGCATATAAACACTGAATACAAGTATAGGATGATCGTTCGTAGCAAGCCGAACCGCTGATATACGCGGGTTAGTACATTGTATAACTGATACGCACTGAAATATAGATTTGCGCCATAAAAGCGCAACACCGCCATAAGGCCTGCCTCGTAGAATGCCAGCACCAGTATTCACCGCAGATGTACCGTAGCTCCCGAAGTCATCGTCGATAGTCGTCAGGTAAGGCAGGTCATCTTGTAACAGCCACGTTTCCTGAAGCGCAATGATGTCAGCGGAGCCACATATTTGTCTTACGCCATCTACAGAGCGCTTGACATTTTTACAGTTAAAAGTTACCATCGTCGTGTTATACATTGTGGTTTGGAATGTTTCTACGTTGTTCCGGATTCCGGTATGGCATAAAACGCCGCCATGTAACACCTTCAGGCCATATCTCATCCCTCAAGAAATCACTCAGCTTATGCCGACATACCATTAATTTATAAGCGTTATAATCCCTCTTAGTTTTCATCTTAATTCGCTGTAGCGAGACATTTTCACTTAATTTTGATGAAATGAATTCTACAATGTCAGATTCTAACGTACTTTTATGGACGTTTGAAATAAAAAGCGGTATTTTTATATCAGCTGACCGGAATTTATCATGTGACTTTACAGCAGCCTTTCCTGTGATACTTTCTGTTCTATTTTTTATATCTTCTCCTCTGCACTTCTATCCATTCTTGCTCAGGAGTATCAATTTTCCAGCCCTCTGACGACGCTATTTCTGCCATTGTTTTGTTTGCGTAAGGTGTTTTATCCTTCGAAACAATAGCAGTCGGCTGGCTGATAGCGAACCGGTTCGAACACTTTAGTGTAGGTAAGCATCCACCTGTTGATTTCTTCGCTGCATTTAATGGACACGGCACAAGCGGCGGTGGTGTTTTTGTTTGTGATCGCGAAATATCTGTATCAGAGGGTAGATTACAAAAAGGTACACTGAACACACTGACTGCTACTTTGAAATTTATTTTTCTGCTGCGAAGTTGAAAGTACATTATTTGTCCCGTTTTGGACACCTGACGATGCTTGCTCAGGCGTACTATTAATCGATGTTGGAGTAGTAGAAAGGTTTGACATTGTAGTATGTCTACTGTTTAACAAATATCCACCACGCCTATTGTTTACATTTTGTTCACCGTTTTCCATAGACCTCATGTTTTCTAGTTCTGTTCTTATTTGGTTAAGCTGATCTGAAGTAGCAAACGACTCTTTTATGCTTTGAATTTCAGTTTGTAACATAACAATATCCTTAAGTATTTTGGTTGGGTCCAAACTCGTAAACGTAACTGGAGGTAATTTATGTAATTGCCACGCCGTAAATAATGGTGTATCATTCGGCTCTGTGTTCTAGAAAGCACAAATGATATCTTCTATGTCCCTTTGTTCCTTATTTTTACGACGTGACACATTTCGAACCGTAGCTGAAATAGACGAAAAGAGCAACTCTTTTGCGATGGTAATGTCCGAGGCTGAAAATGCCGTCACACATAATCTTACTAAAGATTCTTCATCCAAAACGTCTATTTTATTTTGCACAAAACAAAGTAATTCGTTAATTACGATGTTACACTTCGCGCACTTGATAGTCTCGGTAGACATCTTGATTTCTGCGGCCGATCGCTAGCGCGTCCGAGCGGAGACTGGTACCTGTGACACAGGTTATTAATTTTAAAAAACCTACTTCGGGCACCAGGCCCCTCACATAGTAAGGTTTTATTTTGTCACTCTTAATTATATTTAATTGTTTTTTACCAACATTTAGTGAAGAGGAAATACATATATGTTTGATTTGATTTGGTTTAGATAACCGGAAATGAATCTAGCTTATGCACCAAGGGGGTAAAGCAGTGTCTTACGTCACAGCCGGCATATATTTTACGGCTTTACTTCCTAAGTACATAATCTACAATGGTACAAAACACGGTGTTTGGTGTTATTTTAACAACTTCCATAAAATGTTAAAGAGGGAGCTCCAAGAGCAAGTATATTGTGGTCTTCATCTCGTGAGTACTAATTATAACTTAGTTAAATTGCTTATGCAGCATTATAACATCTCCCCTTTACCATCCGTCTCCGCTGCGTGTAATATAATAGTTATTTCGCGACAGTTTCCTGGCCCCGAGTAGTCACGCACCCGGAAGTCCCGGAACCCTCTTGATGAACGTATTTAGCGATAGTCCTCGCATGCGATATCGCGGATCATCTGCCGAGCGGAAACTGTTCCGGTAATTACGTGCAGCTCGCGGGATCACGGGGATTACGGATATAATTGCATACGATAATGACTATTCCTAGACAATTTCTGTGAACACTGTACGTGGCAGCTATGTTATTATAACATATCTTCTCTTCTCATTATCTTTAACTTCTCTTATTATCTTTTATTTGAATATATAACAGGAATAAATGTTATCCAGCGCACAACCTGCTGACTCCTCACTTGATATTATAAACAATATCAAAACGATTATTTTATTATAGTCAAAAAATGTATAAACAACAATTGTACAATTTATTCATAATATCGTTCCTATATTTGTTAATTCGAGGCTTCGATAAGTTACTTGTCATAATCAAAGATCCGAAGAGAGGCTATCAATCATTTAAATTATAATAGTACTTACTCACGACACAAACATACCACAATCTGCTGTAAGTTAGGCTCTGAGTTTATGATGCAATAAACATATTTTTATTTCCATATTTCAATATATAAATTTTACTCATATAACAGAAAGCCGAATTATTTATAGAAAGTCAGTTACTTATAGTTGTGATATTTGAAAGTATTCCAGAATATCATGGTTATTGTAATAAATACGCAGGCAGAGCTTTCCAGGCGGAGTTATTCAGAGACTGTGTGTTCAGAGACTCACAGCTGCGCGGAATGTGAAATGTATGTAACGCTCTC
The DNA here is from genome assembly GCA_917880725.1 of Selenia dentaria. NCBI lineage: Eukaryota > Metazoa > Arthropoda > Insecta > Lepidoptera > Geometridae > Selenia > Selenia dentaria. Next base: position 53,573,430 of record OU862875.1, read on the forward strand.
GAGGGAAAGATCGACTCTACCGTACTCTTCCTCTAACAAATATTTTAATTGTGTACATTCCCTTTTATGATGCTTTTGATTATGCCATGAATAGCAGAGTGCAGTGAATGGGAAGTATATTTACGTACATAATAAGTTATTACGATAGTATTGTAAATAGGAAAGTTTGCGCATGAGTTTGTATGTGTGTTTGGATTTTGAAACGGAAATAGATATAATAGAAAGTTGGAATAGCTTGAGTAAAGGCTTGCAGGGGAATGCTCAATACGCTCCCAGCGGTGCCTCAGTGCAAGACTTATAGACCCAAACCTTACATTGACCTTACTAATTAATGAAATCGATCTCCAAGATCACGTTTAATTATTACGTCCGATGGTCGATAATCAGGAAACAGACGCAGCTTAGCACGAAACCCGTTTCTCCACAGTCAGAGCTTACCCTTTATTCGTGTACTTTACTTTTATTGCAGTTCTGTTGAGCGCGGACGTGTGCACTGGGCTTTACTCGAGTTCAATCGTTTTTTGATACAACAACACTTATTGTCTCCAAATTTTAAAACAAAAACCAAATCGACACGCTTATATATCACCAAAGGGGTAGGCCGATGTATTTTATACACCCACGTTTCGCCAGATATGTTCTAGTCCCATGCAACAGGGGGCGTAACGTACCCATTGTCATTACATTGTACATGAAAAAAACGATATTAAAAAATATTTAGTGACACTTCCGCTGAAAAGAAAACAATGATTTTGAAACACGTGTCGAATCGGTTTTGGTTTATTTGGGGTTTCTTGTGTTTTTTATTTTGTATTCTTCCTATTAGCATTTTATGCGGGAGGGAGGGTGGTGCACGCCTCCAAATAGGCCAAAATCATTGTTTTCTTTTCAGCGGAAGTGTCACTAAATATTTTTTAATATCGTTTTTTTGATAATGGATTTCCGCAAAGTAACGCCTGAATCAATAAATTACATTGTACATGCTTCAGAATGCGGGCTGCTATTAACAGTTTCTTTGTCAGAAATACCCAGCAACTGTCCAACCCGAGGATCGAACCCGTCAGGGTCTCGAGATTTCAAAGCGGCACTTTCACCACTACACTAACGAGGCAGTCAATATTGTGTTAACGTAATAGTGTATATAGGTAATGTGCACGATAGTTTGCAGTACGAGCTCGACAGCTGACACATTGACATCGACTAACGACGCCCGCTGGGGAAGACAAGGGCAAGGCGATGTCAATAATTAATAGGTACATACTATAAAACGTAATTACTATATTGTCTTTTGACTTCATGAGTTCTATAACCTGTAGCATAAACATGTAGTCTGAAGTAACTCTTACGTAACTCCATGGTACAATATTACACATTATAATACTAATTGTTTTGAAGTGAATTGGCCGGTTCGTGGGGCGGGCAACAGGGGCATCCATAACGACCAATACAGACTGCAATATAAAAATAACAATGAAGGACATGAACGAAGAGGTCGCGACCGCTCTCCTGCGATCGGTCTCGATGGCAGGAAGATAAAATTTTATTTTGAAGTCTCATAATAGCCTGTTAATTGTAAATTAATGACTTTTATTGTAAATTATTTTTATTAATTATATATGTAATAGTCAGAGTAAGAAAAAAAAATAGAACTATATATTTATTATTGGACTTAGTCCAATATTGGACTTATAGACACTTAGTCTACAAGTCTCATTATATACTTGCGTTTCAGACTAATAATAAATAAAAGGTGCAATATTGTAAGGGTACGGCCCTAGTGTCTGTAGTGTATAGGAAAGAGGGGGGAGGTTGTAGTCCGTACACACTGGCTCTCCCATCCCCGCCGGTGGACTCGGACATAACCTCAGAGATACTGCTCTGCGGTATCCATAAAGGATTTCCTTCTCCCGAATCTAAAAAAAAAACGAAAATTGTTTTGAAGATTAGCGGTAGTGGGGTCGGCCACCGATCATGGGGTCATCAGTTCGCATCCTATAAAGTGTAATATTGAATGTTATATTGTGAGGAACACCACAGCACTGTGGATACCACTTTTCACAAGTTTCGAAATCCGTTGCCAATAATCTAGCGGGCGTTCTGCATTGTCCTTGGGAGTCATTCTAGGGTTATTGGGGGATTTTACATCACTGACCATTGTGTAATGAGATAGTGGTCGAAGGTTAGTCTACTTGTGTAACATGCCTAGTCATATTTGATTAACTTAGTCTCGTATTCCTTTGTTCGTAATCATCTACACTCAGAGAGTAATACATATTGCACAATTGTAACACCCATTTCAATAAAACCAGATTATGCACATGTATTCCTTAACTTGAAACTCAAATATATACCAATTACATTGAACTGAAATTACAGCATGCTAACATTAGTTAAATAATAATTACATTAAAGCCTACATAAACACCACATCAAAAACATTGGAAAGTTATATTCGAACGTAGACAAATTTTACAAAGTAACGTTACAGTAAGCAGAAAACACAGAAATATACTAAGCTTATAATTATCAGCCTTAATACACCTTTCTTAGTATTTTGCCATCTGGCTGACCCTGACAAGATTCCACAAGCAGCTTCCAATTAATCCTAGATATATCTTCAAATAGGACCTACGACGCCATATTCTTGGCGGGAGAATTCCATGCTCTTCATTGGCTGTCGGAGGCTACGTCAGACCACGTGATGGCCTTTATCTTGGACTCGCGAAAGTACTTCAGTTCACGTGGTCGCCGCCATGTTTGACTAGCGGAAATGGTGGTGTACTATTTTATTTGTCACAAAATCAACTCAACAACATACAAGGGCTTGGCCTTAATCCAATAATTAATATATATTTGATCTTTAATCTGCAATCTCTTTAATCTTTTTTAATGACTTAATTAATTCTAACTACAGAAATTAACATGAAAATGATCATCAGATTTTACTTGAATACGAAAACCTGTTTTATTTCAGCAATTCCTTAGAAGATACTATATATGTGGTACTACTACTACTTTTTTGTCTCAGTAGTTCCTTTAAGTATTTTTTGCAACAAAGCGAAAAGACGTGCAGGTCGGGCGCCTGATGGTAAGCACTACGTTTACCCGCAGTACAGTTGCAGTGCCACGCAGAGCTTAGAACTGCAGTATCGCTTGTGGCACCGCACCCCGAGACGGTCGGGTTGTGACTCTCGTGCAGATCTGCATATACTGTGTAGTGGGGATGGGTACATATCCGTGTTTATTAATTAGCTAAATGAGGCTAGTCACGCCTTGCGGATGGTATCGGTCGTGATATCTAAAATAATTATATAGGTTTATATTATTTAAACCGTTTATTGATATGTATAATAAATAAAATGTATCTTGTTTCAGGTAACAATCGATTCAAAGGTTACACCTTCGGTTGGAAGGCACCGAACTTTAGACGTTAGTACACTTGGTTTGAAAAATAACAGTTATTTCCACGTAAATAGCTTTGAGCTGTACGTGTAAGGGGATAACATACTCCGCGGCCAATTGGAGCGGTGGTTCAGGACTTGATCTTCAATGATTTATTTAGAAGACTACTAAATATGTGTAAAACATACTCACAATTAAACAAAACTGTCATTTGCAGAATATACGTATACAAATTCGGATTTTAGCGTGAACACAATACGAACGTACCATAACTTACTAAAACTTAGACTTTAGTTCGCTAATTTGGTGTTCCTTATAAGCGGATAGCTACCGATATCTTTCGTATGATAGATTTAAATATTATCTGCTCATGACAGTTCTATTGCCAGGTAGAGCTGTAAGCTGAAGATTGTAGAGCATTGTACTCCTCTGAGATATTGGTTTCACTACGCAGTAGTTTCCCTTTACATTACAACTCACCGCACAAAATAAATGTTAAAAAGCAGAGCTCGTAGATGTAACATGTATCAGCCCGGAGCGTCACTTGCGGCGTGTGTGTCGCGGGCTTAACCGGAGTTAGCTGTTTAGGGTTGAGTGAGCGATGTGCCTCGTAACTCGAGTCAAGGGTCGCGATACTCATAAACTCGAAGCACCCACTTCTTGGAGACAAATAGAGGGTTAGGCTTCACGATTAAATCTTACACGACTTTTGGCGGTTCAGGATAGTAGAGTAGTAAGCAGTAAAGTCAATTTTGTGTGAATAAGATGCTCCTCTTTAGGGGTCTTTAGTTCAACAGACTTACAACGTAGGCGCATGAGTATTGTCTCATAAATAGTTTAGATTCAATACATTATCAATAAATACCACAATGGATAGCACCTCTATATGTATGTATAGGTCCACCGCCAATTATGAAATATGTTCCACCGAAAAAGCTTCAATGCCCTTCTGCTATTTCATACCTTGTAACGTAGACTTGACCTCTTCCATTCTGGCAAACCTTAATAAAATTGATAAATAGAAAAGCCTTAGAAGTCTTTTAACCATATTTAACTGCAACATACTACAGCAATGCCTATACCACACATGCTCCGATATACGCGAGTTATTTCAAATCCAAGCTTGACACGTTACATGACCATATTTAAAGACCTACTACCTCGCCCTTCCCTAATGCACTGTGATACAGGCAGAACTGATTCGTGTGTAATTTAAAAAGATGATAACTCAGGAGTACAACGGTTGAACGTCGATTAAACGTCACGGGTTCGATCCCCACCCGGGCCTGACCTTTCGATGCAGGTGGATGACCCACAGCATGGTGGCAGGACGCTTCAGGTGTGCACCTGCCTAGCTACCATTGTTACACTTGACAGGCTGCGTACCACACTAGACATAGAACAGCGACTGACTCTCAAGAACAACTGCCAAAATGCACTGTGACGTGCTTAGCGACTTTCAAATTGTGGGTGGTATAGCTAGCCAGGCGGACACCAGACGTGCCCTAACACTATAGAAAACCATCCTCAAGTGAGCTATTCTAACTGCCATTACGGTTAGTCATCATAATATTACATTACTTAATATTCTATGTTTCTGAAATTATATATCTACCTTTGTATTGATTATGTATTGATTTTAAGTGTAAAAATGTTTTTTTTGTTAAATTGATTTATTTTAGTGAACAAAATTACAAATCATTATACTGCCACAAATGCTGTTATAAGCATTTACTTGTACAAATTTTGTACCATCATCATGTCAATTGCTTAAAATTCATTCACATAAAATTCATTAAAAATTCTATGAATCAAAAATTGTTCATACTTGTAAAGTCGCCACGTATGAGTGTACATGTACTGAATATACATTAAGCAACCCTCTTGTGTCTCGAGAGCGCGCGGTCTCATTACCAACATCTGATTAAGGACCGGCTCATTCTCGATTCTCAAAGCGTCACCTCAGCGTTATGGGACTCATGCACACAGAACTTTATGTTACAACACTGGTTTATAATTCAGCATTGTTAATGCAGAACAGCGAGCAATTTTAAAACACTTACATTTCAATGTAATGAATATAACAATGATCACATTAATTATTCTGTTCAGACGTCGTTAATACTCTTATACTTCTGTAGGATGTCTCTCCGATAACTCTCCGAACTACTGTTCATGGATCGGTAGTTGATTGTCCCAATTCGGACCTTTTGACACTTTGGCATTTTACTTCCATTGCATTGCAATTGTATGATGAGTGTGCCCACTGAATAACAATCGATAATCCTCATTATTTAGCGTTTTTTTTTTCATTATTTACTTCTAAGTACAATTTTTTTTATCAATTGCACAGCATTGAAGTACAAACTTAGTACTCCATGACTTTTTGTCAGTATTTTCAAATTATTTTTTAGAACAAAACTTTCTAAATCTAAAGTTTAACGATAATCTATTTTCCAAACACATTCTTAACACAAAAGTTAGTTTTGATACTATTAAATGTTAACGGCTAATATTTCACCTAAAGCTCTTTATATCTTTAGAAATAATTCTCTAACTTTCCGTTTTGCGTTACCAAACTGATTTCCGAGATCTCCTTATTTTTGAGAGCGCGAAGTTATCGCGTATCCACTTTGTTACTCTATTCCATCTTTGTTTCGAGCTTTAACTCTCCCGGGGCGAACGAATGTACTTTGATGTTTCAATCTACTCTTCAGTGTGGAAAATTTGATTTTCACAACGTAAGCAATATTAATTAAGCCGTTCAAGTCGTACTCTTGATGGTAAACGTCACGCCGCGGCCAAGCGTCATGCGTTATATTTGACGGCTCCGTTAGCTCAGTTGGTAGCGAGCCTGCTGCCATACAGACAAAAAAGTGACCATATTATATGTGTTCCTTTTCCTTTTGAGATACGGAACCCCAAAAACTCCATCATTGTCACACAAACTTTTACATGCGCAACAATATCCTGGTGTTACAGCGACATTCTGTCCAGACTAATTGTTTCCATAACATGCTGGGATGAAGCGGAAGCGGTTGACGTATATTGGGGGAGGTTCATAAATCACATCCCCCCCGAAGGGTTCTCGCATTGACGTGGCGGGGGGGCTCAGTAACCGTGGCAAGGTACACCACGGTGAAGCCAAGAGGAACCCAGGGGCCGCGCCGGGGTTGGGGTGCGCTGGCCAGCTCAGGCGGGCCGCTCCTATGGGCTTTGGCCGCCAAGTCCACATAGGAGTGGCGGGGTCCGGGCGCTTTGGCGCAGACTCGAGGAGGTGGGGCCCGGGCGCTTTGGCGCAGGATCAAGGAGGTGGGGCCCGGGCGCTTTGGTGCAGGCTCGAGGAGGTGGGGTCCGGGCGCTCGGCGCAGACTCGAGGAGGTGGGGTCGCGGGGGGGCTATCCCTTGTGGCTGACGTAGCAGGCGGTGGGGCTACGTATCCGACCCACCGCAGGGAGACCACGGGCGACCAGACACCGGTCTCCGAGGCAGTTGCGGCGCGCCATGTGTTCTGGCGTGCCGCGAAGAGAAGGGTCCGGCAACGGACAGCCACGGCGGGTTCGCGGTCGTGTGGAAAATCTGTCCCGCGTTCCCGCCGAGGGCGGCAGTGACGGAACACCCCGGGGTTTTGGTGGGTATACGAACTCCCACATAACCACCTCCCTCCCCGTGGTGGGTGGTATCCATAAAGGATTTCCCCGGGACAAAAAAAAAGGTTCATAAATCACATCGTATGAGGTGAAGGACAATTAGATTAATATAATGAAATCCCTGTTGTCCCCGAAATAATGACAATTAAGTTAATTTGGGTTTGCGTTGAATTGTTGAAAACATCTCTAGTTATAATTGTAACCAGAACGGTTGTGACTACATTTTAATTGTACATAACTGACCGAGCGAGCAAAGCGTCTCCGCTTTAACTGGCCAAATTGACTTTCATCTGTCCGTATGTTTGTTAGGTTGTGTATAGGTCCTTCTCTATAGAACTTATTTTTAAGCAATTTTGACGAAAAAGTATGAATGTTTTACTAATCAATATTTTTTTCCGAGTTTTAAAAGTTAGGGGGGTATTTTACTGTGGCACTATTTACTGACTAATTTGATATTAGTACGCACATTTAGGTCCCTGACTTTAAAATAATTTTCGAATATGATCATAATTGGTCGTCGACAGGCCTGTTGGTCTAGTGGTTAGTGACCCTGACTGCTATGCCGGAGGTCGTGGGTTAGATTCCCACCCAGGACAAATGTTTGTGTAATGAGCACGATCATTTGTTCTGTGTCTGGGTGTAATTTATCTATAATATTTATGTATTAAGAAATATATAAGTATGATTATCAGTTGTCTAGTACCCATAACACGTCAAGCTCTGCTTAGCTTGGGACTAGATGGCGTTGTGTGATAGTTGTGGAAAATTGAAAAATAAAAAATAAAAATATATTGGTCAAGACGTTGTGAAGTCTAAAAACTGAACGATTTTTTAATATTCGCCGAGAACATTTGTTACCAACAACATCTTAAATTTTAGCAAAATAAGTCAAGGTTTGGTCGAAATACATATTGGTATTTTTTTCTGAACTGACCCAAAATATTGCTACAGATATGACTGTGCTGGCGAGGTCTAATATTTGCAGAACTGCTCGTGCTAGTTGTAATATATTATGTATATTTAGAATCACGATTTTAGTTATTTAATAATTATAAAATATATAGAAATGAGTTAACAAATTATATCGATTTAAAAGGTTTCTTTACAAAGTAGTTCTATATCTGAAATGACAACTAATACAAAACACAATGGTACTTCTACCGTAACAACGTACAGTAGCAAGTGAAGTAACTGGGAAAATTAGTTGCTATATCCAGTATGTTACGACGTCAAACACAGAGCAGCGGCACGTAAAGTTTAGTGGTAACTGACATGGTCATGTAGGCTCCATCAAGCACCTACCTTACCTATTACGTAACTTGGCGGCTAAAGTTGGCGGGAAAATGTTTAGGAAATTGCCAAACTCCACAAATATCGGCCAATAAACAAACCTGATATTACCGTTACAACTTTTATTTCCGATATTACTTCCTAACTTTAGCATAACTTTAAGGGAATGGCTTTACTTGCTACATCTAACTCGTCAACTTTAACTCTCAGAGACCCACAGCTCTCATGATGTAGGTACGAGTATGGCCACCTGGTACATATCACATTGCCAAATATCAAGTCGTAAAACGGACACGGCTCTTCTGATCCAGGCAACACGGGCAAAAGTGCTGCCCTATAATATGCTCAAAAACTACCTAAATATTCTAGTTCAAGGTGACTATTTTGCCAGTACTTTGTGAAAGTTATCCACTCACAGCGGGTTATTACACTAGGTAGTTTTATTTTTAATTGTATGTTTTTGTCCATGTTGATAATAAAATTAATTGAGAAATAGATTAGATGATTAAAATTTGTAATCTTACTAGAAGTCAAAATTAGTCAAAGCGCTCGTAAAGTAACTTTCTGTTCGCTAAACAGAGTTTTATGATATTGTCTCAGGATAGTCATTGCACTATGTCGGAGGCAGTCGGCAGGCAGCCCATTATCCTTTCAGAGAGTAAGGCCCATGTTCTAGCAGTGGACATATAAAAGTCTGATAGTGCTTTAAAAATCATACATAACTAGTGATACGTATAATGACTATTCGATATATTTTTAGCTCAACTAAAAGTAGCCCAAGATGAGTAGATCATTGGAACGTCTTTCATCAGGGATGTCGTTAAATAGTTATAGCCCGGAGCGACGTCGTCTGTGTCTATAATTTTATGTGTCATAAATGATAACAAAAATCACGGATGCTCTCACTGACGTTTTGACATCTCAGGAAATCGGTAGAAGATTTTCAAGGGTAGTATTCTTCTATGCTTCTACGCTTTAGCATGTTTATAACGCTTTACCATAATTTTTTTACGTACTTGTGTTAAATAGCTACCTACAGATTTAAATAAAGCTCTATGATTAATTGTTTTTAACTTCATACTATTTATATACTTAGATATTGTTTTACATTAAATTATTATGCTATGACATTTTTAAATAATTACTTCATACACTCAAGATATAAAAAGCAAAATATGTTCGAAAAAATGGGAGTAGGTTTCTACCATTTGTGTCTAACAAGACACTAACATTATTCGTGGCTCGAGGTTTCACATAGAAATTGATTTGATTTAGTAAGCCGTGCCATAGTTTTGTTAATTTACACAGTGTTGATCATCCGTAAATATAATTTGTGAATCACTGAGAAATACATAAGTAGTAGTGGAAAAAAATGCCCTCTCAACCATTTGTGTGCAAGACATAATGAAAAAGTCACTTCAAAATCAATCGCAACGTCGTATGTTTCCGAAATCACATAAAATGGAAATGGGCAACACATTTGTGGCGTGATATTCGAACGTGTTGTTTGTTTGTCGGACGGCGCGACGGCGGCGGTGTAGTGACGTCACATCCGGAGCGAGCACCCGGAGCACCGGGACGTCGGGAGCCGGGCCGTGAGATGGGTGTCGTGTGTTCACACAATGGCCTACAAACCTGCGTTGTTTTGATCTGTCCTTGCTTCCCAGAAATATTTGAAATAACTTGAATGCGGGAAGAACGTTCCACATTCTAACGTCTGTTTCCTTAAGTGGTGTATGTCTATAATATCTAGATATGTATAGATGTTCGCGAGGTCATAATCTCAGAATTACTATTACATTAGAGTTTGTTATATTCTGTTATTATTACGATATGTTTAGTTTCATCGATGTTACAATATCGTTACAAATGACGATCTCTAATGAACAAACGTCAAAGTCTATTAAGTGTTGTGAGAAACTAATATTAGGGTTTGACGTTTTTTATCAACATTTTTATAACGCTTAAATTTGGTTTCAGCACTTCACGTTATAATTGTAAATTATACAATTACAATAGTGAATGTACAAGGTTTCATTTTTTTCGTAATATAAGTGAAGCGATGCTATCCTCATAGGGGTAATAAGGGCCAGCCAACAATTAGACGGTTACGGAAGAAATCCTCACCTCGGGCTTGAGCTTGCGGTGAAGGTAACATAGTGATGGATCCACAGCATGGTGGTGGGGCACTCATGGGGTCCGCCTGCATGCCTAACCACCACCCTCAAGTTACAAATCTGTCACCAGCACCCAACAGTGTGATCCGACGGCTGTTCTTCAGAGACAGTCACCATTTCAGGCATTATAAGATACCATCTTTGACCGCATCATCACTGACCATCAAGTGGGATAGTGGTTAAACACTAGTCTGAAATGTTTAAAAATATATTTATTTAAATTTACACTCAGGCCAAACAATCTCTAAAAAGATCACAATGTTGGCTGTACAGCAATAAAATATTTCTTTAAGAACATGTTTCCAGGATAAGTAACATTGAACCTTTATAACATTATACCCTTTGCGTACCATCGACGTCAATTTACGTGCGTTTCATTCATAAATCTTTTGTTTTAATTCTCACGGTATAGGAAGGATTAAAGACGGATACATAAGTGTTATGTATATATTTATAAGCACTCGGTGACCTGCTACAGATGCGGATAGCGCCGAAACCTTAACGAGGGGCACGTTGTCAGTTGTATCGCACATGTCTTCATGCAATAATATTATATTGTTCCGTTCCACCGATCTAGCGGTAGAGCATAATAAAGTTAAGCGTTATAAGGTTTTTAATAAGATGATACATAAAATATTTGATACCATTATACACATAGCGTGTATTTACGTAGATCTGCAGTCAGAGTGCGAGATATAACAGTTTAGATATAATCATATATCTAGTGTAGTCGGTCTAGTCTGGGTTTATTTCCTAGGACACGTCTGTTTCTGCACAGACTCTACCTCCAATACTCCGCTAGCCCTTACGTAACCGCGTGATGCTGATGAACAAGGCATCAGGTAACTAGATTACTGAACAGGCGCCACTCGCCAACCAAGTTATTCTAAACATAGCGGGAGTTGCCATTCAGTGCGGTACCTATCGAAACATTTCCGTCCCCATTATTATATCCGGGCCAAGACAATATCGCTCCACTCGAATCTCATTTGTTGATAAACACATCCGTTATTTTGCAGAAACTCTTATGAAAATGAAAACCATTTTGTAAGAAATTGTAACTAATTCTTCTAAAAAGGGGCCGGACTGTGTGTTTTTGAGAGGCTCACCGGTGAAGGTTGTTCAGGAATTTAAATATCTAGGACACATAATGTCGGAGGATTTAAGCGACGACAAAGATATGGAACGAGAGCGCAGGAACCTGTCCATCAGATGCAATATGCTCGCGCGTCGATTTTCCAATTGCAGTTCAGAGGTTAAAACTACATAATTTAAAGCCTACTGTCTGTGCCTTTACTCGTGCCAGTGGTGGATTAAATACACCCGAAAGTCCTATCACACCATAAGGGTGCAATACAATGATGGTTTTCGCACCCTTATGAGGAAAGCGCGATGTTGTAGCGCGTCGGGCATGTTCGCGGATGCACGGGTTCCTGACTTTTTTGCAGTAATTAGATCAAGGATAGCTTCCTTCTGGGATGGGTTGCGGAATTCGCAAAACGGCATACTGCAGTATTTGGGTAAATGCCTAAATAGCGCAATATTTAAATTTTGGTTGACGGTGCACCAGAGTGCAAACAAAAAATGACTGTGATAGACCTATTGTCACTTAAGTTTTATAGTAACATTTTATATTCGTTCTATTTTTATCTTGTGTTTTTTTTTAAACATATTTAAATCTATGGGTTATACGCCTGAAATAAAAACTTATTATTATTATTTTTATTCAACCAATTTCACGGGTTTCACCCGGTCCTTTACAAAGGCATAAGTGGGGCTGTAGCCAACACTTAGAGGCCTGTTTGGTATAAAAATACAATGTAGTATAAAAACAGAAACATTTTGGATGGAAGGTTACAGGTTATCTATTACAAAAATGGGTAAAATGGCATGGTTATTGATATGTACTTATTAGTGATACGGGAAATAGTGGGCTATAGTCGAGACTACGGCACCTGCCAATTTCAGTCTCATCTTAAAATATTTAGGCAGGTGGTGACTTGCCACTCACTAAACGGGCCCCCCATAAAAGCCACCATCAATGGTGACAAAAGGGGCAACGTTGGTGTGAATGGCTAAAGGGTGTCGAGAGGTGTGCTGCGGTTTCACTAGAGCGCTACTACCGGCGTTATGCCCTTTAACACTTCCACCCTTGGAGCTTTTTGTTACTTGCTCTTGCGTCTCCACCCCCAGACAGCCAATAAAGGCAAGCCGGGGGTCAGGGGTCTCATTTAGCCCCAGGGAGAATCAGGGTCCACGGTGTCGCCACTCACCGACGGCTCGCCACAAAGCCGCCCCTGCGGTATTATTATTATTATTATAAACATTTTCAGACGTAAACTTGTGTCATTAAAAGATTTTTTTTCTAAAGCTGCGCGCAATTAACAAAAGTACTATACATGCAAATAACAGTACATTACATCCCTAGTGGTGGGTCAGGAGCCACCAATCAGGGGAAACTATGTCCGAGTTACAATCCGACTCTCTGGTTCAAACCTGCTGAGCTCCGAAGCAGTTCTGAAGGGTTCAGTTGAAGATGCCATTAGTCATTAGAGTATAGTGACTGCAACAAGATGTCCTAGTCGAACAGTGATGTCTAACGACTAACAACTTCGCTTCAAGCGCTTTCGATGAATATTAGCATGTTGAGTTCCATAGTGTATGACTACACACACGTTTTACAAATTAATAAATCTTTATCATTATGTTAAGATCACGGCGGTCAGTGACCTCATTACATAACATTGTTCGCGCAATGAGACGTGATTGTAGGAACGAGTTATTTTTAAAACAGTTTTACAAGTATTGTTGTTTATTGTTTTACAGATTTTGACAGCTCGATACACTAGATGTGCTCGGCGATAGAGACGGCATGTCATCCGTCTTTGTTGTTCAGTCGACTGCATAGTGGAGCGATTCCGCCATCACTACGGAGGTGAAACATCGGTCTAGTGGTCTTGGGTGAATCGCCCGCAATACTTACATGTTATTATTAAACAAAACATAACAAGCATCACAAGGGGTAAGCAGCGGTATTTCAATAGGATAATTTTCCTCATCATCACCATCCATCACCACGGAAGTAAAACCGCGCCTATTGCCACATCTACGGGGCACTGTTCCAGTCTGCGGACTGTTATTAAGAATTATGTTATTATATTACGCATACGTTTGTAGTGTACTCGAATACGCTAGCAGTATCTAGTCACCATATTAATTAACACATGTGCAACGTATTGAAAAGATACAAGTTAAATTCATCAAACACCTTAACTACCGAACTCGAACTTATTCTAACTATCGCACTGGCTGTATTTGACATAACATTATGCCCTTGGATAATAGACGTACCTTATTAGACATGATGCTCCTCTACAACATAGTTAACTGCCACTTAGACGCACCGGCTCTGCTATCTGCTGTTAATTTTTACGTTCCAATGTCGCGCACGCGACGGTCAAATAAAACTCTATTTATGATTAACTTCAAATCATCGAATTATGCAAGAAACGCCCCTATAATATTAATATATAATATAGGACAACATCCACACAAAGGTCTTCAGGTCCCAAATTAGGCAGAGCCTGTACTATGGTAACAACTACCCTATTTCTCGGATGTGCTCAGTTTTCAATAAACTGTTTTTAAGATTTAGACATATTTAATACGTCTAAAAACATGTTTAGACGTAAAACCTGTGAATGTTTAAAATTAAATTATTAATTAGCTGCGAATATATATGCACATATTTTTAGATTCATTTACTATATTGTATACAATTTTATTTTTATTTTAAGTTACCTATATGACCCTTATCTTAACAGCTCATGCTCCCGCTGTTGGGGCACAGTTATTAGTTAGTTATATAGTATTAGTTATAAAATATAAGGATATTTAATCGATTGTACTTCCTTCGCTACCTATCATTATATTTACATTCAGTCGCAAATGTACCTATTATTTGTGAGTTTTCAAAGTACGATTTGTTTTTATTTAATTCTTAGTTGTACTATAGAGTTAGGCCTGTTATTGGCTGGTATATTTAAAAATATTATAACGCTGTATTATATCTTGTGCTGTTGGCCTATTATTAAATAAATAAATAAATATATTCCTTTCTCAGAAACACCCAATAACTGTCCAACCCGGGGATCGAACCCACGATACGATTTGCAACCCATGTACAGCGGGAATCCGCTGTAACTCCGACCCTCATGCGGGTACAATGTTGTCGATATACAGAAATGCTTTTCCAATCGTATTTGAGGAAAGCTCAAAGCACGTTTTATTGAAAACGTTCTTTGTTCTCCTTTCATTGGATAGATGTCGGACGGATTGACAGAACGATCTCATTTCCTGTTGTACAGTCACGAGCACTAACATGTAAACGTTTCTAAAGTTTCAAATTGATACAAGTGTCTATATGATATTGTAGAAACATGGGCATTAAATAAGCTTTATGAACAAGTAAACATCGAAATCTGACAATAATAATAACAGTAATAATAAATAACTAACAAATCATATAGTTACATCAATTTCAAATTGTGGAAACGTTTACTTGTTAGTGCTCGTGACTGTACCTACAATTTATACTATTGTTCAATATCGATATAATTGTTTTTCTGTTGATACAACCCCTCCGCGAGAGTGTGCGTGGGGTGTACTACCTACCTAGAGGCCGGTTCCGTTCCCTACAGTTGGCAGTGACTCCGCCTGTGAACCCCGACGTTCCGGGTTCCCTGGCCGAGGCACTCGAATCCCATTCGAGGATATATAGATTTCTTCTAAAAATTGCACAAGAACTCTCAGGTCTGCTTGTATACTGTACGAGTACAACCCAAATGTGAGTGCTTGTGAAGCCTCCCTCGGCACGTGCCACCTGTTGCTCCCCGCACCCCTCCTCATGACCTCACCCCCTTCACCGTTTGCACCACCCGGGGTCTAAACTAACCGCCTCTTGAGGTGAAAATATTCACAATTATTTTTTATTTTTAAAAGCTACAGACGTAAGAAATACGCCAATTTGATTTGATTGATACAAAACCAGCACACGCCGTCCCGTCGCGGTGCGTTTCCACTCCTTCCTACGTAGACTCCATTACAGTGTAAGTACGTGCACATTACCGGCGACGCCACGCTTCAACTGCACCATTTGAACGGCGCTGCTCTTGTGTAACAAAGCGTATATATAGTGTTTACTTGTACGACACGCAACACTCGATTTTAACAAACCCATATTCAATGTCTATGTATCTATACTTAAATAATAAGGCTAAGAAAGTGTTGTGTAAACGCAGACCGGCAAACGCGGGGGTACCCGCAAGACATAGCTAGTTTAAAAAATGCATTTGTGGTATTTTAATTTGTATCAGTGCATCGATAAAAAAAGCAACAAGTTAAATATTTACATATTTGTATACGTTTTGTTCAAAATGAATGTTTGATTTTTCCTGTATAAAAAGACAACTTCGTAGAGATCTATGAAATTGTCGTTTTATGTTATTTGACCTCTAGTCTCGAACGAGACTTTATTGTAACAAAAGCAACGACTAAGTTGAAATTCCACGATGGTAACCAAAACTTGAAACTGCAAAGTGCCGAACTACAGAACTCGCATCAGGCAGAGATTAAATTTATAAGTGGGGTGTTGCTTTACCCATGTAATTTTAAGGTCTGCTTCACCTTAACTGCCATATTTCAAGTTTAATCGTTAAAATGAAGATAAACGAACCCATTCCATATTTAAAACATTATCTATATCTCTCTCCCTCTCTCTTTCGATCTATATTTGAGCGGATGTGCACGTGTGTCCAAGCTAATATCCAAAAAGTTGCTCGTCTCAAGCATTCTAGACTATTCACTACAATTTCAGATAATCACTCACGTGCTCAACGTCTCCTTCACTTTAATAAACACTTTATTGTTGAAGTATTCAAATGTTACTCACTCACGGTATCATCATCACCTCAGGCATAGTACGTCAACTGCAGAACATAGGCCTCCCCCATGGTACTTACGGTAGTAGACGCTATAAATCACGGATGTCATAATGTTGTGAATTCCCTGAGGATGGGCATCGGACATGCTCGAAACCTAGGATCGACTATTGCGGCTTATTACGTACCTAACAGGAAAATTTAAACATTATTATATCATCGCACTGTAATTGTATGAAATGGCTTCGCAATCGCGTTCGGTCCTATCCAAGGACAATAAGATACCGTTGTTCCTTTCGCCATCAAAAACAATTTTAAATGTTTGTTATCTGGAAAATAAAAGTCGATGGAAAAACGAAACAACTCTCGGTGTTCACGGAATCAGAACTTTCTTAGAGAATCGCACGGTAGCGCGTCTTTCGCAGAATTTTATCGAGACAGGAGATATCAGGGCGGATTTCACAAAAGTTGTTTGCAAGGAAATTCCGTGTCTTATGACTTTTAACTTGTTTATCGGGGATGCATTGCTTCAATACATGTGTTTTTTTAAATAAATTGAAATGTTTTATATTAATCTAAAAACAAATCATCTATAATAACTGCAAATCCTGAATCAGATTAAATAAATATTAAATGAAAAATAAAAACATGCCCAATTTCAAGTGTCCACACCACCTTGCAGATTTAAATGCAGCAAATTTGTAATGTTATTCTTCTCTATAATATTGATACGATTGTTATTTTAAAAGATCATATGTCCAATATATTATAATTAAACTTAATGATAGGTGATTTAGAGTTTAAAATTAAAATAAACACATTATTTGCCGTCTCTAAAAATCGTTCGCGCGGAAATTCCGCAATACGTCACTACAGGTTTGAACAAGTTTTAATGCAAAATATTGCTAAAATACGATTTGTTTTAAAAAATGGCAACATTCTTAGCCCATGGACAGCCGCCATGTTTTATTTTTGACAGCAGTCTAGCCGGAAAACCGAGCAGAGCGGTCGCTCCGTAACGTGGCAAAAATTGTGATTCAATTACGAACGACTGTTTTTGAAGGTAATATTCCTATTTTAAGTAGTTTTTTGTGAGTTATATGTTAGATGTTTTATTTAGTAATGATGCAATATGAGTAGAATATTCAAATTCGCATTAATTTTGAAGTAATTTGCGTTTTACTACCGACCGGTAGATATACGTCACATCAATTACGTTACGTATTGTATATGGGAACGCAAAACGTGACGTAATGGAATTCTTAGGCAGTGTGTACAAAGTATAACTACTTTTATCTAGGCTAAAATTTCTTGTTTTTTTTTTTAATTGACAACCAATTTTCATACTGTCTGCCATTTTTAGTCTCGTATTATTCCGATTAAAATATTAAAAGGATGGTATATGACAGAAATGTTTAATTCTAGTAAACTGATAAGCATACCATTTGGTACAATAGAAAAAAAACCTTGTATTTAAACGTATATATGCCTAGTAATACTAACCGTTAGTATCCGGGCAGTTGATGCCATTGTAAGTATTTGCTATTAATATATATTTAATTTTTTGATGAATATTAAGTTTCGTTTTTATTTCATCGTCTAGATATTGAATTATTCACATTATTACAGACCTGAAGAATGGCGTTGACTGCTGCCGAGCGAGCCAAAAGATATAGAGAAAAAATTAAACAGAACCCGGAAAAGTATGAGCAACACAAAAAGAAAGAGTTAGAAAGGCTAAAAAAGGCCCAAAAAAAGATAAACGAGCTTACCGATGAAGAAAAAAATGAAAAAAGAAAAAAATGGAGGCAACAAAAAAAAGAGCAAAAAGAAAGAAAGAAAGCACTTCAACATAACACAGTACCCCAAATTATTCACACAAATTTAAGTACAGTTCCTAAATCATTTTCTGTCAAATACCGCAACTTAAGCAGAAACTTAAAGACTTCTAAGAAAAAAATTCAGGAATATAAAACTGCACTAAATAATGTGAGGAAGAAATTTTACCGGGAAAAAAAGAAACATGAACAAGAGATGATGATGTTGAAAGCTGAAAACGATAAACTTACAGCGCGGCAAGAATTATTAGAGCTATCACTACGTGAAACATATTCTGATTGTAAAAAAACGGCCAATAAACAACTAATCAAAAATATAGGTCTAAAATTTAACAAAAGCATGAAAAGTAGTTCTAGTAACAAACTATTAGGATTAAAAGGCAAAATAAGAACTGTAAGCAAGAGCAAACGGGTGCTTTCGAACAAAAAAATAGTGTTGGAAATGGAAGCATTTTACAATAGAGACGACATAAGTAGAAGTACGGCTGGTAAGAAAGAAACGAGAACAGTAAAGAAAAAAAAATCCAAATCAGATACCTGGTAGATACTTTAAGAAATCTGTATCAGATTTATAAGAATGAGGGTGGCAAATACAGTTACACCACCTTCTTCAGATACAAGCCATTTTATATATTGTCACCAGGTTTAGCTAGCAGAGACACATGCATGTGTATTAAACACAGCAATATGGAGTTTATATTTATGGCTTTAAAACTAAAAGGAGTGATTACCTACACTAACACTGGTGATTTATTAAAGAAGGTTGCGTGTGATACGAAATCGTTTCGCTGCATGTACAATAAATGCAACGAGTGCAAAAGTTATGTGCAATGCAGCGAAAACAAGCTAGAAGATGAGATTCTTTGGTATCAATGGGTCAGGGTGGATCACAAATATATAAAATCAGGCCAGGAGCATGTTACTAAAAAGACCATCAAACAACAAATGAAAGGGACTGTAAGCGAGCTTATTCTGGAATTTGAAAAACAATTGAAGAACTTTAAAATACATGTTTTTAACTGGTGCGAACAATATCGCCAGTACAGAGCATGTGTGACGAATCTTACAAACGCAGAAATGATAATATTATGTGACTTCTCGGAAAATTTTGACTGCAAGTACAACAAAGAGATACAGTCGATGCACTATGGTGCGTCCAAAAATTCCATAACTTTGCACACTGGAGTCATTTTTGGAAAAGAATGCAGTACTTCATTTGCGACTATATCTGATGATAACTGCCATGAGCCCCATTCCATCTGGGCACACCTTATACCAGTAATCAAAGAGGCAAAAGAAATAAATCCTGATATGAAAATTATACATTTTTTTTCAGATGGGCCAAGTAGTCAATACCGTCAAAAGAAAAATTTCTTTCTTTTAAACTATTTCACCAAGAAATTAGGATTAACCCATACTACTTGGTCATTTTCGGAGGCGGGGCATGGTAAAAGTTTAGCTGATGGCGTTGGGGGGTCTGTGAAAAGACAATTGGATAAAAGAATATTATATGGCGAAGATATTACCAACGCTACTGATGCTCACAAAATATTGGTAAGAACAATGAAGTCTGTTAAAACATTTTATGTGTCTGCCGATGATGTCAAAAATATGAAAACTCTCATCCCCGTAGGAATACGGGCTGTACCCGGTACAATGCAACTCCACCAAATTATGTCTACAAATATAAATCAGATAGTGCACCGGATATTAAGTTGCTTTTGTAACGGAATGCAGGGCTTGTGTAGATGTCATGATCCTCAAACTCATATATTGATGACTAATTATAAGATGCAGGAGTCCCCACGTACTAAAGTACCTGAATCAGCGACGAACAACATGAGTGATATGGTAGTTCTTCCATATCTAGAGTCATCAGAACCATTTCCAGCTGGTACCAATGATACGCTTGTTAACGGCCATGTAATAAAAAGATCACTGGTTTCTTTATCCCCCGAACCATCAGAATCATTGGTCACGAATTATATGACCCAAGTGTTAAATAGTGAATCTATAACAGAACATATTGATATCTCACTTATTGACTCCACCACTGCTGATGAACAATTTGAAAATTTATTGGATTTTCCTTTGCATTCAGACAAAATAACGGCGTCTCAATTTGAAAAACAAGATATAATTGAATATCTTGAACTTATCGAAGATATAATCAATGATACTGAAAATATTCCATCAAACCACTTACCAGAACAAGTGTCTGTAATGTTGAAAACAGAATGTTCAGTAAATGGTCAAGTTCAAGCCACCGTCCTGCCTGCAAATCGAGTTAAAATTTTAGAACCTGGCGATGTCTACCAAACTCCTAAGCTCACTTTGCCCGCTAAACGAGCGAAAATTTTGAAACCTACAGCTGCTTACCAATCAGCGGTCGTTAAACGAGTTAAGACTCTTCAACCCCTAATAAAAAACGAAGATCAAGTGCCCCAGAAAAAGATAGCGTATACAGGACCATCTACCTCAAAGACTTTTTTATGTCATCTTTGCAAGACTCGCCAGCCATTCATTCTTCAAAATATGGTTAAATGTATGGTTTGCAAGAATTGGCTGTGCTTTTCTTGTAGTGGAAGTACCTTTTTTGACTACATTTGTCCTATTTGCTTAGAAGATTAAGTAATTCCCACCGATGACTGATTATTGTTTGCCTAAATTTGAAATGTTATTATGTGTTAAAAGTAATAAGATTTTAATTGTTAGTACTAGTAGTAAGCATAATGTTTAAAGATTTTGTGTATTTTGTGTAAATATTGTAAACTTAGCTTAATAGTTCCTATACGTTACATCTCATTCCATTAACGTAACGTGTCCTACTTTGGCTGTGCTATTTCAACTGATTAATTATGTATAATTATAGGTTAAAATTTGACAATAGGTTAATTAAAAAAGAATATTTAGGCACCTGTTTGATTTTATCATATAAACATATCATTATGGATCGTATAACCACATGAAAGACGTTGGTGTAAAGTACTAAGTACCAAAAAGTGACGTAATGTTGATTAGTGGTCTAAATTACATTTATTTAGGTAGATTATGTTAATGTGGTACCTCTATCCCAAGACTGATTATAATAAATATTTGAATAAAAAATGCTGTCATTCATACCACAAGCTACTTTTATTTTATAGTAAAGTTTATTTAGTGTCGTAATGGAATTCCTCGTGGAACGAGTACACATTGAACTTCAATTAACGTAAAAACTAATGAATTTTCATAGCAAAAAGTAATATTTTCTTCTAGTATCATAATTAATAAATAAAACAAAATATATTTTACCTTAAATTTAATATTTTTGAAATAGTGGAATTCCATTACATAACGAACAAATTTCTAGAAATCCACCCATCAACCAAATTCAATAAACCAACCGACTCAATGATGAAGGTTGACGGTAAAGTAAACATGGGACAAGCTGATTGGTGGTTTTATACTGCGAGACATTGAACGTCGTCTGCTTGACGCGCAATGTAACATATTATAAATTATTCGCTAAAGAACCTCAAACGTCATAGGTACATGTATAGACGTAATTAGGTACATGTTACAGAGGACCGTCTGCTCTCAGCTTGTATAGGGACCTTTTCAAACACTTAGTTGATGCGACGGGTGACCTAAATGGTAACTTAGGGCAAAAAGTTAGCTGGTTCTTTTTTTGTTACTAGGTGTATGTCAAAAGCGTGCATAGTTTTACTTCTACCCGCAACGCGCCCGCGAGAACATTTTGTTCGCCGGCAACACTCGGGTCATCTTCAGACAGTAGCGATTCATCTCCGCACCGCACCGCGCGCTATTCATAAGATGGCGTCTTCATTACAATTATATTTTTAATAAGTACCTATCTACTAATAACCCATATCCGTCTTCATCGATATCAAGGAGTTTGTGTGCTATTATATATTGTGATCCTATGAACTGTGGACTTTATAAACAATACCTTATGACGTGCGTGGATCGCGACCGCGACCTCTGCAAGGGCAGAACCCAAGCGGGAGATGTTGGAGAAGGCTATGCTACGTAAGTATACACATATTTGTAGTCTAAATTAAGATCCTCGTCTCGGCAACTTTGGGAAACTCTCTTGTACAGGCCCCTTATTTGGATTCTTCAAAATCATCACCATTATTCTCTGAACCAGCCCTTTCACCCGCGCGGTGGGAAGTCCTCTTAACATCTAGGAAAATTATCTTCAATAAGAAAACCCACCAGTAGTAGCATTGCCATTGAACGTGGCCATTATTCGACATGTACTCCCACCTTGAGGTCATACTTAACTTTAATTGGCGATTACATATAAATCTAAATTCGATAAAGTAAACGCGATATATGCTGATTGTTAGCTCTGTGTACTGCTACATACGTAATGCCGTCCGCAGCACGCGCAACGTACGGAAACATTGTAAGTTAATAAATAAGGCGATATCAGAGTTCCAGACGACTGATTCAATATCATTTTGGGGAGGGTCTTATCCGTAAAGTAAATGGTTTTACTGACTTTTAGAGGTAAAGATAGAGCTCTGAGCAATATTGGCTGAATTAAGTTATAAGAATATTATCAAGAATATTCATGTAGGTTGTAAGTGCTTACAACTCCGATATTTTGGAAGGATTTCTTCTGCGACATTAAAACTTTAAAGGAACAAACAGTGAGCTATATTGTAAAGCAATTTAAAGTAAATATATCTATGTGATAACATTTGTATTTGGTGTTGATTCAAACGCCAAACTAGCGCGCGGGATTCCGTGACGGTTTAACTACTGAGCCTCCAGTATGAGTTTGTTTTACTGTTCACCGCGAATTTATCGTAGTTAGAATAACTTACTTAATAACTAATGTTTTTTGTTGATTTGTGTATCTAGAAGGTAAAGGTGGAGAGGTGAGATTAAATACTCACGGTTTGTTCTTAATGCTACTCACAGTATAAGAAAAAAAACCACTTATGCCATGTACTTTTTTTCACCAAAATTCCGAGGCTCACACCTCCAGACACTCCGCTATTTCGTTTTACTCTGCGGCTGTAGTGAGACGGAACTAGAAACCCGATTTCCTAAACTCGGTCTCACTCGTCATGAAAACTCCGACTAGAGGCTCTGTACCGATATGTTCAAGTAGTTTTTATTTCTTGTTCGATGTTACTAAACTAAAACTTCTTTCAATTAGAAATCCACTGCTGTAGACAGGATCTGAACCTGCATCATCTCTTCCATTGTTTTTCATGGTCACTGGACCCTGTACTTTAGCTAACTAGGCTGCGGGACTGTAATCCCAATGTCGAAGTGCTCGTCTCATTATAAACTCACTTCATACTTTCATTTGAGGGGAAACTGCTCGCATGTAGAGGTCACAAATACCTCAAACATTAAAGTAAAATCGTCTATTTATCCCATAGCACACTACAAGTTCGAGGAAAAATATAGGTATGGTATTACTGCAGTAACCGCCAAGACGGGCACTTGGACAAGTTTCTTACCACTTAGTATGTCACCTGATGGGCACCACCCGGGGACCAGGAGAGATACGGACGTGGGTGACACGGTTTATTTCAGTCTCGGCTCAGTTTTCATTAGTAAAGCTTAATAATATAATAATAAATGTAAATAAAATGTATATATGTGTGCGAAAAGTGTTTCGCATCATAACAGTATTATTGACAGTGAATGACAATCGATCCCGTAAGTATTAAGGGTCACTAAATGGGTAAATTTTTTTTTAACTATTAAATTGACTTTTTATTGTTGAAGTCGTTTCCCTTCTTTGTTAAAATTTTTTTTACTAAACTACTACAACTTCACTAAAACATTAAACTCTTAAACCTATCCAACAATATTTTAACCACTATTATTAAACATGAAGCATTTATTTTAAGTCTATATTGGATTCGATGCAGGAGCATCGACATAATAATATAATAATATTATGTACAAATTGCATATCTGATGCCGGAGCGCCATTTTCGAAATCTGGTAAATAAATTATAACCTTTTAAAAGAAATTACAAGCTTTATGTTAAAAACTTTAATTAAGTTTTTATATTAAAAAGGGAATGCTTCAATGTTTTAAAAGTTATTGCATTTTCATAATCAACATATATTTTCTTTGCGCCAATGTGTAGATATTTTAATTTATTAATAAAGTTATAACTACTGCGTTATTATTAACGTAATAAATTACTGATATTGAGTAATATAATCTATTTGTTTACATTTTTACAAGAACGAGAAAAATATTGTTAAAAGACTGAGCTGTTTATCTGCCTTAGATAATATTTCACAACGTGCTCAAAGTATAGCTCAACGTCAAATATATCATACATTTTACGGCACACGTCTACTTGTGTTGGATCAGAACATGTTACTGATTCACATTTCGTTAACAAATATTGTTATTATCTTTTATTTATACTCACGTTCCCACATATTAGTTTCAACACTTACGTTCGTATTCGCGCGTTCAGTGCGAGAAGTTTGTATGTAAGTAAATAAGATGTCATTTGCCGAAAAGCTAAGTTTGTGCATAGGTTTGCGTCATAATCTTACGTTGTTACGTTGTTGTACGTTCAGTTCATAGATAATTGTTTTAAAGGATGCAGAAGTGTTTAACTCAGTTAGTTAACATAAGTAATGTCCAAACGATCCACATATTTTGTACGTTATCGTATGTTACTGCCATCCGCATCAGGTCGTGTTTCCCTGGACATACACTCGAGAACTCCTCTACTCATGCAGAGTGTTCAGTATATCCGGTATCATGGCCAGCCCAGCCTGTTGCAATATTAACTTGCTATTCTATGCCGTGGTGGTACCGGCTTCGAATTGTACCCCCCCTTTTTCCGTGGGTGCCATAAGAGGCGGCTAAGGGAATATCCGGGAAATGGGCAGCAGCATTTCCCGCAGTCTGCGTCAACATCCACTGCGATCACCAAGACGCCTGCCAAGCGTGGTGCATTAAGGCAAATCCCCCCCATGACAAATATAATAATAATAATAAATAAATCTTTATTGCCACAAAAGAAAATTACAATATTGACAATGCATAATCGTTATTAACACAAACATTTAATAAGCCAAATATTGTGTGATGAACCTCAGATGCCTAAGCTAGACTTGAGAAAGCCTGTAATATAGGCATCTGCGTTTCCCCTTGTTACATATCATATAACGTGTACCAGTTAAAGATTGCATTGAATCAAACTAAATAACAATTATATATTTGAATGACACATGATATTTTTATGAAAATTAAAAATGGAGAAATGAAACTAATTACATATAGAAATAACATTAAACCACGGCCCCCAGTTCCCGGCAGCTCTGCTATCCGTGGCTACGGTAGCGGCCATTGTAACGGTAGAGCAGGGGGTGCGAAGAATCTCCGGCAGAGATCCGGCTACCAATCCCAAAAACGACCCCTGGACCTGGCAACAAACAATACACGCACGCTCAGGACCGACGAAAAGATGGTCGAATTGGAGGAAAAGATGCTCAAGTTACGCTGGGATGTCATGGGATTATCTGAAGTCCGAAGACAGGGACAGGACACGATATTTCTAAATAAAAGTATAATCAGCCACTGTGTCTAGCGTTTGTGGATTACGAGAAAGCCTTCGATTCTATCGAGAAGTGGCCCATACTGCAGTCCTTGCAGCGATGCCAAATTGACTATAGGTATATCGAAGCGTTGAACTGTTTATACAGCAAGGCCACTATGTCAGTCCGATTACAGGACCAGAGTACGGAACAAATTCCATTGCAGAGAGGTGTGAGACAGGGAGACGTCATCTCTCCGAAACTGTTCACTAACGCATTGGAGGATGTTTTCAAACTTTTGGACTGGAAAGGATGTGGCATCAACATTAATGGCGAATACATCACTAACCTTCGTTTTGCCGATGATATAGTTATAATGGCGGAGTCGCTCGAGGATATCGGCACCATGTTCAACGACCTCAGTAGAGTTTCCCAACAGGTTGGTCTTAAGATGAACATGGATAAGACGAAAAACATGTCCAATGTCCATGTTCCACCTATACCGGTAATTGTTGGAAACGATACACTCGAAGTTGTAGACGAGTACGTCTACCTGGGACAGACTGTCCAATTAGGTAGGTCCAACTTCAACAAGGAGGTCGCACCAAGAATCCAGCTCGGATGGGCAGCGTTCGGGAAGCTTCGATCCATCTTTTCGTCCCCAATACCTCAGAGCCTGAAAACCAAGGTTTTCAACCAGAGTGTGTTGCCAGTGATGACTTATGGCACTGAGACGTGGTCCCTTACTGTGGGCCTCATTAACAAGCTTGAAGTCGCTCAACGAGCAATGGAGAGGGCTATGCTTGGGGTTTCCCTGCGTGATAAGATCCGAAATGAGGAGATCCGTAGGAGAACTAAGGTCACCGACATAGCTCTCAAAATTAGCAAGTTGAAGTGGCAATGGGCAAGAAAGGTTCTCGAGTGGCGACCACGCACCGGAAGGCGTAGTGTAGGCCGCCCCCCCGAGTGAAGTATAAAACTATAAAGTACAATACTGTAGTATAAGACTTAAGAGTAAGTTTGGTAATTATTAATATTATTTTGTTTGTTAAGCTTACAGTTCATATCAGAGAGCACAAATTGTGGTTAAAAGAGGAACCTTTTTATGCAATTTGAAAACGAAAACTACCGAATGTGTTCCATTGTAGTTTTACTTTTATATATTCCATTACATAACATCATTCGTAATTGTATTTTATAAAAAAAAGGGAAAATCCATTATTCAATATTTAATGTTACGAATATTCAATTAAACTTGGTTATACTAAATTACTTCAAGCAAGGTTGAAGCCTTACAATATCTAAAATGTTTCCTTAAATCGTTTAAATCATTCCTGGAATTTGCTTACTTCAGTAAGGATGAAAATCGCAAGGAAAGGGTATCGAAGAAAGTTTATCAGAAGTCAAAACTCATTTAAAGTTGGTCTCTTTAAGTCAACAATAAACCGATTAGGGGTGCACGGCGAGGAGAGGCGGGGGGAGGGAATGCTTGATAAAACGATTAAAAGCCGAGCGGAAATGCAATTATGGTAGGAGCAGCTTAGCTCAGTTTATAAATGACATGTCTAGCGTTACTTTCTAATGGATATAATTTGTGATTTGATTTGGTTTGATTGAAACACACAAAGTTTTCCATATTGTAGGTACGTACTTATAGGGCTATGCTCGGGGTTTCTCTACGTGATCGAATCAGAAATGAGGAGACCCGTAGAAGAACGAAAGTCACTGACATAGCTCAGAAAATTAGCTAGTTGAAGTGGCAGTGGGCAGGGCACATAGCACGCAGAACAGATGGCTGATGGGGCCGAAAGGTTCTGGAGTGGAGACCACGGACCGGCAAGCGCAGCGTAGGTCGTCCACCAACACGGTGGACAGACGACCTGATGAAGGTCGCAGAACGACGTTGGATGCAGGCCGCTTCCAACCGGTCCTTTGGGAAAATTATGGGGAGGCCTATGTTCATCAGTGGACGTCCAACGGCTGAGATGATGATGATGACTTATATAAAATGATAGGTAGGCAGAGATCCCGGATCCTACTTACTGTATGGTCTACTACTACTTCTACCAACTTGTCCAAAATTCCATTCATCTAAGTTTGTAGACAAGTGGCCCTTCAAGAAGCACTTTACTAGCTGTAGGTAACTATGCCGCACCACCGTCAGCGGGACGCTGCTGTTATGCTGGCTGTTCATATTCAGTTGTTACTTAATTAGTTTGTTTTAGTCTTACACTCGCTGCGTCTCGTAAGTCCGACGAGCGATACCAAGACAAATAATATAGTTTTATGTTATCCGGAGCTGAACTTTGTGTGTTTCAATCAAACCAAATCAAATCAAGAATTATATCCATTAGAAAGTAACGCTAGACATGTCATTTATAAACTGAGCTAAGCTGCTCCTACCATAATTGTTTGATTTCTAGTACAATATACATTACACAGGGCAAGAGTTAAGGATATAGTCATAGTAATGTCCATGTCCTTGAAAAGCGCGTCAATAACCGGGAAATATTGGAATACAGAAAAGAGATAAGGTACCACCGAGTGTCGCGTATCTGTAGCGAGTGCGACCGTCGAGTGACCTGGGCGTCTCATCTCAGCCGTAGGACGTCCTCTGCTGAACATATGCCTCCCCCATGATTTTCCAAAAGGACCGGTTGGAAGCGGCCTGCATCCAATGTCGTCCTGCCACCTTCATCAGGTCGTCTGTCCACCATGTTGGTGGACGACCTACGCTGCGCTTGCCGGTCCGTGGTCTCCACTCCAGAACCTTTCGGCCCCATCGGCCATCTGTTCTGCGTGCTATGTGCCCTGCCCACTGCCACTTTAACTGGCTAATCTTCTGGGCTATGTCGGGTGTCTACTCCCACCTATTACAAAACTATCATAAAACAGGATTTTTTTTTCTATTATAAGACAGTTTTGTAATGAACATAAAATAATCATACTCCTAACGACACACTATAATCTAACAATATTACATTCATTTTGCCGTGGGGTACCGGCTTAGAATAGTACCCCCCCCAACTCTACCCGTGGGTGCGTAAAAATCTGCTAAGGGATAACAATCGGAAGGTGGGCAGCAGCACCTTCCCAGTATTAAAACCCCAAAACTGCGCTCGCCAACCCGCCTGTCAAGCGTGGCGAGTATTGGCAAAATCCCCCCTATGGATTTGATAAAAAGAACCAGGCCCCCAGTCCCCGGCAGCCCCGCTATTCCTGGCTACGGTAGCGGCCACGGTAACGGTGGGGCAGGGGGTGCTAAGAATCCCCGACAGACGCCCGGCTACCACCCCCAACGACGACGACTGGCCCTGGTGACACACAACATACGCACAATGAGGACAGACGAGAAGAGATATGAGCTGGAAGAAGCAATGAGTAAGTTACACTGGGACATTGTGGGGTTATCTGAAGTCCGTAAAGCGGTTGAGGATACGATAACCCTAAAATCAGGTAACCTACTCTACTACCGGGAGGGCGACCAAAAGTCCCAAGGTGGTGTCGGTTTTCTCGTCCACAAGTCCCTTACTAACAACATAGTTAAGATCGATAGAGTTTCCAATAGGGTCGTATACCTAATACTCAGAGTATCCAAACGATATTCGCTGAAGGTCATTCAGGTATACGCACCGACGAAGTCGCACCCGGATGATGGGGTGGAGGATATGTATGAGGACATTAGTCGGGCCATACATACCTCTGAAACGCACTTTCTAGTTGTAATGGGGGACTTCAACGCGAAGTTGGGTAAGAGAAGCGAGGATGAGTTAAAAGTGGGGCAATTTGGCTATGGGCAACGGAACCGTAGGGGACAGAGGTTGGCCGACTTCCTGGAGAAAGAGGGACTCTTTATGATGAACTCTTTCTTTCAGAAGCCACCTCACAGGAAATGGACCTGGCTGAGTCCCGATGGTTCCACGAGAAATGAGATTGACTTCATTATGACCACCAAAAGGCAAATATTCACTGATGTCTCCGTGATCAACAGGGTTAAAACCGGTAGTGATCACCGAATGGTAAGAGGCACGGTGAATATTAATGTCAAACTGGAGAGGTCTCGTCTGATGAAGTCTACGCTCTGACCCACTCGTGCCCATATACAAGACCCCGAGAGCTTTCAACTTGAACTATCCAATCGCTTCGATTGCTTTGAGAACATCGCTTCAGTGAACGAGATCAATAACAGGTTAATAGAAACTGTCCATACAGTGGGTTCCAAGTACTTTAAACCCCACCGTACAGATAGGCCACAGAAACTCTCCAACGATACCCTCAACCTCATGGCTAAACGACGCTCATTGAAACTGCAGTCTTCAGATGATGCTGAAGCATATAGGCTGCTCAATAGACGAATATGGAAGTCCTTGCGACACGACATCCGGATCTTTAATACAAACCGTATTAAAGAGACGATAGAGCGGAAAAAAGGCTCCAAAGTGTTTGCAAGAGACATGTCTATTGGGCAAAGCCAGTTGACGAAGCTGAAGGGAGAAGATGGCAGTTTAGCGTCGACCAAAGCAGAAGTATTAGGAGAGGTAGAGAGTTTCTACGGACAGCTATACACCTCGGTTGCTAAACCTGTTAGCAGCTCGGCCAAAGACCCAAGAGCCAAGCTGACCCGACATTATACCGAAGATATCCCGGACATCAGCCTGTACGAGATTAGAATGAGATTAGAATGGCCTTAAAATAGCTTAAGAACAACAAGGCGCCTGGTGACGACGGTATCACATCTGAGCTTCTGAAAGCGGGTGGAACACCGGTACTTAAAGTCCTTCAGAAGCTCTTTAATACCGTCTTACTCGAAGGTTCAACGCCAGAAGCATGGAACAAAAGCGTGGTGGTGCTGTTCTTCAAGAAAGGTGACAACACTTTACTTAAAAATTACAGACCCATCTCGCTTTTGAGCCATGTTTATAAGCTGTTTTCGAAGGTCATAACGAACCGTCTCAGTCGCAGGTTTGATGAATTCCAGCCTCCGGAACAAGCCGGTTTCCGAAAAGGCTATAGTACCATAGACCACATCCACACGCTACGGCTAGTTATACAGAAGACCGAAGAGTATAACTTGCCTCTTTGTTTAGCGTTTGCGGACTATGAGAAAGCCTTTGATTCGATCGAGACGTGGGCAGTGCTTGAGTCTCTTCAGCGGTGCCGTATTGACTATCGGTATATTGAAGTGCTGAAGTGTTTGTACAAAAACGCCTACATGTCAGTCCGAGTACAGGCGCAGAGTTCGAAGGCAATTCCATTGCAAAGATGCGTGAGACAGGGAGACGTTATATCTCCGAAACTGTTCACCGCTACATTGGAAGACGCCTTCAAGCTTCTGGAATGGCAAGGACTTGGCATTAATATTAACGGCGAATCCATCACTCACCTTCGATTTGCCGACGATATTGTAGTCATGGCAGAATCCATGGAAGACCTCAGTACAATGCTCGAAGTCCTCCATCGAGTTTCCCAACGGGTAGGTGTTTAGATGAACATGGATAAGACGAAAATTATGTCTAATGCACATGTTGTACCTACCCCAATATCAGTTGGGAACTCAGTTCTCGAAGTTGTTGACGAGTACATCTACCTGGGATAGACAGTCAAACTAGGCAGGTCCAACTTCGAGAAAGAGGTCAATCGTCGAATCCAACTCGGCTGGGCAGCGTTCCGGAAACTTCGCGAAGTCTTCTCGTAAAAATACTTCAGTGCCTCAAGACAAGAGTCTTCGACCAATGTGTGTTACCAGTGATGACTTATGGCACTGAAACGTGGTCTCTTACTATGGGCCTCATAGACAAGCTCAAAGTCGCACAACGAGCTATGGAGAGGGCTATGCTCGGGGTTTCTCTACGTGATCGAATCAGAAATGAGGAGATCCGTAGAAGAACGAAAGTCACCGACATAGCCCAGAAGATTAGCCAGTTGAAGTGGCAGTGGGCAGGGCACATAGCACGCAGAACAGATGGCCGATGGGGCCGAAAGGTTCTGGAGTGGAGACCACGGACCGGCAAGCGCAGCGTAGGTCGTCCACCGACACGGTGGACAGACGACCTGATGAAGGTCGCAGGACGACGTTGGATGCAGGCCGCTTCCACCGGTCCTTTTGGAAAATCATGGGGGAGGCCTATGTTTAGCAGTGGACGTCCTACGGCTGAGATGATGATGATGATGACATTCATAATAATTATGGTGTGTTCCTTTTTGGACTGAAATGGTGCGTTCCAGCAAACGCCGCCAATGCGTACGATTGTCGCGCCCGGCAGGGCTATTATGTATCTCAGTTGCTAACAAATGCTGATTGAAATCTTGAAAAATGGCCGCACTATGTCAGTTTTGGCAACTCCTGTAAGCAAAAATGTTAGTAATAGTAAGTTGGCGACTGGAGTTGACAAAAGTGACATAAAGCCGCCATTTTTTTCGATTTCAATCAACATTTGTTAGCAACTGGGATACATAATAGCACTACTGGTTTTGTGTTTCCTTTAGAATATATACTTATAAGCGCAACCCGAATAAAACACTAACTCAGTTGCAAAAAGCGTAATTTTTTTCTGTCAATTACCTACATCGATAGAATCATATACCTGCTTAATATTTTGACAGTGACAGCTTACAATGACCGCAAATCCTCACCTCCCATCCGCGAGTGTTGTGGTCACGATGTGAGCGTCATAGGTGACGTCGTCGATGATGTATCGAGCTCACTCACGATAATTGATAGAGAATGGCTAGGCGGCTGTGTGAACAACGCGATTGATTTTGGCTCAAAAAGGAACACAACACGACCTAAGTGGAAAAAAAGTATATGCAGTAAGAAATAACAAAATAATATTCTAAAAAGGATTTGAGACCTTATTATCTATGGTGGAGGCTATGAACACTATTAATTTCATAGGTGAAATTAATATGCAGTTTATGATAAAGTTTCTTTTTTATTGTAGAACGGAATAATTTTTATTTACGCAATAAGTCTTCAAATATGTGATTGATTACACAATTGTAATATGTAATATGGAACTATTTGTATTTTTTTTCTTTGGATGGGAATTTGGTACACATATATAAAGGAAAACAATCAAAGGTGACCGCCATGTGGGATGTTGATTCAACAACAATTGTCCCGATAGTGGTTTCAGCAAACGGTCTTATAGCAAAAAGCCTCGACCAAAATCTTAAGAAGCTCTCGCTAGACGGCCTAAGCCTTTGTAAAGGACCGGATAAAAAATCCGTGAATATAAATGGATACTTAAATTAAAATATAATAATAATAATTTATTACCAAAGAATACATACACCACGAGATTCCGACGTCACTCGACACTTGACACTCGACACTCGACACTCGCCGCGACGCGACCGTCCAACCCACATTTGCTCGGGACTCTCGGGACACGCTATTTGATAATGTCGAGGCACATTTCGTATGAGATATACACTTGAAAATTGAAAATACATTTAGTTAAATGCGAAATGATTTTATGTTATTGTTTTATTTTATGAGTATATCTTAGGTTCTGTGCATGTATGTATTATTCGATAGTGCATCTTGTTCCGCGCTTTCTCTTGCACGCTCGGCTCAGGCTAAACGTGACAACGGTACAAAACAATGAGTCTGTTCGTGCGTGCAGCCGACGTCCATCGATTTATATGACGTTATCACGTTAAAACACTAACAATATCTCAGTGGTTAAAATTGTTAATTATACAATCAATACGATTAGTATTGTTAGTGCATTGCACTGTATACGTATACAGTACAGTGTGAGGTACCTTGTCGAAGCATTTAACAACAGACCGTGATATAGTTGTGAATATTCCGACATTATCGGTCCTGAACAACGATACAGTTTGCTGCCTACATCATGTTACGGTTTCGTGCATTGAACTCCGCGGTGTAATAGAATCCATTATGATGGGACTTGTGGATTGTGGATATGAGAACGTGACGTGGGCACAAATGCGTGGCCATAATTACACATAGTTAATTAGGTATATTTGTGAGATTTAAATTGATAACTGTTTAATAAATAAAATGTATATAATACTTATTATAGTATCATAATCTGTCCAGTTCTGACCTTTTGACTAATGCACCCCGGAGGTATATCATTATACTGGTATGTGTGTTAAGTTACGTCACTTCTAAAACCATCTAAACGATGTTGTATTTTAGTGTCACAGCAAATTC
This sequence comes from Selenia dentaria, assembly GCA_917880725.1. Lineage (NCBI taxonomy): Eukaryota > Metazoa > Arthropoda > Insecta > Lepidoptera > Geometridae > Selenia > Selenia dentaria. Next base: position 53,607,456 of record OU862875.1, read on the forward strand.
ACAAAAGTTTGGAACTAGATGTACTTAATACGGCCATGAGTTATTAACGAACATGATATAGATAGTGTTCTAAATGTTATCTTGTAATGTAATCTTTGAGATTAGTTCAAGGCTCGCTGTTCAAGATCGCAAACTAAAGAGCGGAACCGTTCGCTACAGGTTGTACAGTGCCGAGGCGGGTACGTAGCAAGGCGCGCGCCGTCACTCACTGAGATCGCTTATTATTCTCACAGATTGCTTAATTATGCATCCGAGAAACTCCATGCATTAAGTTTAACTTAATTCCCTCAGAGCCAGAGAGTCGCGACTAACAGCATTATTCAAAAGTTGAAACTAAGTAAAGTTGAGAACGTGTTTGAAACTCTGATACTTACACTGGAGCAGTTACATACTTTGTAACGGATATATATTTATTTCTAAATTAAGTTCAAACTATGGTTAAAATAAAGTAAAGTTAAAACACTAGTTTAATATTAAGGTTTGATGTTAATATTTTAATGAACCGGCTAATGACTTCCCCATACGTTTATATTCTAGGGAACATAACTTTAAGCGATATATAAAATTAGTAAACAGACTCATCTTGTTCAACAGTAACACAAATTTGTTACTTCCCAAAGTGTATTTAGGTATATTTATTGATAATCATCCACTTTGTACGCCGGACTATTAGCCTTGAGTCCTGCCGATGGTATCTGATGTTGCTAGGACTATGATAGCCCTTATCTGGGTATACCCAAACCGCGGTGTATCACATGCAAAGTACTCCAGGAAACCCCGAAGCATGCACTGGTGCAAACGCTTCCTAGCGCCTGCTCGGTTTGCCTATGAGGCAACATTCAACTGCTCTCTTGCTCGCGTTGCCACACAAGTTGACCGAAGAACAGGCGGTTGGGTTGTGTGACTGACATCAATGAAAACGGTGTGCATTAAGGGATTAAACTCACTGCCACATCTGCAGGATAAGAAGGTGATAGCGATCGGCGCTGTCAGCATGTTAGGGAGATGAAATATGAAACCCGCAGATTATAATAAGTCGCAGTTTGCTGCGAGCGCTCGCCGCGTGCGCACGTCTCTGAAGTTATAATCTAATAAGTGGTCGAAGATTAAAGTTGGAATAGACAACGTAGTGTTTTCCTCATACCGGGTCACAGTTCATGTCCGGCTCTCAGCCGATATATAAATGGTTTAATAAAAAGGTGTAGTATTACTGAAATGTGTGCATAATGTGCACTTAAGCAGGATTTTCATGGCAAAATGAAAATTTAAATCACTTATATATTAAATTGTTTTAAGTAATTGATTTGTTAAACCTGTATTATTTTAATCGTGAAATTTATTTCGTACCCAAAGGGTAAAAGGCAACGCTATTACTAAGACTCCGCTGTTCGTCCGACTGTCTGTCTGTCTGTCTGTCACCACACTGTATGTCATGTACCGTGATAGACAGTTAAAATTTTCACAGATGATGAAGGTATTTAGGTTGCCGCTATAACAACAAATACTAAAAACCAGATCAAATAAATATTTAACGTTTTAACATTTAGCTCGATATTGATAACGGTAGGTAACAGGTAGACGCTTAGTGATATAGAATATTTAGTTATTTTTTATAAAAATAAACGATGAAATAAAATAAAACAAATATTTAAGGGGCCTCCCATACAAAAACGTAATTTTATCCACATTTTTTTCTAGATATTAATTACGATATTATGTATAAACTTGAACTATTTACTATAGATATGAGTACGAAACCTTCATGCGGGAGACCGACTCGCATTTTTCAAATTGAAGTACTATTGAATATGCAAACAGTGTTTATACATACATGTATATATGTAAACATACTAAAAATAGTTTAATGATCATATACTTTACATGCCGTGTTTCATACCGGACATGAAATATGAATTGTAGTAAGATTTTCTCATCTAAATACATTATCAACATCGGAATGTGACGCAGCCTGCTACACACTCTACATTTACATAAAAACGGTACGTTGTTACGTCGTTACCTTTTCATTAAATTAAAAACAGTCCGAATTCAGAGAAAATAAACAACACCCGAGTAAGCCTGTAATGCTGCCATTCCTTTCTGCAACATTTGTATGAAATGAAAAGTTCAAGCTAGTTTAAACTTTCCCCTGATGACAATAAGAACCCCGTAGAATTTTCAAAGTAGCCGTTATTTTTTGTACAGGCAAAACTTAGCTTTTGCAAGCTGTGATAGCTTTTATTTTTAAAGCAATAAAGTTGCTGTTGGTTCGCTAGCAGGTTGGGGTGCAAGGTTCTCGCGAGTTTAAGGTCGAGGGCAGAGGGACAAGCTAATTCATTACAGACTCAACATGTTCCTAATTGGTACATTTTACTCAGGTGTATTATTTCTGAGTAATTATTGTTTAGGGATGAGGAGGTTTTGATGACATACTATAATTAAAAACAAAAAAGCAGCACGGCCGTACCATACTTTTCTCGAAACAGTTCTGGCCATTTTCGACCCCCTTCTTCGAACTTCGTTGTGGATAAAACTAGAAACCTGAATTTTTAGTAACCAAGCAAGCACTTCAAAAACACGGTATATTCACTGACTGACTGACCGATCATCAAAACTTTATATATCAAAGCACTTCTAGCAGACATAGATGCTTAAAATTTATAAAACTATTAGTGTTTAGTATATTAATAATGGAATAACTGAAATATTTTGCAATTTCGGTCTAGTTTTCTAGATACAGCAACTGCATAAATAACTTTGTAATGCAATATAAATTATAGGATTACAAATTTACATTTGCAGTGAATGAATCAGTGTACCTGTATATGTATACTAAAATGGAATATGTAATAGAAAACTCTATAGAGACAGGGGATGGGCTTTGAGAAAAACTGTAACTGCAAGTCAAGAAGTAGTACCGGATAAGAAAGAGAGAAAGACTACCGACAAAAATAAGAAAAGCTCATAAGAAAGAGTCGGCTTTAAGAAAATTTGTTGTTGGTGTTCAAGAAGTAGAAGGTACAGAAAAGGAAAAATAGTTGGACTATCCAAAAAAGAAATTAGACGCCATCAAAAACAAAACTTGTAAAAACCCAAGTCTCGCAACTCAGTTCTTCTACCGTAAAAAGTTGTGAGATCCATGTAGGTAATACCAAGTCGGTAAATTTATTCAGTCCCTACATAAGGGACCTTCTGTCTTAAGTGATTACGTAATTATCTAACCTAACAACAACCTATAGTGACCATATCAATATTAAAAATATTTTATTTTTTAAACAAAATATATTGGTTTGGCATTCGCACTAAACGATCTTATTTAATATAATATGAATTACTTGTGAGAGACATTGTATTTACATGCGATGCGATGTCCAAGTAAATCTATTTTATTCAAAACATTAAATGTTTTTATATTGAAATTATCTGGACTTATTCGCGAGACTTGGTTTATTTCTGATGTTCTGTCTTTCATCTGTGACAAGAGACATTATGCTTAAAAACCTTGTATTCTTCTAGAACATTGAAGAAACAAACATCACCTCCAGTTCCAACTGAAAGCATTTCTTTTAGTTATTTTAAGTAAAAGAATTTTGATCATACATAGTGTGCGTAAAATGATGTGTAATTGCGAGTTATTATTTATGTAATTTGAATAACGGGTCTAATTCTATATTATCTGCCGAGGTGCTGGGTATGACAGCGACTTCGATTGAGTTAAACAAAAACCCTGGAATTAAACATGTTTCTTGTATGTAGACCCCCTTATGTCAGGTTCCTTCCGTCCCACCAAGACCGAGGGAATACGCGACATGGGTTGCAGCCCTAAAAAAGTATGTCAAATGTTATATTTTTTAGTGCATCCGCTTAAATTGTGTACTTCTACAGACATTCGCAAGGTTTACAATGATGAACAGCTGTAACAGTATTTACGTCAAACGTGATTTCCCTTAATCATTTCCCACCTGGCTCCGTTTGTCATCCTTGATCGTTATTGTGAGATGAGCGTTCATTCATCACGAGGGGAGTTTTTATTCTTACGAGTCACTGCAAGAAATCCGATGATAGAACGTTTTGTTCTGGTCTTACATAAACCGTTAATAGAAATTGCCTATTAGAAAATCGGAAAACACATAGTTATGCAGGACTAGGTTTTTTATTTGTTTATGCATTGGGATGCGTATCGTAGGAGGCGAGGAAACCCGTTAGACTAGGCGGTACCGCCTTGACTGGTACCACCGCAATGCCACATAGTAATAGTGCGTAAGTATAATTTTGTATCTCAGGGTGTGAAGGACACTGTAGCAAGTAAAATCACTGGGCGAAAAAGACTCAAAAGTCACTACGTCGGGGAGACGAGCGCAGTACAGTGCCATGCAAAACTTCATCTACAAGCTCTGAATGTCACTGCAACTGTCACTGGAAAGCGTTGCATAAAAAAACAAGAGCACTTGGCAGCGGGTCGCCTCTTCAGTTTCTGGCGGTCAACTTGTATTGCATCGCTCTGCACATGCCATCCGAGAGATTAGAGTTTCATTCTCCCAATAACTTACACTTACACACATAGACGTTGTGCCGTACCGAGAACATGTGAGAATCAGTGTCAGTTATAATTGTACACATAGAGGTTTTAGTACTGGAAGGGTCGTAGCGGTTCTACCCCAGTCGTTGGCGTAGTTGCTTAAACAGGCTAACCGTACTTTGCTGCGGCCACCACTTGCGTGACTGCCGGTGGCACTTTTACGTGCTTCAGAAGGGATTTTTAACGCGTTATCGGTCCCGGTATGTGCCGTTGTTAAGCCGTTTCTGGCCGGGAAACTCCGATACTGGAACACGCAACTGGTTTATCCACCATCCGTACGGGGTGTGGGTTTTGATCCATACTCTCCTCTCTGAGAGCAAGTTAATATCGTAGCAGAATTATGATTGTATGATGATGTGTGACAAGATATCTGGGACTGTTGTTGGTACCAAACGGTGCTTTCAACATTTTGTTAAGTAATTAATGCGCACGATATTGACGACACTGTGGTAACACCACACAAGCCATTTGACGGCTCCGTTATCCAAGTCGAGAAGGAGCGTGCCGTAGAAGCGCGGGCTCTAGGTGCGATCCGAAGCAAATGATGGTGTGACGAGCAAAACTGGTTGTGTTCTAGTTTTTGCGAAGTGTGAGATCGTGTATCCAACTAAGCATTGTGTTGTTGCAAAATTTTAAGTTGTAATTACACAGGGCGTATCGGTACCGATGTAGCTCGAGCATGACTTGCACGGTTATTACTTATACTAGTACTAGTACAAGTGACTGGCAGGTTTCTGTCAGATACGGAAGTTTCCAGAGTCACAAACTAGTTAGGTAACTAAGCATTTCTACCTAGTAGTGTTAGATATGTAAGCTGTTGAGAGTGGGAATAAGAGTGTTCATAGGAAACCAGTTGGAAAGCTTTTAATATATGCTTTTAAAGCACTGTCAGTCATGGTTCTTGTGGACACTTTTGGTCCGAAAGCTGCATTATATGATGGAAGCAAGCCGTTTTGCATAGTAGGGTCGAAATAAATGATTAAACTCGAGGATACATGCACCCCTTAGGAACAGAGATGGCACCACTTGTTCAAACAACCTTTACTGGACGGATCTTCATATTTTGATTATTAAGGGCACGACATAGGTACAATGAATCATTTAAATTTATAGAGAGAAAAATTCCATCCTCGGACGGGATTCGAACCCGCGTCTTCTGACTCTCCGTTTCAGAAGCCATTGACCAACTAGGCCTCTGAGAATCAGGTCCGAGCATCGAATTTTAACTCTCTATTTGACTAACCGTCTTGCGGGGACGGAGCGACGTCTATTGGACAGTTTAACAGTTCCATCCAACCGAAAGAAGCATTATTTAGAAATACTTGAAACTTTCGTATTGACATCGAAGCCCTTGTAATTTTTATAGTATTACTTTTCAAAGCACTAACGCCTGCTTAAGCGATCTCAAACATTGAAATTTATAGACAGAAAAATTCCATTCTCGGACGGGATTCGAACCCGCGTCTTCTGACTCTCCGTGTCAGACGCCATTCACCAACTAGGCCACCGAGAATCTGGTCCGAGCATCGAACAGGTGTTAGTGCTTTAAAAAGTAATACGATAAATGAATCATTTATTTTACCTAATTAGTATCATTGTGTAAAGTGGCTTCCATCATAAAATGGAGTTTTTTTTATTCATAATTATTATAACTATAACGGCGGCTTAGCGAGATCAAACTTTGCGTTTAGGCGAGAAACAATTACACATCATCGGACGGGATTCGAACCCGCATTTTCCGACCGACCTGGAGGTCGGTCTTGGGGTGCGACATCAATACCTACGAAAATTAAGTGTTTGTTAGGACTCTTCTGTCTCTGGATGAAGTTTGTGAAGCATAGTGTGTTGTAAATAATAGATGTCGCTCCATCTGCAGACGACCGTCAAAATAAACTAGAAAGTTAAATTTGGCGCTCGGACGGCTTGCCTCGGCGGCCTAATGGACATGGCTCATCCGAGGGTGTGTTATTTTTCTCTCTACATTTGCGAAATCTGCTGAAGTTGTTTCCGACGTGGAGCAAAACGAAGAATTGTGTCGCATTTATTTGGTTTTATTTTTGTAGCGAAGTTTTATTACATCGTAGGAAGAATGTTGAGTCTGTTTTTCGTAACTGGATAACATACGTAATGGTAAATATGTTGATGTTTTATAAAATACACATGCAGGTTGTTAAATAAATAAAACGTCGATAGTTTTATCAAGTGCTATTAAGATATAGAAAATTAACGATTATTTTATTAGCAATACTTTGAAATCTAAAAACGTCCGGTATTTTATATAATACCAGCAGACACGCCCGTGGCTTCGCTCGCGTGGTCTACGGGATACAAAACCACAGAAATAAATTGAATAAATATTAGTACAAACCAAGGAAAACAGCAAATCCATTTGAGCTTTGAACTCCCTTGTAGCACTTCAAGGGTCAATTTTGAAAAAAATATTTGTTTTAAAGCTTCTTTAATCAAAATTTTCAGTAACCGAATCAGTATTAAACAAAAACACATACAAACTTTAGAATTCCCTCTACTGTACTTGTTATGTGTGTACTTTTGATAAAAAAAATATACGTATTACATTATATAATTTTTAAGTGTAATTTAAAATTATATAATGTATTAAAATTATAATTATTTAAATTATAATATGTATATATTATAATTATGTTATATATTTTTTTTTTATTTGTACAGTGTTTTTTTGTGAACCGAATTAAGGAATCCAATTTTTCATAAACACTTTGCCACCGCGTTTGATTGACCATGGAACTTTAATAATTAGTACTCAAAACCAAATCATATAAAATTTAATTAAAATCGTTATAGTAGTAACGGCGATACGTGATAACAAACATACAAACAAACTTTCGCATTTTAATGTTATGATTGAGATTGAGATTTTCAGTTTTATGTTTTATTCAATACAAGCTGCACCCCGCGGTTTCGCCTGCGTGCTGATGGCTGATGTTGGTAAAGATTGTTTTTATTTCTAATCAACTTCTGTAACACAGCGAATAAACAAAAATATGTGTTTTATAACGGCCAAGCCGTTTTGGAGTTTTATAGCGAGAATAGCAAACACAAATTGATTTATATATGTTAGCAAAAGAGAAAGATTTTGGGTGAGGTTTTTTTAGTTTTGAAATTATGTTATGATTCCATTTTCTTTGTTTTTAAATTGTAATATGATGTGTTTCCTGATGATGATTAACTCTATATTTTCGATAAATACTGTTTCTCACAATAAATACTGTTCTAAACGTAAAGGTGATCATTGTGATGATTAGTGTCAGTTCTCCTTTTCCAAACGAAATCGTGATGATTGATGATAACAATCACATTTTAATAGCAATCGTCAAATTATCTTTTTAAGCCGAATGAATCAATAAATAGAAATTATACTTGAGATTCACCTTTACATTTATGTTCAAATCACCAAAAACATTTCAACATTGTTTGCAAAGCACGCAATGTAATGTTCCAAAACTCAAAACAGTTGCGTAAAACGGCCGCTCGTGTAACTGATTGTAGGTTCTTCTACAACACAGATAAACAGATAGAACGGAAATCAGAAGTCGGTATGTACCGTGGGACGTTCACTCGCATGTTCAGAACCCATTTCCGTTTCCGCCGGTCATCGCCCACGCGTATCTGCACACGGTAGTTAATTCAACGTAGTGACGGAGATGTATATAAAACTCGTTTATGAGTCGTCGGTAAATGATAGAAGTATTTTTAGAAATTGTTGTGATTGCAAAGTCTAGGCCCCACGTTGTGTGGATATTAAGTACTGCTGACTTAACCGCCATGCCATGGAAGCTACTGTTTACCGTAAGTTAGGTAGAATATCATACTCAACATATTAATTTTCAGAAAAGACGTGTGTACACTATCAGTCTTTAATAGTAAAAAGTAGCAGCTTATACGAACCTATTGGAATAAAATATAAAGCAAAATTGTAAAAATAATGCTAACGGAGAAATGTAAAATTTCGTATTCTACAGCTGTCAAGCTGTTTGGAGCGCAGGACGAAACTCATCCCCCCCCCCCCCCCCCCCCCACACACACACACACACACACACACACACACACACACACACACACACACACATAAACATAACTCAGTCAGGTAATGTAACCGTCACATCTGGGTTCAGAGACAGACTCACAACTAACGAAAACAATCATGAAATGTGGAGGTGAGGTTCATCGCAAGTTGGGTCGACGTGATAACTGTTAGCACCTGAACTACATGGTAACTTGTTATCAACGGGACTTTTGAACTAAATTGATAAAATATAGAAATGTCTGCAACTTTGAGCAACACCGTGTTTTCGTAATGAGTTAAAGTTTTAACAATGACTGGGGATGGCGGGAACAACACCTAACCAATGTCTGTCGTTGAGTTTTCTTCCATTTGTGTTTTTACATAAACAATAGTACTATGTGCGCAGTGATGGATTAATAACCGTGACATTATGTTCGTAATGGTGTACGAGTGGTATCACACGGTTTGTGTTGTCCTCATCAATTACCGGAAATAGCGTTAGTGATGCATCCACCGCTACACTTGGAGGTGGACAGTCAAGTTATATTCCCTCCACCGCTGCCATGCGAATTGTGGGCGAGGAGACCCGAATTAATTGGATGCAAGCCTCTTGTGCATGAGCGCGTCTTGGTTGGTACCACACCTTAGAGGCAGATATTCTTCTGCAAAGTAAAAGCATTCATGTGTTAGGGGGTGAAGGTATCCGTAACATGTGATATTACTGTGGGAAAGGGATACATTACCCAATTTCTCGGGGGGATCGACGTCAGTTGTAATGCTACTAGCGGTCATCCATCCAAGTCGTGACCGCTACAAGCTGCACTAGTCGGTAAGCTCAGAATAGTTTGTAGCGGTAGGTCTTTAGCAGTATCCGCCTGCGGAGTACCACACCTTTGTCAGTAATACAACCGTGAAGCGTTAGTGTACACGCATAAGTGCGTTTCGGCTTGAAATGCAATGTTGCCAGCGAAATTAAAGGGCAAGATATTTAACATATTATATCTCAGGGTGATGAGCTCAGAGCATTGCCGTGCAGGGTTTGGAACTGTTGTAGTTTTTTGAATTCTGAATGGCACGGAACTGTTATGGACCCGCGTGACGCTTGACATCAGGCGAACGACTTGCGTATCCGAGTTTCCACACGCGAGTGCTTCTCATGTGATAGAGGACATGAAGACGTCAGACGTTAGCAACACATGAGAGAGGAGACATAACGATGACTTCACGTAAACACTTCGTAGTTTAAATTTTATTGTTTTTAGAAACAGCTGGCATTAGGAGTAGTTTGACGTTTTATTGTTTGGAATTTTTCCGTTTTATGTTATTGTGTGTTGTTTTGATGTCAGCAGTTTGTTTATAGTCGTGCTAAAAATACAGCCTCGTTGACTGTAAAAATAATTGTCCGTTAAATGTTTGTTCTATGCGTCATCAAACACATACCACGTGTCACTTGCACAAGCGTAGATTTAATGTGGAGGAAGAATTGAAGGTTTAGAATAAGAAAACATTAATAAAGTCACGTTTTCAAGTCCTTCCAGTTTAACTTTCATCTCGGAAACTGAAGTTATTTAACACAAGATCGACGGAGATTAGCAACAACTCATGCATTTAAAATAGCCCATAAATAGCGCACGTTCTGCGGGAGATAAATCGTAGATTACAGGTTAAAGCAAAACAACTATAAAAACGAAGTAAACTATTAGATGAATAGAGGAGTGGGGGGATCATAGTTATGATTAAAGTGTGAGTCGTGGGGAGCAGACTCGGCTAGAAAATAAAGCACATTTGTAATAAGAAGAATTGCGCTTACAGGAAACGTTTTGTTTCGTTGCCAGTGGCAAAAAGCATTTCTGGAATCGTAGTCTAATAAATAATGAATAATTAAATTGTAAAGAGCAGTACATTCCTTTGCGCATCATTTATATTCTTGGAGGAGACATCAAGTAGGTACCTACTCCGAGTATCTTGTATTAATTCGACGGTTGGAACGAAATGGTTACAACTGGCACATGTATATGGATGGATTTGAAGAAGGTTTCATAGTTTTTACTGAAATTAAACATGAAAGATTCGTACGCAAAATAGTATGGACATTTTAAAGACCTAGACACTAGGTCCAGTGCAGATGCATATTTACTAAAAAACGCACAAGTAGCGAGAAAAAATATTACAAAGTACTGTTCCATCTTGGTTTCCTTCATACTAAGTATAGGCCACAGTCGGCGGAGAGCCCATTGTATAAACAGAAGGGCGCATACACGGGCCAACTTCCTGGACTTGACGAGAGAGTATGTCTCTTATTTTGACTACTCCAACTTGAACAAAATGTCATCAATAGAAGAGTAAATAAATGATTCGATTGAGAATCATTTTCAGCTTCGTCTCTCTTGACTGAGGCAACATTGATGTCGAATGCAACCCTTCACATGTATCTAGTTTTGGTACAAAATACCAAATTTGGTACCAAGTGCGTGTCGGGTCTCGTGTGTGGTGGGGTCCGATGGTGCGCTAGTAACATCAGCAAGTTGTCAGTTGAAGGCATCACAGGTGTTCTTGTAGTTGGTTTCTTGGGTGCGTTGGTACTCTACTTTTATGTGTTCAACTCGATAATGATTCAAAAAGTGCTTTCTTAACGCCTCAAGCAAATATAATTACAAAGTTCTTAACTTTCTTACGTATAGGTATTTATTAATATCTTAAAAATGGTAAATTTATTTCATTATTCTACCGATTGAATATGTGTAATGTATATACATTACACATATATTTTACAAAGAATATATTGACAAAGAAGGAATAACTACAAAGGTTTCCTTTGACTATGGAAATACAGACTCCCTACACATACATATTCCCTCGCGTATTATCTAAGGAGTGCGCATAAGTACGGCGTGGGGTACTTTGAACGACGAAGCTGGATTAGGGGCTTCGCAGTGCTGAATATTTAATCTGTAAAGTAGGGGGCAGGGACAAAGCGCCAAACAGGGCGAGGTTTGAAAATATTGTTAGTGAATAATACAATCATTCGATTTACGAATAAACCCTTAGAGAGGTACTTAAATAAGTATACCTACCTAGTTATGTAGTCCTTGATAAACAAACAGATGTGACTTATTGAAGGAGAACTAAATCGTTTTCAAAAAATACCTTATATTCCGATTTAGCTAAAGTTTGATTTCTATACACATCATCGTAAAGACGTCTAAGGGGGGTGGGGGGAGAGTACACCGAATGATCAACACGTCACGACTCGCGTCCACTAAAACGATTCGAACGATCTCGGTCATTTTGTATCCACTTGCGTCGCGAAGCAATGCTTCGTAAAATTACGAGAATATGTGTCCTATTTTCATTTAAGATGATGATAATGATCCCAATGAGTTGTAGCGACGGAATAACAACAGTTAGTGCGTGTTCGTATCGAAGTACGAGACGTCGTAGTGAGGGGACATGTTGAGTGATGTGGACTCTTAGAATTCATAATTGAATCAATTTAAACATTCCTTCAATAGCGATATAATCGTCTTAAATAATTATGTTGAATTTCTGTTAGGGGTGTTAACGTAACACCTACACGCATTTTTAATTAGTGTTATTATTTATTTAATTGCATTGTTGTAAGTTTCTTCTTTTTTATATTATTTTTATTTTCAATGTACACAAATATGTATATTTTTCATCACGTGATATAATTAGTTGAAATATGAGTATGTAACAGTAAACTAAACATATCCAATAAATGTGAAGACTGTTTAATTATATATTATTTCCTTGTTTGCACGGATAAATGCTCCAAGAGTAAAACAATATTAAGAAAAAGTTTGCAGTACTTCACTTCTGTCAAGTCGCCGTGTGCCACCCATATAGTATTGTAATGCACTGTAATAATTTATATGAAATGCATTTCCCCGAACTTTTGTGCTTTTGCTTTTTGTTTGGCTCTATTTATTTGGAACGTGGAGTGTTATAAAGCGGCATAAAGGTTAATAGTAGTTTATGCAACTGTCATATAATAAAGGGTATTAAAACATGAGTGTAGTTTTTTGAAACGAGCCGCAGGCTAGTTTTAAAATAAGATTACACCGTTGTTTTAATACCTAATTATATGCAGTTGCATACTCTACTTTATTTAATCTCATGACATTTTTGGTACTAAAGTTTTATCCAACAAAATATTACTCAAATTCGTATGTATGAAATAGCGCCAAACTTCTTCTTGTTTGTATGGCTTGTGCGGCGTAACCACAATTTTGCCAATATCAGTGGATAAAGTCTGTTATTGGTCTATTGGCTCGGAACCAGCGCGTTGCGCGCGCAGAGCAGTTTCTCTGATAATGTGTACTTAAATTGAATTGAAACCTCCTTGTTCGGGACACATTGTACTTTAATAATTAAAAAAATCTTTTAAAGCATTGTTTTGTTAGGAGAATAATGCTTTAATTTAATTTATTAATTTTCTTACAGAAGAATGTAAATAAAATATGCCAATAAAAGTCTGTATTTCATTTCATAATTAGAATATTACCGAATGAGATTATATAAAATTATTTATTGACGTTCATATGTGCGGATATCTAAGCTGAATACATGATTTAAAATTGTTTTTTCTCGAACATGCTCATCAGTCGAGTATTTTTGCCCTGATCTTCCTCTACCGTCCTCCACAAATACATACGACGGGGTTTATTCCATTTCACGTTCGGTTTGTGTGCGTGTTATCAGTTGTCTCACGTTTATCCTTCACCACGCCTGCACATATATCTCCGCGTGTATCTTAATAATTTATTGGCAAAGTCGCAACGTTTAGTTTAGCCGCGAGTTCCGGAAGACATTATAAGCCTCTTACCGAGTTCAAGTGAGAAATAACGCGCATATTGGACATTCCGGGAATGCCGTTACAATACGGATATATTGTGTCTCATTAAACCTGAAGTGGTTGGGTCGACATGCTGTCTACATTAATTTTGGTTACAATTTGGCGTTTAGACGGAGTGACACGACACAGGTTTATTGCTACGATATTTATAGTATTACTAGAGACACTTATTCGCGGTATAGTGGCATACGAAAAATGCCTCCAAAGTTTTAATAACAAGCATACTATATAATAATAAGCATTGAATAGACTCGGTTCTAAAATATATCTCAAAAGTTTTTGTGACATTAAGCAGCAAAATATTTTTTTAATATTTGCTCTTTTTCTGCAGACGCTCACATTGCATCTCAGTGATTAGTTAGATCTATCTAGGCCACGTGCTTAGGCACTCCAGATATGAACTTCTTCAGTCGATTATGATGGGCAAGGTGGCCGGAAGAAGGTGGCCGGTGGCTGTTGGACGTACAAGGAAGTCGTGGCTGCGTAATATCCGTGAATGGACCGGAATCGAAAGTGTCGCGGAGCTATTTAAACTCGCCAAAGACCGGGTGAAAGAGGCGGAGCTGACAGCCAGCCTTCACTAGTTGGAGAGGCACTAGAAGAAGAAGAAGAAATAATTAGAAACTGAAAGCGAATTTTATGAATCTCAATAGTACGAGCAATTAAACTAACTTTAACGGCCTTCTTTATAAACGCTGCTTATCTTTATATGACGTTATTTAGTGCTGCGCAAAAGAAAATGTTCTGCCGTGCGATTCAGCGGTGTGATTCTCTAAGAGCAAACATCGTTGCATCTTTGACAACATCCGTGAAACAAATGACGAGATGACAAGAAACGTTGGAAAAACAACCTTGTGTAAAAGGCGATATCTCATAAAGTATTTGACATCGGTGAGCTCGTCGACGACTGCATCGACTAAGAATTAACCAGCTAAAGCGATGCAATAGTAGAATGTTTATTTAAGTGGTCATGTGTTCATACATTTTGTATATCTTCTTTTTTACAACTTACGTAACAATACAATGACAAGCCAATTAAATTAAAATGTAGAAAATGTACTAACTTTACTTTTGAGGAGATCAATATTTACCTTTTTTTAGTACCCGCATTTCAAAGAGGCACTTGATTGCATGGATTATTTAGCAACCCTAACAATTAACAAAACTTCTTTCGGCTAGTTTATTTTAGGTTTCTGTACCTAAACGGCAAAACACTCTCTAAACTTTACCAGACTTCTCAGTTCCGTTAAACCACAAATCGCTATATTCTATTTAACAATTACGTGACGCCTACATACTTTTATCTTACTAACTTCACAAATATAGATGATAAATGCTTTTGTTTAGGCATATTTATTGATCTAAAAAAAGCATTTGACACCGTTAATCATAAAATACTTATTAACAAACTCCGGGACTTAGGAATAATAGGATCTGCTCTAAAAAAACGTAAATGTTACTTACCAGACAGGTACCAAGACATAAAAATAGACAGTGAACACAAAAGTGAATGTAATATGTGGCATTCCCCAAGGATCAGTATTAGGATCCCTTTTACTCTTGATATATGTTATTATAATAAGCAAAATTGGATTTTCAGGTCATATACGCCGATGACACCTGCCTTTTTTACTTTGGGCGTAACGTACCCGAATTGATAAAAAAAAGCTCAGAATGACTTGCATAAATTTAATATCTGGTGTCAGAGCAATCTACTAACCATAAACACAAAAAAACGTCATACATGATATTTTTAGCAAATAATAAAAAAATCCTCCTTATACACCTCTAACCGTCCACGATGTAATAATCCACCGCTCCCACCAAGAAAAATGTTTCTGGACTTGACGATAAATTCATCTGGAAGGCTTACATTGCGTATGCAAGATCGAAAGTATCGTCAACAACCGGAGTACTAAGGAGAGCCGTGAGATGCATACCTCGCAAACTCCAAATGACAATATATAACACCCTTGTAAAACCACATCTCGAATATCTTAATGAGATATGGGGCTGTGCTGCAAAAAACCTACAAATCTCGCAAAATAAACCAATATTTTTTTAACTATGACTACCTAACTAATACACGCATTATTCACAAGGAAACCAAGATATTTAATTTGAAGGCTGGTACTCATCACACGGGGAAACCTAGTTTGAGTGCCAACTTACACTCATGTGTCTATTATTATTGTGATGTCAAATTTTTCACTAGATTTAACTAAATTTACTCTGATGTGAATTAACATAAGATATCAGCTTACGGATTACTATGATGGTAATATTTAGGTAATTCTATAACTATGTGTAATTGTGTACTTACCTACTTTAGCTTGACTAAATAATAGACAACATGTTTACTTTATTCATAATCTAATTTTTAAATGAATAAATATTACCTAATATTATCTTAATATAATTGAAACCAGCTATATACATACACAACATGTGTTTTGGTCAAATATATAATATCTGAAAAAATACACACAAAAATTACATTAAAAAAGGTCATATAATAACAATTTAAGAAATAAAAAAAAAATAAAAAAAAATACTCCAAGAACTAACTACGGTAAAA
Organism: Selenia dentaria; assembly: GCA_917880725.1. NCBI lineage: Eukaryota > Metazoa > Arthropoda > Insecta > Lepidoptera > Geometridae > Selenia > Selenia dentaria. The sequence continues at coordinate 53,623,534 of OU862875.1, forward strand.
GAAACATTTTGTTTGAGGGTGCACAATTATTTAATAAGTTAATTATAACAAAATGACAATATGATGTTAAAAACTGTAAGAATATACATATTATGTTTAAAACTAAACTAAAAAAGTTATATATATGAACATGTTGTTAGTCCATACCACTAGAAAACTGGATATTTTATATGTTTTAATATTAACTTGTTCTTAATTAGTTATTAATTTTAGTATTTTAAGCTCATTGTAAGTGAACTACGTTCTTTATGAGTAATAAATCGTTAGACCTAACTTCTTATGTTAACTGTGTTTTGTTATTAAATAGGATAATATGAACATAGTATTATATTAACATGCGTATCAAGTAGACAACGAAGGCAACCCTACCAACTAGGGATGGGCTCAAGCGGCTAACTTTGTAACAGTTTGCAGTCCGGTGGAGACGCGAGTCGAGGAGGCTGTCGGCTCCACGCCTCGCCGCACGTCCGTCGCCGGGTGGGACCGGATTGGACCGGATCGGACAGGTAACTTAACAAGGTTTACGAGGAAACACTTCCAAAGAACCCCGAAAGTTGGAAACTGGATTATGAACATTTTGACATATTGCGGAAAGACGTCCATAAATAGACGAAAATGATATAAACTTTTTCGTTGATGGTACTAGATTATCAATTTAAGGACGTACTTAGGTACCTACTTATATAAACGTTAGCACAGTAAATGATTTTGCATAAAAATACAGACAAATATCAAATATGCCATTTACGCAACGAACACAATTTGTGGCTCAAGTACGCTCTAATTGTGGCGTTACATTTTTAATTGCCTATCCGCCTGAATCGGTGTTTACTGCGGACGGACGGCGCGCGGCCCGTCCTATTGTTTACGAGTATTCTTTTACAGCTGTTGTCATGCCATTGTCGAATTTTGAAATTGGTTGACTTTTTAGTACCTATATATTTTGCAGGTATGTATTGAATCTACTTGGCACTACTGTAACTAGACGAACACTAGCAGAAGTGTCCCATCCACTATTATTTTTATAGATTTTAATGATGATATTTCGCCTGATGTTTAGCGCCATCTCTGTCCATAACAGTTTCATTTTTACCCACAGTGCAATTTTAAAGGTATAGTAGGTTACCTAAGCCTATTCGTAAAATCACTACACATTCACATACAATGTTATCTAAACTAGTTTACGCCCGCGGCTTGAATTTGAGAAATGCATCTACCGGAAGCCGTCATTTTTGGGAATTTTTAGCACGGTTTTGAGTTAAATGGTATCAAGCAGCCTAAAAGTAATAATTTTTAACTACATACTTAAATAAACATTTAACTAACAAGAGATTATATAAAATTGCTAACAGTAATAATATGTAAAGCTTACTATACAATATACGTACTGTACTGTAGACTTTCGGTAAACAAAGTAGTTGGAAACTACAAAGAAGACTGTTTATTCTGGCCGACAAACGAGATAGTTCCCGTAAGTAGGTTGTATATGAAGGAGGAAGCGTATGGCCAAGTCTTAATATTTCATAATTAATATTTATGTACCTGTAGATAACGGACCGCAGGGAGAATGTGGATCGGTGTCTTAAATTTGTTTCGCTGATTGTAGATTGTACATGTTAATTTCTGTTTTGTACCCACAGAAGTTAATTATTAGTTTTCTGTCTTAGGTATTAGCTACTCATTACAATATCGTTGGTCCTTTACCAATTTTATATCTCTTAGTTACGAAGCCTTCAAAGCAACGACCACACAACTCCGTTAAAAAGCTAGCACTAATTAGTTTCCCGTAAAAGCCTATAGTGCCTTAACGCCTACGTAACGGTTATCAACAAAGCAGATATCACGTCTCCCGCTCCCTTTATCACTATCATGAGCCTACAGCATTGATGTACTATTCAAGGACACGCCTGTCTGCTCAGATTGGCATCGTTCTAACGAACAAATTCAACCTTGTTTGTATTGTACGAGTATCTATGCAACTAATATGAGAGTAAAACGAACTGAAGATTTCTGTTACATTATGAGGTTGTGATGAAGTATTGCAGGTTTCACGGACTCATTGAACAAATGTTCAAATGGCAAGCTTCTGTTGAAGTATTTTCGAATTAACCTATTAAACAAGAGGTTACGTTCAGAGAACATCGCTTTACTAGAGAATTGCTTATTCGATGTCAATATTTTTATGTAATTAATATTGATTTTATCTAATTTTCTACCGACTTCCAAAAAGGAGGAGGTACTCAATTCAACTGTTTTTGTAATGTTAACCTCATTTACCTCAACTTTGAACAGGGTCAACTAATTGGCAAAATTATTTTTCTTATTCTTAAAATTTTTGTTTGAAAGGTTTTTGTTTAAAATCCTATATTGATTAGTTTCCAACAAGTATCACAACTTACAATATTAAGGAGCAGTGTCACTTCCGGTCCCCACAGATGTGTTCACGTACAGATACGTACATACATCTGACGGACCGTTAGCACATACACTAGTAGCGCTGCCTTCGTAGCGCGGCGTCACAGGTTCGATCCCTGGCCGGGGTAAATATTCGTGTGATGAGCAGATTGTTTGTTCTAGGGTATTGGATTTTGTGTTATGTTGTTGATAACACACGTCCATGCCGCCCGCGGCACGGGATCCCTAGTGTGGGGGTGTTAGTGTAAAAGTTTCATATATTATAATAACGATATATTTATTTCCAAACTAGAAAATCTTCCAACTCATATGATATTAATTTGGTTCGAATCAAAAGAAGCCTTAACAATCAGTAAATATTATTAAGATTTTCAAATCTGTATGAACTTAATTTAAATTATAATTAAGTTAAGTATAGTAAGCTTTACATATTATTACTTCGTTTATGAAAACTGCTAGGAAATAAATATGAAATTAAAGTAAAAATACACTTTATATGCGCTTTAGAAATCTCTTGTGATCAGTAACTACTACGCTGATTATCCAATTCTTTTAGATAAATATTATCAGCCACTATTTCCTGAATAGTTCAATTGTTCAAGTTTAATCATTTACTTGTCTACTGAAAGCAATATATGGGAAACAATATCAGTGACTTAGATAAATCTCTAGACCCTTGTATGTGGTTTACAAGAATTCTCAAGGTGCTGCATTGCTGGACCAAGTTTGATAAGATTTACCACATACATAAATCTCCTTTTAACACGAGATTGCGATATTTAGATTACTAGTGTTTTACATGACATGTCATCTATTGAACCATTGTAGGAAAAGCAATTATTTTAAATACTTAAGTATTAGTAGAATCTTTGTTGTATTGGTTAGCTCAATACTAGCAGGCATATATTGATTATGATGATTATTATAATAGTTAGCTTTATTTTGCCGAGTAAATTATTGATAGATACCTCTACAATTTAAAGATATAATATATTTCATTAATTTTCATATTGTAAGTAATTAGTTTGATTTCTTTAGATTTGCCGTAGAATTCTAGATTACTTATGATTTAGATAGTAGGATTCTTGGCATGTTCAAAGCTTACAACTCGAATGCTGGATTAAGAGCTGCTCTTTACTGTGACACAAATGCTCTGCCATCATGCCAAGAACCTCTTCTATTTACCCCAAAATTAGTAAGGCCTTACTAAGTCAGTTTGGTAGTTTTCCAAATGTAGAGTTTGCGTCTATAAGCGATTATAATCTTATTTATCTTTTCTTAATATTATTATTTATCATTGCGAATTATCATTTGATTCTAAATATTACATTTGATACTTTCAGCAAATAATTCAATTGCTATAATTTATTACCGCATTCTCATGCTAGGATTAGAGTAGACAATCTAGCCCAAACTCGATTCATTAGCAAATATATAATATATTATTGCAACAAATACATTAAATTTCATTCGAACTAATATTTCTATATTTCTTTGCAGGCAAATATTTCTGTATTCCTTACTTTATACTGATTAAAAATACATTTATTTTGCCATTTTTATTTCATAGTTAGTCTTTAGTTTCTAAGTCTAGCATACTAATAGATTGTATTGATATGACGAAGTCATTATTGAAAACTACGTCTCTAGTGGTAGATACTACTAGCTCGTGAATTTACTTATTTGTTCCCGATTGAACCATCACGAAGTTAATGTATAGCCCGGAAAGCAAAAATACTATTTCCTAGACCTACTTCGGTCCTAAATAAATTCCTAGTCTGCTAAAGTGCGTGTAAGTCCCCAACAAACCCCCCAAAGTTAATTGCGCATGAGCTTTCATCCCCCTGATAGGATGACTCAAGTTTGATCCCTATCTAGCCTCTAAAGTTCGGTGCCAAGCCGAGAATCGAACCTATGGCCCCTAGGGTGTCCAACTCCACGCACGGAAATAGTCGCGCGACTATACCGCTATAGCCGAAGCTATGGAAGGCTGCAGAGCGACGTTCTAGTATGAGAGGAAATAAATACATATAATAAATAGAAGACACTTCCACTGGAATATTCTTTCCAATCGAAGTGAGGAGCAGTTAATCGTACCCATTGCAATAGGTTAAAGCGATTGTTGGCTCGCTCCCAAAAGTGTCCAACTCTAAGGATTGGGCGTTCCCTATCGAGGTGGATCTTAGTTGTCACCGTGAGGTATCCAACCCACGTCCGGAACCATGTCCGTAGCAGAATATATTACCTCACGGAAGTTCGAGAATTACATAAGCATTTCTCGGTCTTTCTACTGCTTATATACTTTCTCAAACTTGACAGTGACGCCGATTTGAGGCCGTTTCTATCGGCGTCAGACAGGCGTCAATAATTATTTGTTTTAGGGTTCATTTTGATGAAGTAAACTCAAATACACGGACAAAAATGTGTTCCTCACATTACCTTTGTATGGCTAGAAATATCAATGCTGCTTATTTTTATGGTAATTTTATTAATTTTGCATAAAACTTTTATGTATTTAAAGGATTACTCAACATTTCCTTTTCCTTGAAGTAACTTATCAGTTCTGTTTGAACAATCGATTTAAATGGGTAATGCATAGAATATCTTGATAGCTTAAATATTCTATGCTGCTTATCATTTTCTGTAAGTATAGTCTTGCTATAAGAAATACCTATCATCTAAATCTCAACACACATTAACGCTTTCTTCTACTTTTGATTGTCAAAATTTTATCAATATTTGCTCATACCAAGATACTTTTTAAATGTCTCTATATTTGTGAATGGTGACGGAATCCTCATCTAGAGCCTGTTCCGTTACAACATCAATACGGTGTATAAATTACTTTTTAAAATTTGCACAGCGTAAGGAACCCCAAAAGAAGCCGGAGAGAGTCCACAATGCCTTCATTTAAAACCTAGCGTCGGAAAAATGCCGAACTTTGCAGCAGGCAATTAAACAACGCTCAGACAAAAGTGTGGTCGTCTTCGGAAGGTTTCACTCGGTAAGGTAAGGGACCTCTTGCAGCTTCCTCAATTACCCGATGTTTTTGCTTCGCATTTCTTCCGTTGTTCATAAATTTGTTGACATGCTTTGATTGATATAGGGTGACTCTATGACTGATTAACTCATATTGCAAGTTTATATATTACTAACTGCGTTCCGCGGCTTCACTCGTGATAGATGATGATGATTAAGAATAAAATATAGCGCATATGTTACCCAGGCTTTATATAGTTTTCTAATGGTGAAATAATTTATCGAACCGGTATGTAGTTTTTTCGTTTATCCATTACAAACAAGCTATTTAATCTTTCCTCTTTATTATTAGAGTAGATAAGGATTAACATCAAGGTACTTATAATATGGCCTAGTTTGTACCGGCCTTAGTAATTGATATTTTAACACGGACGAGTAGTTATTGTGACATAACTATAATAATTAGACGTCTACTATTGTCCACTTTAAAAAAATGTTTTCTATAAAATTGTATCACTTTGCTCTATTATCAATAGTTTCCGCAGTGTATTTTTCGGTGTTTCTATTGCATATTTTAACATGAAAAGTAGTTATTGTGAACTGCAATAGTGAGACATATAATATTGCAGACTTTATTGTAGATATTGATGTTTTCTATAAAACAGTAGTTTATCACTTTGCTCTATTGTCAATAGTTTCTGCAGCTTACGCTATACAAAGATATGTTTTGGTATTTTTTTTCATACCGTGGGTTACATTATCGAAGTTCTCGCACGGATCCCTAAATGTTTTGATAATATTATATAGCGTATGTTATTCAGTGGTAATGTACCTCTCTAACGACGAAAGAATTTTTAAAAGTGATCTAGTAGATTTTAAGTTTATTTGTTACATACTTTAATGCACAAAAACAAATCTATTCTCTTTATAATATTAGAATAAATAGAAGTATATATTAAGCAAACATTAGAAGTACATTACAGAACGTAAACAATTACATGTCCTATTAACGGTAAAACCTTACTATTGGCTACAAGTGGTATTATCTGTGTCGCGAACGGCACGGACAAACACATTAACACATCACAAACAGCCAGGTCTCTGTTCATCACACAACAACTGTCCTCGCCAGGGATCGAACCTGGGATCTTGCGCTTCCAAGGCCGGTCACTGCCTTCTGAGTTAACGATTTCATCACTCACAAGTTCCACTGCGGGGTCTACTCTAGAGCTCGTCAGTCTGCTCTGCATATGTTTGACTTCATATTGAAGCGATGTTAACCCAGGAGGTATTGAAGGTTGGTCACAATCACAACTGGTTATTATCCCACCGGTGACAGCTGGACAGATCACTCGGCATTCAGCTTTCGGGGCAGGTAACATCGTGGTGAGACGCACAGCATGGTGGTGGCACATTGTCCGGAGCCCGTCTGGCTGGGTGCCACGCTCATGATTGATATCCGTATGTTCCTGCAGCTGTCAGGCACCTTGGACCGCATCATCACTGACCATCATGTGAGATAGTAGTCAGACAGATGCATGTGAAGTACAACCGCTTCCTAGGTTCTGCTGTTCATACCTTGCTTCTTCGTATTCAGATTTTTGACGGGACAGTAAGGGTGGAACACCTTAAAAGATAAAAGACAAAGATAGAAATACAGTTTTGTTTATTGTATAACAATAAAACGTTCGCTCGTAACGTTGGTTTATGTGTGAGTTGAAGAGTTTTCAATATCTCTACGGAATTGTCTTTAAATATGGTATAAATAAATCATATCCAATTTGTGCGCGACATAGTATAGGTTTAATATCATTTGTTTGATATCCCGCCTCCACTTGCTAACATTAGCAGGTCGGCGTTGGCGACGGTATATATATCGAACATTTCGGTTATTGAGGCTCATTCGTATTATATTTTTCATCATACACGTTATTAAGTAGTTACCAATTACTCCTGCTACAGCGCCCTTCACACCTAATAATAGCAATTCTAGGGCACTATTGCTTTGTGAATGTGTAGCACCGAGCCCCAACCAACACAGGTTCTTGCACTAGTTAATTATCATTACAATTGGTTATTTATTAATCTGGGAAAGTTCAAGTGCAGAGTAGATAGATATCTTCTATGCGTGTTCCACTGACACCCGCGTCCTCACTTCCATCGGCTTACCATTCTATAAACAACACTTCCCTCAGTTGTTACGATTCGTGTCCCGGCGGCGGATACGGAAGAGGTAATGTTGTTAAACTGTCATGTATTGTGCCCTCCGACGCTCGGGAGCACGGATGAGCTCAGCAAGAAATGCTAGGATTGGTTATATGAAAGTAGGTATAAGAACATGTACAAAATACTGTATAAATCCATTTTATTTATATTTATTAATAATTATTATTTTTATAACTTACCTTAATTATTTATTTTAACTTAATTTAACCTACGGATAGAACTTGTATTAATATGTTTTAATTTTTCATCTTATTTTTTAATTTAATTTAATTAAATTTAATTTGTGTGTATAATATATAATATGGATCTCGAGTCTGAAATAAAGAATTATTAATATAATTATTATATTCATCTAAATAATAATATTACTTTTCAAAGCACTAACGCCTGCTTTAGCGATCTCAAACATTGAAATTTCAAAGTCAGAAGACGCGGGTTCGAATCCCGTCCGAGGATGTGAATTTTTCTCACTATAAATTTCAATGTTTAAATAATAATAGCAGCAAAGTTTTATAAAGCTAATGGAACATTTGTGAATTACTCAGCTATGTCAGTTTCAATGTTTAGTATCTAATCAATGCAATATTTTATAATAAATAACTTGAATATCGCCCGTTATGTGTAGAAGTGAATATACGTGTAGGTATATATTATATGTTAACGTTATATTTTTATTATATTAATGCAATGCAATTCATTAATTTATTGAATTATTGAATTCCATTTAATTATTCGTTTTCATTTAAATATTCTTGAGTTGTGTTGTTTTTTATTATTACATATGTTTTTAACGCTTGCTTAGCGCGACCAAACTTTGAAGTCAAAGTCAAAATAATTTATCAATTTAGGCATCAAAGACGCACTTATGAACGTCATTTTTTTTTTATAATGTACTTTAAAGACCCTACCGCCGCGTTCCAAAATATATAGAGCGAAAAGAAGCGGCAAGAAACTTTGTAGTTTTCTATGTACAATTGTTAAGTTTATCAATCGTTGTAACTGTTCTGTCTAGTTCGACTATAAACGTTCCACAAATTTACAAAAGTCAAAGTCAAAATCATTTATTCAATTTAGGCATCAAAGACGCACTTATGAACGTCAACTTTTCATTATAATGTACTTTAAAGACTCTACCACCGCGTTCCAACATATATAGAACCCACCGAGAAGAAGCGGCAAGAAACTCGGGGCCATTCTTTTTATATGGATGTTTACAATGTTTCTACTTAGGTACTACAAATATTACATTTTATGGGTGGCAGAGAGACAGCTTGCCAGAAGTGGAGTATTCCAAGCATCTTTATCTTCTATATACTGTCGAACTTTATAGTAAGCTTTTTTATTAAAACGTTTTTTACAGTCAACTTGAATTTGCCCTCTGTGAGCTCAGTTATGTGCATTAGGATTTTATTGTAGAAACGCACACAATTTCCTAGGAATGACTTATTAGTCTTCGCAAGTCTAAAACTAGGTACAGCTATCCTATTTGTATTTCTGGTATTAAAAGTGTGGTGAACACTATTAAACTTATATTTATGTAATTTTTTACGAACATACATTATATTTTCAAATACATATAAGGAAGGCAACGTTCATATATTGATTTCTTTAAATAAATCTCTCAAAGATTCACGGGGACCCATTTCGTATATAGCTCTAATAGCACGTTTCTGAAGGATAAATATGGTCTCTATATCAGCCGCTGAACCCCATAGCAATATCCCATATGACATTACGCTGTGGAAATATGCAAAATACACTAACCGCGCCGTAGAAGCATCTGTTAGCTCTTTTATTTTACGTACTGCATATGCAGCAGAACTGAGTCTCCCAGACAGGGCATTTATATGAGGATCCCATCGTAATTTTGCGTCAATTTTAATGCCTAGGAAGACTGTTTCCTTGTCCATTACGAGTTTAACTCCATCAAGCGTAACGTTGGACTCCAAATATGGAACAGTAGGTCAAGAAAACCTCAAACATTTTGTCTTCAACTCCTCACGAAATTCAGAGATCTCGATTCATAAAGCTGAAACTGCGCTACGGGTATTACAAGCACCTCGGGATTAAATATCAAATCGTTCACAAGCGATTTAATGAAGGTTGTAATTTGGTGAGGTGCGGGCAGTAAGCGCTAGGGTATGTCCTCGACTGTCGCCCTGTGACAAGGGTGCTCATCAATATGTCCAGCTGTCGCGCCGGAGTGACGTTGAAAAATAATCCAATACACAAAAAGTGGTAGTTGGCCGCCGCGTGTTTTGGAGACGCGAAAGTGTTTTAATATTATGGCGTATTATAATTTCTCAATGGATGAACATGCTTTGGGATAAAATATTGTTGTTATTTTCACAAAAAAACAACACGTTACGTGTCAAATTCACGGACAATGAAAATAAAATCCATTAATGGAGCAGTTTTGGACTTTGGAACATTACAACACGCGAGCAATGTAGTATGAAACAGCGTGCTCTAGCGTGCTTTTTAATAACTCCAGTTATTAAACACTCTTTGATTGGATCTCTTTTATCAATCTTCTGACTTATGCTTACGTACAATTACTTCGCAGTGAATATCTGGCATTACAGTGGTATCAAAAAAGCCGACCTCTTCCACACGAGGCTTACGATAAGCATACTCTCGTAGAATTAAAGGCAAACAATGACTTACTTCTTGTAACGTGTGATAATGTGGGCCGTGGAATAGCAGTTTGCCCACCTCCATTAATAAACTAAACATTTTAGAAAATTGTAATCTTAAACGTTGATAAATCTAGCTTTCAAACCTCTGATTGGGGACGCTAAGTCCTGCACTGACGTCCCGCTTGGGGTGTATTGTGCATTTTCTTATTTTGATTGAGTTTTTTGCTTTCACTTTAAAACCTGTTTGGAAATAACTTCAAGCTACGACTTAATGATATAATATTTAATTCAATTGTGTTGTACGATGTATATACCGGTATTAAACTGCTTTTTAATACTAAGTAGTTAATATTTATTGAACTTAAATATTAGTGACGCCTTGAACAGCTATCTGCTACGTAAATTATTATGTCACATTATAGTCTCCTTTCGTAAATCATAGAGACTCTTCCTGCTATTCAGCATTGACATATTATAACATGAAACTTAGGCATACATTGTTTTGTAAGAACATGGTGCAGATACTTTCAAAATGTCATGATAGAATGGTTCTAATAAGCCATAAGTTGAGTAACAAATGTTTATTATAGAAAGCGAAGTGAATAACAAGCTGACTCGCTCGCGGCTGCACGCGTTCGGCATATTGTTTGTAATTATGAAAGCGTGCCACAAACCATAAACCGCTAGAATGCGCTTACCGCTACCCCTTCCCCACCGCGGTCAGTCTCCACTGTGAGCAAAATGTATATCCTTAACTTATTTCGCACTAGTTTGAGGAATCCATAGCGTTCCAAATCTACATTTTACGTGACACTATCCACAATCAGTATATCGTTGTTTAGGGAGCAAATGATTGGAACGAAACGAAACTGGTTCATTTTGCAGGAGAAATACGATCAGTTTTCTGGCGTTATTTTTATGGGACGTACTACATCAAATAAACTTAGGACTATTTACATAACTAATATAATTCTAAAAATTCTTGTTAGTATTGTCGTTGTCACAAAATAACAATTCCCATACGATCACATAAATCCTTAATATTTGCCCCGTATATAAAATTGTTTGCATTTACCTCCGATATCTGTGATCTGTGTGCCCAGGTATTCAATATCTACAGGGACATAGCTTCCGCAACATCCACATCCGTTTCTCATTGCACTTAGATGTTACACTTACGTAGAAAGAAAACTCATGTGCAGTTTAATGGTTGGAACAATTGAGCGCGTGTTGTGATTGCACTCTATGGTGAGTTTTAATCAGAAACGACTGGGTTTAGCTACCTACTTAGTGGGCTTTTCACATTTTCAACATTACAAGAATATGTTTCGCAAAAATTTGATGATAGTTCGTATGAATAATTCAGGACTGTTGACATTTTCACACCAACTTGTGAGACGGGAATGGTGAAGGTATTCCAATAATTTTAAATCTAATCGCAAATTTAAATTCGTTAACATATTTTTGTGATAAACAGTTAAACGTCAATCTATCAACGCCGTGATCTGGTACTGCACTCGGCTCTACTAGGAAGCGTTTATACAGAAACACTTCAGCACTTCGAAAACTTATGGTCGACTTGACATCACTGACGAAATTGCATTATCGCAAATATTTCGTTCGAGTGCAGGTATTTTTGCAGTCCACAAACGCTCGACTCAAGAAGTATAATCTTTAGTCTTCTGTATAATTTGGGGGAATACATGGATGTGGTGTTTATTGCTAAAGACTTTTTGGAAATCAAATTTTTTGATAGCCTGAAAGTCATCAAACCTGTGACCGAGACGGTTCGTCATTAAACTGTTATAATCCATTTAATATTGTTTTGATTTCTCCAGGGCTCCAACTGAGTACCTAACCATAAAACTCTCAGCCATTATCCTTCTGCCTCATAAACCTCTCGTCCTAAATAATAACGCGCTCCACAGAATGATGAGTTAATTAACTTTTTTGAGCCGTCGATAGCAATCGATATGGGTTTCGAAACTCGACGGCACTTGATCCTTGATTCTAAATGCATATCCATATATTGTGGTCCAATTTGGCCAATATTTGTTTTACAGTGTGTGCATTCAATTTCACCAGAATTTTCAAAATTTAAACACTTGACTTTCTAACCAGACTAAATAGGTAATATTATTTAAAAAATGAGAAAAAATAGTAGAGTTAATGGTGTAATTAGCGAGTTTTAAAGAATAATCTTTGTATTGTTTTATAACATTTTTTATATTATATCCATAGCCTAATTACTATATATGGTATACTTTGTCGCGAACTTGTTTTACTTTTTTCTTAATAGAAAACACATCCTTATCCAATAGCATCCAGATTGATTTATATTTGTCCCAATAATTCAATGTTTATCCAACAGAGCCATGTGCGGCTTGGCTTGAATACTGACTGGAGGGTGAGATTGAATGTATATGGAGCGGCATTCGAGGGATTACAACTCACGAGAGGGCAAATTAACTTTAGATGGAGATCTGCATACTGTACCACGAGTTAAGAAGTCGCTTTTTGATCGATCTATCAATTGAATGGAACGCAAGAATACTTTTTATTAATTACGGACACGTCTTATAAACGTTAATATAAATTTTTGCTAAAATGTCTATTATTATACAATGACTTCTACATCTAATTTAAAAGCGAAAGGTTTTGATTGTTTGTTTGTTCGTAATGGATAAACTCAATAACTACTGAACCGATTTTCAAAATTGTTAAACCAGCAGAAAGCTTTATTATTGTTGAGTATTACGGGCTATATTTAGTTCATCCTCATCATTATCGCCCATCACAGTGCGGATGAAACCGCTGAGTGCAGCTAGTTAGTTATACGTACTTAACTACGAGTACAATACAGAATGAAGAAAACAAAGAACTATAAATATTGTGTAAGCTTTGTTGTAGTTTACTCGAACGTTATTGACGTGTTATTTTTATTTAAACAAGAGATATTGCAGCTGTACACGGAGTTCTTTAATGGGTAAACTTAAATAAATTTTCAGCACATTCCCCTAGACATCAGACCCCGAGTCGATATATTTCCAGGCCCACCGATGCTTCCGACACAAACTTACGACTGTTGTCCTAAGACAAACAACCGGAACCGACGGCTAACTTGCCTTACGGATATCAACAGCTATCAGACGGAATTGCACTAGTGGTCACCCATCCAAGTCATGACCGCAGCGAGAGTAGCTGAACATTGTTGTAGTGTGTAGTAAACGATAGGGCACATACTGCTGCCAGATCTCCTATAGATCTACATCGTCTTTTTCAAGATACAATTGGGATTTAAATTATAATTATGTATTGTTTGTACACTTTGAAAATAATTGTATAAAATTGATTCATTGTCACTGTGTACAAGGTTCTTACAGGTACTACTCCGTAAACGTCGCGACGTCCTGCTTGTTTAAACACCTATTTATTATTCAACTCACAAAAACAAATTTGATGATATATATTTTATAGCCGACTCCCAAAAACAGAGGAGGTATAATTACACGGCTGCCAGAGGAGGTTGTGTTGTTAGTGGTGATGTAAGAATGTTATGTGAGATTCTTAGGATCGCCTTACACCGTTAACAACTTGATGAATATTGATAAATGAAGTATCATTGGATGTGTCTTAGCCGTGGCTAATTGTCACATCAAAAAGTCTATATCACTAGCGTGCTGGTGATATAGACTTTTAGTTGTGACAATATAATAATATGGTTATAATAATAATAAATTCAATAACAATTATAATTATAATAATAAGTTCAATAACTGTAGGACAGTCGCTCACGCCGTGTCCCCGATACCGCGCTCCCTTAACGCGCTCAATGCTCTTGTAAACAACAATCGAGAGCGTGACGTCTTTAATGATGCCTTGAACAAACCTACCTTGCAAACATTCTAGCTGAATGTTTGATGCTATAATTATTATTATTTCTGACATTGATATTTTATTTGACATTTGTTATGTATTTTGACATTTTTTAATGAGTATTAAGTTAGTTTTGTTTTATCATTAGTGTAAGTGGTGAACATAACCGATCTAGTTGAAATAAATTAATAAATTTTATTTGGTGACTGTTAACCACCATATTGCATTTCCCATTAAATTAAGATTACCAAACCAAATCCTATCGAGCTGGGATCCAATGTAAAGTTTATAAAAGCGTCAAATACCAATTATATTAAACCAAACCAACTTATACCCATGAGACAGAATTAAAAACTATAATTATCTTTAACCCGTCGCATATGTCGCGCCAACACCAAGTGTATATACACTTTTATACCTTTTGTTTGTCACTAATTTTATCAGATCCAATGCCACCGGTATACACTTGCTTTTAGTTGGTCAAATTGATTGATGATTGATTGATGGGGTGGAAAGGTTCTGGAGTGGAGACTATAAATGGAAGAACGCTATGTTCATGAATACTTATTGAACTGTAATCGCACCAAACACAAACAAATGGTGTCCTTACTGCTATGTATCTAGGTACTATTACATGTAGGTTTCGGAGCTCAATCAAACACGAGTTGTTGGCAGTGACTGACTCGTATATTATCTTTACATTGCTACCCTACGCCACCTACCCACATTGCTAACATATCAATCCTTCACCCTTAATTCTAAGTACTAAAAACTATGTAAGACAAATTCCTCATACCATAATTGCTACCCTAGTTATAGTAGGTCTTTATGCCTATCGTAAAACGACAATACGGACACTAGCAATAGTAACTAGGAGACTAAATTAGTAATTAATCTAGTTAATCTATCATCTATTAATTTTATGTTTCATAAAGTACAGAGTATACGGATACATTAACTTAGACATCGAAAGGTAGGTACTTTCAAACAAAGCGCTTATAAAACTAGACATTAATACATTTGTGAATGATTAAGTATTAAGTGCGTATAGTAAGGTACCTAGTCCGCTATACCGCTATAAATATTACATGCGATCAATCTTACTACAGATAGCTTGTATACGCAGATACATTTAGTACATATTATACAAATACCTGCCTTATTGCCTACTCTTATGAAGTAGGTATACATTTAATCGATTTCAAAGCCGTACTTAGTTACAAGTTTTCTAGGACGTTTAGGCGTGTTATCAATGCTTTGACGGCTTGGCACGTCGACGGGAGGTGCTGCAAGAGGTGTATGCACTTTATCATTATCATTATGAGCGTGTACTTCTGCATGCAACTCTTTCGCCCTCCCTGAAAACGCGGACGACGCCGAGGGCAAGCCCTCACCAACCACGGCCTGTGCCTCGCGCGGCGAGCACCCGGGCTCGGCCACACCACCAGTTTCACCAGTACCTTCCGATGGGAAAACGCAAGTGCTCCTCCGCTTGATCTGGTCGATATGCCTATGCGCTGCCGAGCCATCGTGTGTTTGTACCGTATAGTTGCTTCTACCAAGACGATCAACGATTTGCCCCTCCGACCATTTAGCGTTTGAACCAAAGTTCCTATACCACACGGAGTCTCCAGGATTAAGTTCCCGCCTACCCTTTCTATTTTCCGCCATAGTTAGTTCTTTATCCCGTAACTTACTACCGTGCTCAGGCCTCATAACATCTAATCGAGTTCTTAACCGCCTGCCTTGCAACAATAGAGCGGGACTTTCGCCTGTGGAGCAGTGTGGGGTATTATGATATACTAATAAGAATCTCTGTATGGCTAACTCGGCATCAATACCATCACGCCGCGCTTTCCGAATTACGCCTTTTATCATCTTTACGGCATTTTCAGCCGCGCCATTCGAAGATGGATGGTAAGGAGCCGTAAACGCTTGATATATGCCGTTACTTTGCAAAAAGTCTTTAAACTGCTTGCTGCCAAAGGGTGGCCCGTTATCTGACACTACCTGTCTAGGAATACCCCACCTAGCCCAAGACTCTCGTAATTTAGCAATTGTAGCATCCGCTGTCGTACGCGTCATTTTAACGGCCTCGACCCATTTGGACCTCGCGTCTATCGTGACCAGATAGGTCTGACCGTCGATCGGCCCAAGAAAATCTAGATGTACTCGTTCATATGGAGCACTCGGCCAGCGCCACGGCGCGACCGGTGCGGTGGCCGGGGCAGGTGCCACTGCGGCGCACGTACTGCAAGCCTTGCACTGCTCAACCACGGCCTCGTCCAATCCAGGCCACCATACATACGAGCGGGCATAGGCCTTGGTCTTGACTATGCCCATATGAGCCCCGTGCAATTCCCGTAGCACCGACTGCCTACACGATTCCGGAATTACTAATCTGTGGCCCCACATAACGCACCCAATTTCTACATATAGCTCATTCCTCCGGGTAAAATACGGCTCGAGCTGTTTTATGTCGACTTGGCTTGGCCAGCCGTTTTGTATGTAACCGTATACCCGACTTAATAAGGGATCTCGCGCCGTTTCTTTTCTTATTTTATTATTATTTAGTAACATTGCCTCATTCGCAAAATGCAGGTATGTTTGTTCGGGCGGTTCGTCTTTCGTTTCCTCTGTGACAGGTAGCCGAGACAAAATATCTGCGCCGTTACTACTAGTGCTTAAGTATTCAATTTCAAAATCGTACGCAGAAAGAATAACAGCCCATCTTTGCATTCTACTCGCTGCCATTGTAGGGATACCGCTCTGCGGTCCAAAAATGCTAACTAACGGCTTATGATCAGTTTTTAGCTTAAACCTTCTACCGTAAAGGTACTGATGGAACTTTCTGACACAATACACAATGGCTAGTGCTTCTCTATGTATCTGCGCGTATCCTTGCTCGGCCTTGGTGAGTTTTCGCGAAACATAAGCCACCGCCCGCTCCGCACCCCCCTCATCACGCTGAGATAAGATCCCGCCAATGCCAACGGCGCTCGCGTCGCACGTGAGCACTAGGTCGCGCCGCGGGTCGTAGTGCGCCAGCACGCGGCTACTCGCCAGCAAGTGCTTCACACGGTCGAACGCCCGCGCATGCCTTGGCGACCATTCCCATCGCACACCATGCCGCAGTAACTCGTGCAGTGGGTGAAGTATGTCGCTTAGATTCTTTACAAAACGCGCGTAAAAGTTTACCATACCTAAAAATGACTTTAGCTCCGATATTGTACTAGGATTCGGCATGTTCACTATCGCACGAATTTTCTCTGGGTCTGGTCTAATGCCATTTTTATCAACAATGAATCCTAAATATTTAACCTGTTTCTTTAAAAATGAGCATTTATCCTGTTTAATTTTTAGCCCTGACGCTTCTAACTTTTGTAAAAGTATTTCAAGCGATTGCAAATGTGAGGCCCTATCTTTAGCAGTCAGAATTATATCGTCAGCGAAACATTGTACTCCCGGTATATTCTTGACGACGTTACTAATAATACGCTGAAAAATACCACTACTAGAGGCAAGACCGTATACTAATCTATTATACCTAAGCAGTCCTCGATGGGTATTGATAACACAAAATTTTTTTGAACTCTCTGACAAACAAATCTGTGCATAGGCCTGTGACAAATCAATTTTTGTAAATTCCTCCCCGCCAGCTAGGTTCGCCAGCAACTCATCTATCCTCGGCAGCGGATATCTATCGACCAGTAATACAGGATTAAGTGTTACCTTAAAATCCGCGCACAAGCGTAACGCGCCATCACTCTTAGGTACTAAAACTAGTGGTGTAGCCCAGTCCGAGCAGTCGACGGGCTCGACGACGCCGTCGCGCAGCATAGTATCCAGCTCGGCGTCGACGCGCTCGCGCAGCGCGAAGGGCACGGGTCGCGCGCGGTGGAACACCGGCGTCGCGCCCTCGCGCACCCGCAGCGTGGCACATCCCCCCGTGTACCGTCCCAGCCCGCCACTCAACACATTCTTATGTCTGTCGAGAATAACACAGAGACTATCATTGACGGGCTCGAATTTAAAATTATTATTTATACTTGAGTTGTATTGTAACACCGGAATTTGAATCTGTAACTCCGCAAGCCACTGTCGGCCTATCAATGACGTCACGCCAGTATCAATTACAAACAAGTCTAAGTACTTGTTAATGCTACCGTATTGTACATTAACCTTTATGCACCCGAGTGGTTTTACTTTCGACTTTCCATCATAAAAAAGAAATACATATTTTGATCGTTCTAATTTCACGTCACTGAACATCTTTTCATATGTAGCCTTGCTTATGCAGGAACACGGAGTTCCTGTGTCGACTTCCATGCCTAGCGGCAATCCATTAACAATCACACTGAGACTCACCGGTGTATATTCACTTAAAACCATCTGGAATAACGGTTCAACTTCTTCTTCTGACGATGAAGAAACGCTCCCCTCGCTAGCACCCGCCGACGTCGACGCCGTCGGTTGCACGTAATGCGCGTCCTGGGTACGTAAGTCAACGTCACCGCCGCGCTTGTACCCCGATGCATACCGGCGCCTCGCTCCTTCCGAGCCCTTGTACGGACACACCCCTTTCAGGTGTCCTTTGTTCTTGCACGCGCTGCACACAAAGTTTGTGTATCGGCAGCCCTCCGAGGGATGCTGTCCTCCGCAGGCCTCACACCTTAGATTGTGCCGCTCTCCCGCCCGAGCTACTGTCACACCACCCCGCGCCTGGCGTGCGCGGCCACGTGCCAAAGATGTCACGTGCAACGCATGCACCGCGCTCGTGATCGCAGCCGTCCCGCTGCTTGATGCCGCCGAGGAGTCCACGGCCGCCGCGTCCCTTTCCGCAGCCTCCAGGGCTGACGCCAACGTCATCGCCTTTGAGTACGTCAATTCTGTTTCCGCGAATAATCTTTGACGTATTAAGTCACTGCTCACGCCGCACACGAACTGATCACGTAAATTTTCGTCGAGTGTACCTTTGAAATCACAATCTTTTGCCATTTTTTTCAACGCTGCCAAATACTGCAAAATGCTCTCGCCGCCATCTTGCCGTCTCTGCCGAAACTTATACCGCTCTGCCATGATGGACGGCTTAGGCTGTAAATGCTCACGAACCAACGTTATGACTTCACTGTATGTTAGCTGTGTAGGTTTTCTCGGACTGGCCAGGTTTACCATTAACTCATACACTTCATCACCAACTAGGGACACCAGCGTCGGTAACTTTAGTTCGTCTTTTATTGCATTGGCTAGGAAATACATTTCGACGCGATCACAATACAACGCCCAATTGCCCGTACTTACGTCGAACTCTTTTATCTTTCCTAGCGACATTTTATTTGTATACACTGCAATTAGAGCACAAATCACTAAATAACGCATAAAAGTCCAGTTTACCTCGTCGCCACTGCTATGTATCTAGGTACTATTACATGTAGGTTTCGGAGCTCAATCAAACACGAGTTGTTGGCAGTGACTGACTCGTATATTATCTTTACATTGCTACCCTACGCCACCTACCCACATTGCTAACATATCAATCCTTCACCCTTAATTCTAAGTACTAAAAACTATGTAAGACAAATTCCTCATACCATAATTGCTACCCTAGTTATAGTAGGTCTTTATGCCTATCGTAAAACGACAATACGGACACTAGCAATAGTAACTAGGAGACTAAATTAGTAATTAATCTAGTTAATCTATCATCTATTAATTTTATGTTTCATAAAGTACAGAGTATACGGATACATTAACTTAGACATCGAAAGGTAGGTACTTTCAAACAAAGCGCTTATAAAACTAGACATTAATACATTTGTGAATGATTAAGTATTAAGTGCGTATAGTAAGGTACCTAGTCCGCTATACCGCTATAAATATTACATGCGATCAATCTTACTACAGATAGCTTGTATACGCAGATACATTTAGTACATATTATACAAATACCTGCCTTATTGCCTACTCTTATGAAGTAGGTA
This sequence comes from Selenia dentaria, assembly GCA_917880725.1. Taxonomy (NCBI): domain Eukaryota; kingdom Metazoa; phylum Arthropoda; class Insecta; order Lepidoptera; family Geometridae; genus Selenia; species Selenia dentaria. The sequence goes on from OU862875.1 coordinate 53,643,650, forward strand.
TACATTTAATCGATTTCAAAGCCGTACTTAGTTACAAGTTTTCTAGGACGTTTAGGCGTGTTATCAATGCTTTGACGGCTTGGCACGTCGACGGGAGGTGCTGCAAGAGGTGTATGCACTTTATCATTATCATTATGAGCGTGTACTTCTGCATGCAACTCTTTCGCCCTCCCTGAAAACGCGGACGACGCCGAGGGCAAGCCCTCACCAACCACGGCCTGTGCCTCGCGCGGCGAGCACCCGGGCTCGGCCACACCACCAGTTTCACCAGTACCTTCCGATGGGAAAACGCAAGTGCTCCTCCGCTTGATCTGGTCGATATGCCTATGCGCTGCCGAGCCATCGTGTGTTTGTACCGTATAGTTGCTTCTACCAAGACGATCAACGATTTGCCCCTCCGACCATTTAGCGTTTGAACCAAAGTTCCTATACCACACGGAGTCTCCAGGATTAAGTTCCCGCCTACCCTTTCTATTTTCCGCCATAGTTAGTTCTTTATCCCGTAACTTACTACCGTGCTCAGGCCTCATAACATCTAATCGAGTTCTTAACCGCCTGCCTTGCAACAATAGAGCGGGACTTTCGCCTGTGGAGCAGTGTGGGGTATTATGATATACTAATAAGAATCTCTGTATGGCTAACTCGGCATCAATACCATCACGCCGCGCTTTCCGAATTACGCCTTTTATCATCTTTACGGCATTTTCAGCCGCGCCATTCGAAGATGGATGGTAAGGAGCCGTAAACGCTAATATATGCCGTTACTTTGCAAAAAGTCTTTAAACTGCTTGCTGCCAAAGGGTGGCCCGTTATCTGACACTACCTGTCTAGGAATACCCCACCTAGCCCAAGACTCTCGTAATTTAGCAATTGTAGCATCCGCTGTCGTACGCGTCATTTTAACGGCCTCGACCCATTTGGACCTCGCGTCTATCGTGACCAGATAGGTCTGACCGTCGATCGGCCCAAGAAAATCTAGATGTACTCGTTCATATGGAGCACTCGGCCAGCGCCACGGCGCGACCGGTGCGGTGGCCGGGGCAGGTGCCACTGCGGCGCACGTACTGCAAGCCTTGCACTGCTCAACCACGGCCTCGTCCAATCCAGGCCACCATACATACGAGCGGGCATAGGCCTTGGTCTTGACTATGCCCATATGAGCCCCGTGCAATTCCCGTAGCACCGACTGCCTACACGATTCCGGAATTACTAATCTGTGGCCCCACATAACGCACCCAATTTCTACATATAGCTCATTCCTCCGGGTAAAATACGGCTCGAGCTGTTTTATGTCGACTTGGCTTGGCCAGCCGTTTTGTATGTAACCGTATACCCGACTTAATAAGGGATCTCGCGCCGTTTCTTTTCTTATTTTATTATTATTTAGTAACATTGCCTCATTCGCAAAATGCAGGTATGTTTGTTCGGGCGGTTCGTCTTTCGTTTCCTCTGTGACAGGTAGCCGAGACAAAATATCTGCGCCGTTACTACTAGTGCTTAAGTATTCAATTTCAAAATCGTACGCAGAAAGAATAAGAGCCCATCTTTGCATTCTACTCGCTGCCATTGTAGGGATACCGCTCTGCGGTCCAAAAATGCTAACTAACGGCTTATGATCAGTTTTTAGCTTAAACCTTCTACCGTAAAGGTACTGATGGAACTTTCTGACACAATACACAATGGCTAGTGCTTCTCTATGTATCTGCGCGTATCCTTGCTCGGCCTTGGTGAGTTTTCGCGAAACATAAGCCACCGCCCGCTCCGCACCCCCCTCATCACGCTGAGATAAGATCCCGCCAATGCCAACGGCGCTCGCGTCGCACGTGAGCACTAGGTCGCGCCGCGGGTCGTAGTGCGCCAGCACGCGGCTACTCGCCAGCAAGTGCTTCACACGGTCGAACGCCCGCGCATGCCTTGGCGACCATTCCCATCGCACACCATGCCGCAGTAACTCGTGCAGTGGGTGAAGTATGTCGCTTAGATTCTTTACAAAACGCGCGTAAAAGTTTACCATACCTAAAAATGACTTTAGCTCCGATATTGTACTAGGATTCGGCATGTTCACTATCGCACGAATTTTCTCTGGGTCTGGTCTAATGCCATTTTTATCAACAATGAATCCTAAATATTTAACCTGTTTCTTTAAAAATGAGCATTTATCCTGTTTAATTTTTAGCCCTGACGCTTCTAACTTTTGTAAAAGTATTTCAAGCGATTGCAAATGTGAGGCCCTATCTTTAGCAGTCAGAATTATATCGTCAGCGAAACATTGTACTCCCGGTATATTCTTGACGACGTTACTAATAATACGCTGAAAAATACCACTACTAGAGGCAAGACCGTATACTAATCTATTATACCTAAGCAGTCCTCGATGGGTATTGATAACACAAAATTTTTTTGAACTCTCTGACAAACAAATCTGTGCATAGGCCTGTGACAAATCAATTTTTGTAAATTCCTCCCCGCCAGCTAGGTTCGCCAGCAACTCATCTATCCTCGGCAGCGGATATCTATCGACCAGTAATACAGGATTAAGTGTTACCTTAAAATCCGCGCACAAGCGTAACGCGCCATCACTCTTAGGTACTAAAACTAGTGGTGTAGCCCAGTCCGAGCAGTCGACGGGCTCGACGACGCCGTCGCGCAGCATAGTATCCAGCTCGGCGTCGACGCGCTCGCGCAGCGCGAAGGGCACGGGTCGCGCGCGGTGGAACACCGGCGTCGCGCCCTCGCGCACCCGCAGCGTGGCACATCCCCCCGTGTACCGTCCCAGCCCGCCACTCAACACATTCTTATGTCTGTCGAGAATAACACAGAGACTATCATTGACGGGCTCGAATTTAAAATTATTATTTATACTTGAGTTGTATTGTAACACCGGAATTTGAATCTGTAACTCCGCAAGCCACTGTCGGCCTATCAATGACGTCACGCCAGTATCAATTACAAACAAGTCTAAGTACTTGTTAATGCTACCGTATTGTACATTAACCTTTATGCACCCGAGTGGTTTTACTTTCGACTTTCCATCATAAAAAAGAAATACATATTTTGATCGTTCTAATTTCACGTCACTGAACATCTTTTCATATGTAGCCTTGCTTATGCAGGAACACGGAGTTCCTGTGTCGACTTCCATGCCTAGCGGCAATCCATTAACAATCACACTGAGACTCACCGGTGTATATTCACTTAAAACCATCTGGAATAACGGTTCAACTTCTTCTTCTGACGATGAAGAAACGCTCCCCTCGCTAGCACCCGCCGACGTCGACGCCGTCGGTTGCACGTAATGCGCGTCCTGGGTACGTAAGTCAACGTCACCGCCGCGCTTGTACCCCGATGCATACCGGCGCCTCGCTCCTTCCGAGCCCTTGTACGGACACACCCCTTTCAGGTGTCCTTTGTTCTTGCACGCGCTGCACACAAAGTTTGTGTATCGGCAGCCCTCCGAGGGATGCTGTCCTCCGCAGGCCTCACACCTTAGATTGTGCCGCTCTCCCGCCCGAGCTACTGTCACACCACCCCGCGCCTGGCGTGCGCGGCCACGTGCCAAAGATGTCACGTGCAACGCATGCACCGCGCTCGTGATCGCAGCCGTCCCGCTGCTTGATGCCGCCGAGGAGTCCACGGCCGCCGCGTCCCTTTCCGCAGCCTCCAGGGCTGACGCCAACGTCATCGCCTTTGAGTACGTCAATTCTGTTTCCGCGAATAATCTTTGACGTATTAAGTCACTGCTCACGCCGCACACGAACTGATCACGTAAATTTTCGTCGAGTGTACCTTTGAAATCACAATCTTTTGCCATTTTTTTCAACGCTGCCAAATACTGCAAAATGCTCTCGCCGCCATCTTGCCGTCTCTGCCGAAACTTATACCGCTCTGCCATGATGGACGGCTTAGGCTGTAAATGCTCACGAACCAACGTTATGACTTCACTGTATGTTAGCTGTGTAGGTTTTCTCGGACTGGCCAGGTTTACCATTAACTCATACACTTCATCACCAACTAGGGACACCAGCGTCGGTAACTTTAGTTCGTCTTTTATTGCATTGGCTAGGAAATACATTTCGACGCGATCACAATACAACGCCCAATTGCCCGTACTTACGTCGAACTCTTTTATCTTTCCTAGCGACATTTTATTTGTATACACTGCAATTAGAGCACAAATCACTAAATAACGCATAAAAGTCCAGTTTACCTCGTCGCCACTGCTATGTATCTAGGTACTATTACATGTAGGTTTCGGAGCTCAATCAAACACGAGTTGTTGGCAGTGACTGACTCGTATATTATCTTTACATTGCTACCCTACGCCACCTACCCACATTGCTAACATATCAATCCTTCACCCTTAATTCTAAGTACTAAAAACTATGTAAGACAAATTCCTCATACCATAATTGCTACCCTAGTTATAGTAGGTCTTTATGCCTATCGTAAAACGACAATACGGACACTAGCAATAGTAACTAGGAGACTAAATTAGTAATTAATCTAGTTAATCTATCATCTATTAATTTTATGTTTCATAAAGTACAGAGTATACGGATACATTAACTTAGACATCGAAAGGTAGGTACTTTCAAACAAAGCGCTTATAAAACTAGACATTAATACATTTGTGAATGATTAAGTATTAAGTGCGTATAGTAAGGTACCTAGTCCGCTATACCGCTATAAATATTACATGCGATCAATCTTACTACAGATAGCTTGTATACGCAGATACATTTAGTACATATTATACAAATACCTGCCTTATTGCCTACTCTTATGAAGTAGGTATACATTTAATCGATTTCAAAGCCGTACTTAGTTACAAGTTTTCTAGGACGTTTAGGCGTGTTATCAATGCTTTGACGGCTTGGCACGTCGACGGGAGGTGCTGCAAGAGGTGTATGCACTTTATCATTATCATTATGAGCGTGTACTTCTGCATGCAACTCTTTCGCCCTCCCTGAAAACGCGGACGACGCCGAGGGCAAGCCCTCACCAACCACGGCCTGTGCCTCGCGCGGCGAGCACCCGGGCTCGGCCACACCACCAGTTTCACCAGTACCTTCCGATGGGAAAACGCAAGTGCTCCTCCGCTTGATCTGGTCGATATGCCTATGCGCTGCCGAGCCATCGTGTGTTTGTACCGTATAGTTGCTTCTACCAAGACGATCAACGATTTGCCCCTCCGACCATTTAGCGTTTGAACCAAAGTTCCTATACCACACGGAGTCTCCAGGATTAAGTTCCCGCCTACCCTTTCTATTTTCCGCCATAGTTAGTTCTTTATCCCGTAACTTACTACCGTGCTCAGGCCTCATAACATCTAATCGAGTTCTTAACCGCCTGCCTTGCAACAATAGAGCGGGACTTTCGCCTGTGGAGCAGTGTGGGGTATTATGATATACTAATAAGAATCTCTGTATGGCTAACTCGGCATCAATACCATCACGCCGCGCTTTCCGAATTACGCCTTTTATCATCTTTACGGCATTTTCAGCCGCGCCATTCGAAGATGGATGGTAAGGAGCCGTAAACGCTTGATATATGCCGTTACTTTGCAAAAAGTCTTTAAACTGCTTGCTGCCAAAGGGTGGCCCGTTATCTGACACTACCTGTCTAGGAATACCCCACCTAGCCCAAGACTCTCGTAATTTAGCAATTGTAGCATCCGCTGTCGTACGCGTCATTTTAACGGCCTCGACCCATTTGGACCTCGCGTCTATCGTGACCAGATAGGTCTGACCGTCGATCGGCCCAAGAAAATCTAGATGTACTCGTTCATATGGAGCACTCGGCCAGCGCCACGGCGCGACCGGTGCGGTGGCCGGGGCAGGTGCCACTGCGGCGCACGTACTGCAAGCCTTGCACTGCTCAACCACGGCCTCGTCCAATCCAGGCCACCATACATACGAGCGGGCATAGGCCTTGGTCTTGACTATGCCCATATGAGCCCCGTGCAATTCCCGTAGCACCGACTGCCTACACGATTCCGGAATTACTAATCTGTGGCCCCACATAACGCACCCAATTTCTACATATAGCTCATTCCTCCGGGTAAAATACGGCTCGAGCTGTTTTATGTCGACTTGGCTTGGCCAGCCGTTTTGTATGTAACCGTATACCCGACTTAATAAGGGATCTCGCGCCGTTTCTTTTCTTATTTTATTATTATTTAGTAACATTGCCTCATTCGCAAAATGCAGGTATGTTTGTTCGGGCGGTTCGTCTTTCGTTTCCTCTGTGACAGGTAGCCGAGACAAAATATCTGCGCCGTTACTACTAGTGCTTAAGTATTCAATTTCAAAATCGTACGCAGAAAGAATAAGAGCCCATCTTTGCATTCTACTCGCTGCCATTGTAGGGATACCGCTCTGCGGTCCAAAAATGCTAACTAACGGCTTATGATCAGTTTTTAGCTTAAACCTTCTACCGTAAAGGTACTGATGGAACTTTCTGACACAATACACAATGGCTAGTGCTTCTCTATGTATCTGCGCGTATCCTTGCTCGGCCTTGGTGAGTTTTCGCGAAACATAAGCCACCGCCCGCTCCGCACCCCCCTCATCACGCTGAGATAAGATCCCGCCAATGCCAACGGCGCTCGCGTCGCACGTGAGCACTAGGTCGCGCCGCGGGTCGTAGTGCGCCAGCACGCGGCTACTCGCCAGCAAGTGCTTCACACGGTCGAACGCCCGCACATGCCTTGGCGACCATTCCCATCGCACACCATGCCGCAGTAACTCGTGCAGTGGGTGAAGTATGTCGCTTAGATTCTTTACAAAACGCGCGTAAAAGTTTACCATACCTAAAAATGACTTTAGCTCCGATATTGTACTAGGATTCGGCATGTTCACTATCGCACGAATTTTCTCTGGGTCTGGTCTAATGCCATTTTTATCAACAATGAATCCTAAATATTTAACCTGTTTCTTTAAAAATGAGCATTTATCCTGTTTAATTTTTAGCCCTGACGCTTCTAACTTTTGTAAAAGTATTTCAAGCGATTGCAAATGTGAGGCCCTATCTTTAGCAGTCAGAATTATATCGTCAGCGAAACATTGTACTCCCGGTATATTCTTGACGACGTTACTAATAATACGCTGAAAAATACCACTACTAGAGGCAAGACCGTATACTAATCTATTATACCTAAGCAGTCCTCGATGGGTATTGATAACACAAAATTTTTTTGAACTCTCTGACAAACAAATCTGTGCATAGGCCTGTGACAAATCAATTTTTGTAAATTCCTCCCCGCCAGCTAGGTTCGCCAGCAACTCATCTATCCTCGGCAGCGGATATCTATCGACCAGTAATACAGGATTAAGTGTTACCTTAAAATCCGCGCACAAGCGTAACGCGCCATCACTCTTAGGTACTAAAACTAGTGGTGTAGCCCAGTCCGAGCAGTCGACGGGCTCGACGACGCCGTCGCGCAGCATAGTATCCAGCTCGGCGTCGACGCGCTCGCGCAGCGCGAAGGGCACGGGTCGCGCGCGGTGGAACACCGGCGTCGCGCCCTCGCGCACCCGCAGCGTGGCACATCCCCCCGTGTACCGTCCCAGCCCGCCACTCAACACATTCTTATGTCTGTCGAGAATAACACAGAGACTATCATTGACGGGCTCGAATTTAAAATTATTATTTATACTTGAGTTGTATTGTAACACCGGAATTTGAATCTGTAACTCCGCAAGCCACTGTCGGCCTATCAATGACGTCACGCCAGTATCAATTACAAACAAGTCTAAGTACTTGTTAATGCTACCGTATTGTACATTAACCTTTATGCACCCGAGTGGTTTTACTTTCGACTTTCCATCATAAAAAAGAAATACATATTTTGATCGTTCTAATTTCACGTCACTGAACATCTTTTCATATGTAGCCTTGCTTATGCAGGAACACGGAGTTCCTGTGTCGACTTCCATGCCTAGCGGCAATCCATTAACAATCACACTGAGACTCACCGGTGTATATTCACTTAAAACCATCTGGAATAACGGTTCAACTTCTTCTTCTGACGATGAAGAAACGCTCCCCTCGCTAGCACCCGCCGACGTCGACGCCGTCGGTTGCACGTAATGCGCGTCCTGGGTACGTAAGTCAACGTCACCGCCGCGCTTGTACCCCGATGCATACCGGCGCCTCGCTCCTTCCGAGCCCTTGTACGGACACACCCCTTTCAGGTGTCCTTTGTTCTTGCACGCGCTGCACACAAAGTTTGTGTATCGGCAGCCCTCCGAGGGATGCTGTCCTCCGCAGGCCTCACACCTTAGATTGTGCCGCTCTCCCGCCCGAGCTACTGTCACACCACCCCGCGCCTGGCGTGCGCGGCCACGTGCCAAAGATGTCACGTGCAACGCATGCACCGCGCTCGTGATCGCAGCCGTCCCGCTGCTTGATGCCGCCGAGGAGTCCACGGCCGCCGCGTCCCTTTCCGCAGCCTCCAGGGCTGACGCCAACGTCATCGCCTTTGAGTACGTCAATTCTGTTTCCGCGAATAATCTTTGACGTATTAAGTCACTGCTCACGCCGCACACGAACTGATCACGTAAATTTTCGTCGAGTGTACCTTTGAAATCACAATCTTTTGCCATTTTTTTCAACGCTGCCAAATACTGCAAAATGCTCTCGCCGCCATCTTGCCGTCTCTGCCGAAACTTATACCGCTCTGCCATGATGGACGGCTTAGGCTGTAAATGCTCACGAACCAACGTTATGACTTCACTGTATGTTAGCTGTGTAGGTTTTCTCGGACTGGCCAGGTTTACCATTAACTCATACACTTCATCACCAACTAGGGACACCAGCGTCGGTAACTTTAGTTCGTCTTTTATTGCATTGGCTAGGAAATACATTTCGACGCGATCACAATACAACGCCCAATTGCCCGTACTTACGTCGAACTCTTTTATCTTTCCTAGCGACATTTTATTTGTATACACTGCAATTAGAGCACAAATCACTAAATAACGCATAAAAGTCCAGTTTACCTCGTCGCCACTGCTATGTATCTAGGTACTATTACATGTAGGTTTCGGAGCTCAATCAAACACGAGTTGTTGGCAGTGACTGACTCGTATATTATCTTTACATTGCTACCCTACGCCACCTACCCACATTGCTAACATATCAATCCTTCACCCTTAATTCTAAGTACTAAAAACTATGTAAGACAAATTCCTCATACCATAATTGCTACCCTAGTTATAGTAGGTCTTTATGCCTATCGTAAAACGACAATACGGACACTAGCAATAGTAACTAGGAGACTAAATTAGTAATTAATCTAGTTAATCTATCATCTATTAATTTTATGTTTCATAAAGTACAGAGTATACGGATACATTAACTTAGACATCGAAAGGTAGGTACTTTCAAACAAAGCGCTTATAAAACTAGACATTAATACATTTGTGAATGATTAAGTATTAAGTGCGTATAGTAAGGTACCTAGTCCGCTATACCGCTATAAATATTACATGCGATCAATCTTACTACAGATAGCTTGTATACGCAGATACATTTAGTACATATTATACAAATACCTGCCTTATTGCCTACTCTTATGAAGTAGGTATACATTTAATCGATTTCAAAGCCGTACTTAGTTACAAGTTTTCTAGGACGTTTAGGCGTGTTATCAATGCTTTGACGGCTTGGCACGTCGACGGGAGGTGCTGCAAGAGGTGTATGCACTTTATCATTATCATTATGAGCGTGTACTTCTGCATGCAACTCTTTCGCCCTCCCTGAAAACGCGGACGACGCCGAGGGCAAGCCCTCACCAACCACGGCCTGTGCCTCGCGCGGCGAGCACCCGGGCTCGGCCACACCACCAGTTTCACCAGTACCTTCCGATGGGAAAACGCAAGTGCTCCTCCGCTTGATCTGGTCGATATGCCTATGCGCTGCCGAGCCATCGTGTGTTTGTACCGTATAGTTGCTTCTACCAAGACGATCAACGATTTGCCCCTCCGACCATTTAGCGTTTGAACCAAAGTTCCTATACCACACGGAGTCTCCAGGATTAAGTTCCCGCCTACCCTTTCTATTTTCCGCCATAGTTAGTTCTTTATCCCGTAACTTACTACCGTGCTCAGGCCTCATAACATCTAATCGAGTTCTTAACCGCCTGCCTTGCAACAATAGAGCGGGACTTTCGCCTGTGGAGCAGTGTGGGGTATTATGATATACTAATAAGAATCTCTGTATGGCTAACTCGGCATCAATACCATCACGCCGCGCTTTCCGAATTACGCCTTTTATCATCTTTACGGCATTTTCAGCCGCGCCATTCGAAGATGGATGGTAAGGAGCCGTAAACGCTTGATATATGCCGTTACTTTGCAAAAAGTCTTTAAACTGCTTGCTGCCAATGGGTGGCCCGTTATCTGACACTACCTGTCTAGGAATACCCCACCTAGCCCAAGACTCTCGTAATTTAGCAATTGTAGCATCCGCTGTCGTACGCGTCATTTTAACGGCCTCGACCCATTTGGACCTCGCGTCTATCGTGACCAGATAGGTCTGACCGTCGATCGGCCCAAGAAAATCTAGATGTACTCGTTCATATGGAGCACTCGGCCAGCGCCACGGCGCGACCGGTGCGGTGGCCGGGGCAGGTGCCACTGCGGCGCACGTACTGCAAGCCTTGCACTGCTCAACCACGGCCTCGTCCAATCCAGGCCACCATACATACGAGCGGGCATAGGCCTTGGTCTTGACTATGCCCATATGAGCCCCGTGCAATTCCCGTAGCACCGACTGCCTACACGATTCCGGAATTACTAATCTGTGGCCCCACATAACGCACCCAATTTCTACATATAGCTCATTCCTCCGGGTAAAATACGGCTCGAGCTGTTTTATGTCGACTTGGCTTGGCCAGCCGTTTTGTATGTAACCGTATACCCGACTTAATAAGGGATCTCGCGCCGTTTCTTTTCTTATTTTATTATTATTTAGTAACATTGCCTCATTCGCAAAATGCAGGTATGTTTGTTCGGGCGGTTCGTCTTTCGTTTCCTCTGTGACAGGTAGCCGAGACAAAATATCTGCGCCGTTACTACTAGTGCTTAAGTATTCAATTTCAAAATCGTACGCAGAAAGAATAAGAGCCCATCTTTGCATTCTACTCGCTGCCATTGTAGGGATACCGCTCTGCGGTCCAAAAATGCTAACTAACGGCTTATGATCAGTTTTTAGCTTAAACCTTCTACCGTAAAGGTACTGATGGAACTTTCTGACACAATACACAATGGCTAGTGCTTCTCTATGTATCTGCGCGTATCCTTGCTCGGCCTTGGTGAGTTTTCGCGAAACATAAGCCACCGCCCGCTCCGCACCCCCCTCATCACGCTGAGATAAGATCCCGCCAATGCCAACGGCGCTCGCGTCGCACGTGAGCACTAGGTCGCGCCGCGGGTCGTAGTGCGCCAGCACGCGGCTACTCGCCAGCAAGTGCTTCACACGGTCGAACGCCCGCGCATGCCTTGGCGACCATTCCCATCGCACACCATGCCGCAGTAACTCGTGCAGTGGGTGAAGTATGTCGCTTAGATTCTTTACAAAACGCGCGTAAAAGTTTACCATACCTAAAAATGACTTTAGCTCCGATATTGTACTAGGATTCGGCATGTTCACTATCGCACGAATTTTCTCTGGGTCTGGTCTAATGCCATTTTTATCAACAATGAATCCTAAATATTTAACCTGTTTCTTTAAAAATGAGCATTTATCCTGTTTAATTTTTAGCCCTGACGCTTCTAACTTTTGTAAAAGTATTTCAAGCGATTGCAAATGTGAGGCCCTATCTTTAGCAGTCAGAATTATATCGTCAGCGAAACATTGTACTCCCGGTATATTCTTGACGACGTTACTAATAATACGCTGAAAAATACCACTACTAGAGGCAAGACCGTATACTAATCTATTATACCTAAGCAGTCCTCGATGGGTATTGATAACACAAAATTTTTTTGAACTCTCTGACAAACAAATCTGTGCATAGGCCTGTGACAAATCAATTTTTGTAAATTCCTCCCCGCCAGCTAGGTTCGCCAGCAACTCATCTATCCTCGGCAGCGGATATCTATCGACCAGTAATACAGGATTAAGTGTTACCTTAAAATCCGCGCACAAGCGTAACGCGCCATCACTCTTAGGTACTAAAACTAGTGGTGTAGCCCAGTCCGAGCAGTCGACGGGCTCGACGACGCCGTCGCGCAGCATAGTATCCAGCTCGGCGTCGACGCGCTCGCGCAGCGCGAAGGGCACGGGTCGCGCGCGGTGGAACACCGGCGTCGCGCCCTCGCGCACCCGCAGCGTGGCACATCCCCCCGTGTACCGTCCCAGCCCGCCACTCAACACATTCTTATGTCTGTCGAGAATAACACAGAGACTATCATTGACGGGCTCGAATTTAAAATTATTATTTATACTTGAGTTGTATTGTAACACCGGAATTTGAATCTGTAACTCCGCAAGCCACTGTCGGCCTATCAATGACGTCACGCCAGTATCAATTACAAACAAGTCTAAGTACTTGTTAATGCTACCGTATTGTACATTAACCTTTATGCACCCGAGTGGTTTTACTTTCGACTTTCCATCATAAAAAAGAAATACATATTTTGATCGTTCTAATTTCACGTCACTGAACATCTTTTCATATGTAGCCTTGCTTATGCAGGAACACGGAGTTCCTGTGTCGACTTCCATGCCTAGCGGCAATCCATTAACAATCACACTGAGACTCACCGGTGTATATTCACTTAAAACCATCTGGAATAACGGTTCAACTTCTTCTTCTGACGATGAAGAAACGCTCCCCTCGCTAGCACCCGCCGACGTCGACGCCGTCGGTTGCACGTAATGCGCGTCCTGGGTACGTAAGTCAACGTCACCGCCGCGCTTGTACCCCGATGCATACCGGCGCCTCGCTCCTTCCGAGCCCTTGTACGGACACACCCCTTTCAGGTGTCCTTTGTTCTTGCACGCGCTGCACACAAAGTTTGTGTATCGGCAGCCCTCCGAGGGATGCTGTCCTCCGCAGGCCTCACACCTTAGATTGTGCCGCTCTCCCGCCCGAGCTACTGTCACACCACCCCGCGCCTGGCGTGCGCGGCCACGTGCCAAAGATGTCACGTGCAACGCATGCACCGCGCTCGTGATCGCAGCCGTCCCGCTGCTTGATGCCGCCGAGGAGTCCACGGCCGCCGCGTCCCTTTCCGCAGCCTCCAGGGCTGACGCCAACGTCATCGCCTTTGAGTACGTCAATTCTGTTTCCGCGAATAATCTTTGACGTATTAAGTCACTGCTCACGCCGCACACGAACTGATCACGTAAATTTTCGTCGAGTGTACCTTTGAAATCACAATCTTTTGCCATTTTTTTCAACGCTGCCAAATACTGCAAAATGCTCTCGCCGCCATCTTGCCGTCTCTGCCGAAACTTATACCGCTCTGCCATGATGGACGGCTTAGGCTGTAAATGCTCACGAACCAACGTTATGACTTCACTGTATGTTAGCTGTGTAGGTTTTCTCGGACTGGCCAGGTTTACCATTAACTCATACACTTCATCACCAACTAGGGACACCAGCGTCGGTAACTTTAGTTCGTCTTTTATTGCATTGGCTAGGAAATACATTTCGACGCGATCACAATACAACGCCCAATTGCCCGTACTTACGTCGAACTCTTTTATCTTTCCTAGCGACATTTTATTTGTATACACTGCAATTAGAGCACAAATCACTAAATAACGCATAAAAGTCCAGTTTACCTCGTCGCCACTGCTATGTATCTAGGTACTATTACATGTAGGTTTCGGAGCTCAATCAAACACGAGTTGTTGGCAGTGACTGACTCGTATATTATCTTTACATTGCTACCCTACGCCACCTACCCACATTGCTAACATATCAATCCTTCACCCTTAATTCTAAGTACTAAAAACTATGTAAGACAAATTCCTCATACCATAATTGCTACCCTAGTTATAGTAGGTCTTTATGCCTATCGTAAAACGACAATACGGACACTAGCAATAGTAACTAGGAGACTAAATTAGTAATTAATCTAGTTAATCTATCATCTATTAATTTTATGTTTCATAAAGTACAGAGTATACGGATACATTAACTTAGACATCGAAAGGTAGGTACTTTCAAACAAAGCGCTTATAAAACTAGACATTAATACATTTGTGAATGATTAAGTATTAAGTGCGTATAGTAAGGTACCTAGTCCGCTATACCGCTATAAATATTACATGCGATCAATCTTACTACAGATAGCTTGTATACGCAGATACATTTAGTACATATTATACAAATACCTGCCTTATTGCCTACTCTTATGAAGTAGGTATACATTTAATCGATTTCAAAGCCGTACTTAGTTACAAGTTTTCTAGGACGTTTAGGCGTGTTATCAATGCTTTGACGGCTTGGCACGTCGACGGGAGGTGCTGCAAGAGGTGTATGCACTTTATCATTATCATTATGAGCGTGTACTTCTGCATGCAACTCTTTCGCCCTCCCTGAAAACGCGGACGACGCCGAGGGCAAGCCCTCACCAACCACGGCCTGTGCCTCGCGCGGCGAGCACCCGGGCTCGGCCACACCACCAGTTTCACCAGTACCTTCCGATGGGAAAACGCAAGTGCTCCTCCGCTTGATCTGGTCGATATGCCTATGCGCTGCCGAGCCATCGTGTGTTTGTACCGTATAGTTGCTTCTACCAAGACGATCAACGATTTGCCCCTCCGACCATTTAGCGTTTGAACCAAAGTTCCTATACCACACGGAGTCTCCAGGATTAAGTTCCCGCCTACCCTTTCTATTTTCCGCCATAGTTAGTTCTTTATCCCGTAACTTACTACCGTGCTCAGGCCTCATAACATCTAATCGAGTTCTTAACCGCCTGCCTTGCAACAATAGAGCGGGACTTTCGCCTGTGGAGCAGTGTGGGGTATTATGATATACTAATAAGAATCTCTGTATGGCTAACTCGGCATCAATACCATCACGCCGCGCTTTCCGAATTACGCCTTTTATCATCTTTACGGCATTTTCAGCCGCGCCATTCGAAGATGGATGGTAAGGAGCCGTAAACGCTTGATATATGCCGTTACTTTGCAAAAAGTCTTTAAACTGCTTGCTGCCAAAGGGTGGCCCGTTATCTGACACTACCTGTCTAGGAATACCCCACCTAGCCCAAGACTCTCGTAATTTAGCAATTGTAGCATCCGCTGTCGTACGCGTCATTTTAACGGCCTCGACCCATTTGGACCTCGCGTCTATCGTGACCAGATAGGTCTGACCGTCGATCGGCCCAAGAAAATCTAGATGTACTCGTTCATATGGAGCACTCGGCCAGCGCCACGGCGCGACCGGTGCGGTGGCCGGGGCAGGTGCCACTGCGGCGCACGTACTGCAAGCCTTGCACTGCTCAACCACGGCCTCGTCCAATCCAGGCCACCATACATACGAGCGGGCATAGGCCTTGGTCTTGACTATGCCCATATGAGCCCCGTGCAATTCCCGTAGCACCGACTGCCTACACGATTCCGGAATTACTAATCTGTGGCCCCACATAACGCACCCAATTTCTACATATAGCTCATTCCTCCGGGTAAAATACGGCTCGAGCTGTTTTATGTCGACTTGGCTTGGCCAGCCGTTTTGTATGTAACCGTATACCCGACTTAATAAGGGATCTCGCGCCGTTTCTTTTCTTATTTTATTATTATTTAGTAACATTGCCTCATTCGCAAAATGCAGGTATGTTTGTTCGGGCGGTTCGTCTTTCGTTTCCTCTGTGACAGGTAGCCGAGACAAAATATCTGCGCCGTTACTACTAGTGCTTAAGTATTCAATTTCAAAATCGTACGCAGAAAGAATAAGAGCCCATCTTTGCATTCTACTCGCTGCCATTGTAGGGATACCGCTCTGCGGTCCAAAAATGCTAACTAACGGCTTATGATCAGTTTTTAGCTTAAACCTTCTACCGTAAAGGTACTGATGGAACTTTCTGACACAATACACAATGGCTAGTGCTTCTCTATGTATCTGCGCGTATCCTTGCTCGGCCTTGGTGAGTTTTCGCGAAACATAAGCCACCGCCCGCTCCGCACCCCCCTCATCACGCTGAGATAAGATCCCGCCAATGCCAACGGCGCTCGCGTCGCACGTGAGCACTAGGTCGCGCCGCGGGTCGTAGTGCGCCAGCACGCGGCTACTCGCCAGCAAGTGCTTCACACGGTCGAACGCCCGCGCATGCCTTGGCGACCATTCCCATCGCACACCATGCCGCAGTAACTCGTGCAGTGGGTGAAGTATGTCGCTTAGATTCTTTACAAAACGCGCGTAAAAGTTTACCATACCTAAAAATGACTTTAGCTCCGATATTGTACTAGGATTCGGCATGTTCACTATCGCACGAATTTTCTCTGGGTCTGGTCTAATGCCATTTTTATCAACAATGAATCCTAAATATTTAACCTGTTTCTTTAAAAATGAGCATTTATCCTGTTTAATTTTTAGCCCTGACGCTTCTAACTTTTGTAAAAGTATTTCAAGCGATTGCAAATGTGAGGCCCTATCTTTAGCAGTCAGAATTATATCGTCAGCGAAACATTGTACTCCCGGTATATTCTTGACGACGTTACTAATAATACGCTGAAAAATACCACTACTAGAGGCAAGACCGTATACTAATCTATTATACCTAAGCAGTCCTCGATGGGTATTGATAACACAAAATTTTTTTGAACTCTCTGACAAACAAATCTGTGCATAGGCCTGTGACAAATCAATTTTTGTAAATTCCTCCCCGCCAGCTAGGTTCGCCAGCAACTCATCTATCCTCGGCAGCGGATATCTATCGACCAGTAATACAGGATTAAGTGTTACCTTAAAATCCGCGCACAAGCGTAACGCGCCATCACTCTTAGGTACTAAAACTAGTGGTGTAGCCCAGTCCGAGCAGTCGACGGGCTCGACGACGCCGTCGCGCAGCATAGTATCCAGCTCGGCGTCGACGCGCTCGCGCAGCGCGAAGGGCACGGGTCGCGCGCGGTGGAACACCGGCGTCGCGCCCTCGCGCACCCGCAGCGTGGCACATCCCCCCGTGTACCGTCCCAGCCCGCCACTCAACACATTCTTATGTCTGTCGAGAATAACACAGAGACTATCATTGACGGGCTCGAATTTAAAATTATTATTTATACTTGAGTTGTATTGTAACACCGGAATTTGAATCTGTAACTCCGCAAGCCACTGTCGGCCTATCAATGACGTCACGCCAGTATCAATTACAAACAAGTCTAAGTACTTGTTAATGCTACCGTATTGTACATTAACCTTTATGCACCCGAGTGGTTTTACTTTCGACTTTCCATCATAAAAAAGAAATACATATTTTGATCGTTCTAATTTCACGTCACTGAACATCTTTTCATATGTAGCCTTGCTTATGCAGGAACACGGAGTTCCTGTGTCGACTTCCATGCCTAGCGGCAATCCATTAACAATCACACTGAGACTCACCGGTGTATATTCACTTAAAACCATCTGGAATAACGGTTCAACTTCTTCTTCTGACGATGAAGAAACGCTCCCCTCGCTAGCACCCGCCGACGTCGACGCCGTCGGTTGCACGTAATGCGCGTCCTGGGTACGTAAGTCAACGTCACCGCCGCGCTTGTACCCCGATGCATACCGGCGCCTCGCTCCTTCCGAGCCCTTGTACGGACACACCCCTTTCAGGTGTCCTTTGTTCTTGCACGCGCTGCACACAAAGTTTGTGTATCGGCAGCCCTCCGAGGGATGCTGTCCTCCGCAGGCCTCACACCTTAGATTGTGCCGCTCTCCCGCCCGAGCTACTGTCACACCACCCCGCGCCTGGCGTGCGCGGCCAC
Organism: Selenia dentaria; assembly: GCA_917880725.1. Classification (NCBI taxonomy): domain Eukaryota; kingdom Metazoa; phylum Arthropoda; class Insecta; order Lepidoptera; family Geometridae; genus Selenia; species Selenia dentaria. The sequence continues at coordinate 53,661,587 of OU862875.1, forward strand.
GTGCCAAAGATGTCACTTGCAACGCATGCACCGCGCTCGTGATCGCAGCCGTCCCGCTGCTTGATGCCGCCGAGGAGTCCACGGCCGCCGCGTCCCTTTCCGCAGCCTCCAGGGCTGACGCCAACGTCATCGCCTTTGAGTACGTCAATTCTGTTTCCGCGAATAATCTTTGACGTATTAAGTCACTGCTCACGCCGCACACGAACTGATCACGTAAATTTTCGTCGAGTGTACCTTTGAAATCACAATCTTTTGCCATTTTTTTCAACGCTGCCAAATACTGCAAAATGCTCTCGCCGCCATCTTGCCGTCTCTGCCGAAACTTATACCGCTCTGCCATGATGGACGGCTTAGGCTGTAAATGCTCACGAACCAACGTTATGACTTCACTGTATGTTAGCTGTGTAGGTTTTCTCGGACTGGCCAGGTTTACCATTAACTCATACACTTCATCACCAACTAGGGACACCAGCGTCGGTAACTTTAGTTCGTCTTTTATTGCATTGGCTAGGAAATACATTTCGACGCGATCACAATACAACGCCCAATTGCCCGTACTTACGTCGAACTCTTTTATCTTTCCTAGCGACATTTTATTTGTATACACTGCAATTAGAGCACAAATCACTAAATAACGCATAAAAGTCCAGTTTACCTCGTCGCCACTGCTATGTATCTAGGTACTATTACATGTAGGTTTCGGAGCTCAATCAAACACGAGTTGTTGGCAGTGACTGACTCGTATATTATCTTTACATTGCTACCCTACGCCACCTACCCACATTGCTAACATATCAATCCTTCACCCTTAATTCTAAGTACTAAAAACTATGTAAGACAAATTCCTCATACCATAATTGCTACCCTAGTTATAGTAGGTCTTTATGCCTATCGTAAAACGACAATACGGACACTAGCAATAGTAACTAGGAGACTAAATTAGTAATTAATCTAGTTAATCTATCATCTATTAATTTTATGTTTCATAAAGTACAGAGTATACGGATACATTAACTTAGACATCGAAAGGTAGGTACTTTCAAACAAAGCGCTTATAAAACTAGACATTAATACATTTGTGAATGATTAAGTATTAAGTGCGTATAGTAAGGTACCTAGTCCGCTATACCGCTATAAATATTACATGCGATCAATCTTACTACAGATAGCTTGTATACGCAGATACATTTAGTACATATTATACAAATACCTGCCTTATTGCCTACTCTTATGAAGTAGGTATACATTTAATCGATTTCAAAGCCGTACTTAGTTACAAGTTTTCTAGGACGTTTAGGCGTGTTATCAATGCTTTGACGGCTTGGCACGTCGACGGGAGGTGCTGCAAGAGGTGTATGCACTTTATCATTATCATTATGAGCGTGTACTTCTGCATGCAACTCTTTCGCCCTCCCTGAAAACGCGGACGACGCCGAGGGCAAGCCCTCACCAACCACGGCCTGTGCCTCGCGCGGCGAGCACCCGGGCTCGGCCACACCACCAGTTTCACCAGTACCTTCCGATGGGAAAACGCAAGTGCTCCTCCGCTTGATCTGGTCGATATGCCTATGCGCTGCCGAGCCATCGTGTGTTTGTACCGTATAGTTGCTTCTACCAAGACGATCAACGATTTGCCCCTCCGACCATTTAGCGTTTGAACCAAAGTTCCTATACCACACGGAGTCTCCAGGATTAAGTTCCCGCCTACCCTTTCTATTTTCCGCCATAGTTAGTTCTTTATCCCGTAACTTACTACCGTGCTCAGGCCTCATAACATCTAATCGAGTTCTTAACCGCCTGCCTTGCAACAATAGAGCGGGACTTTCGCCTGTGGAGCAGTGTGGGGTATTATGATATACTAATAAGAATCTCTGTATGGCTAACTCGGCATCAATACCATCACGCCGCGCTTTCCGAATTACGCCTTTTATCATCTTTACGGCATTTTCAGCCGCGCCATTCGAAGATGGATGGTAAGGAGCCGTAAACGCTTGATATATGCCGTTACTTTGCAAAAAGTCTTTAAACTGCTTGCTGCCAAAGGGTGGCCCGTTATCTGACACTACCTGTCTAGGAATACCCCACCTAGCCCAAGACTCTCGTAATTTAGCAATTGTAGCATCCGCTGTCGTACGCGTCATTTTAACGGCCTCGACCCATTTGGACCTCGCGTCTATCGTGACCAGATAGGTCTGACCGTCGATCGGCCCAAGAAAATCTAGATGTACTCGTTCATATGGAGCACTCGGCCAGCGCCACGGCGCGACCGGTGCGGTGGCCGGGGCAGGTGCCACTGCGGCGCACGTACTGCAAGCCTTGCACTGCTCAACCACGGCCTCGTCCAATCCAGGCCACCATACATACGAGCGGGCATAGGCCTTGGTCTTGACTATGCCCATATGAGCCCCGTGCAATTCCCGTAGCACCGACTGCCTACACGATTCCGGAATTACTAATCTGTGGCCCCACATAACGCACCCAATTTCTACATATAGCTCATTCCTCCGGGTAAAATACGGCTCGAGCTGTTTTATGTCGACTTGGCTTGGCCAGCCGTTTTGTATGTAACCGTATACCCGACTTAATAAGGGATCTCGCGCCGTTTCTTTTCTTATTTTATTATTATTTAGTAACATTGCCTCATTCGCAAAATGCAGGTATGTTTGTTCGGGCGGTTCGTCTTTCGTTTCCTCTGTGACAGGTAGCCGAGACAAAATATCTGCGCCGTTACTACTAGTGCTTAAGTATTCAATTTCAAAATCGTACGCAGAAAGAATAAGAGCCCATCTTTGCATTCTACTCGCTGCCATTGTAGGGATACCGCTCTGCGGTCCAAAAATGCTAACTAACGGCTTATGATCAGTTTTTAGCTTAAACCTTCTACCGTAAAGGTACTGATGGAACTTTCTGACACAATACACAATGGCTAGTGCTTCTCTATGTATCTGCGCGTATCCTTGCTCGGCCTTGGTGAGTTTTCGCGAAACATAAGCCACCGCCCGCTCCGCACCCCCCTCATCACGCTGAGATAAGATCCCGCCAATGCCAACGGCGCTCGCGTCGCACGTGAGCACTAGGTCGCGCCGCGGGTCGTAGTGCGCCAGCACGCGGCTACTCGCCAGCAAGTGCTTCACACGGTCGAACGCCCGCGCATGCCTTGGCGACCATTCCCATCGCACACCATGCCGCAGTAACTCGTGCAGTGGGTGAAGTATGTCGCTTAGATTCTTTACAAAACGCGCGTAAAAGTTTACCATACCTAAAAATGACTTTAGCTCCGATATTGTACTAGGATTCGGCATGTTCACTATCGCACGAATTTTCTCTGGGTCTGGTCTAATGCCATTTTTATCAACAATGAATCCTAAATATTTAACCTGTTTCTTTAAAAATGAGCATTTATCCTGTTTAATTTTTAGCCCTGACGCTTCTAACTTTTGTAAAAGTATTTCAAGCGATTGCAAATGTGAGGCCCTATCTTTAGCAGTCAGAATTATATCGTCAGCGAAACATTGTACTCCCGGTATATTCTTGACGACGTTACTAATAATACGCTGAAAAATACCACTACTAGAGGCAAGACCGTATACTAATCTATTATACCTAAGCAGTCCTCGATGGGTATTGATAACACAAAATTTTTTTGAACTCTCTGACAAACAAATCTGTGCATAGGCCTGTGACAAATCAATTTTTGTAAATTCCTCCCCGCCAGCTAGGTTCGCCAGCAACTCATCTATCCTCGGCAGCGGATATCTATCGACCAGTAATACAGGATTAAGTGTTACCTTAAAATCCGCGCACAAGCGTAACGCGCCATCACTCTTAGGTACTAAAACTAGTGGTGTAGCCCAGTCCGAGCAGTCGACGGGCTCGACGACGCCGTCGCGCAGCATAGTATCCAGCTCGGCGTCGACGCGCTCGCGCAGCGCGAAGGGCACGGGTCGCGCGCGGTGGAACACCGGCGTCGCGCCCTCGCGCACCCGCAGCGTGGCACATCCCCCCGTGTACCGTCCCAGCCCGCCACTCAACACATTCTTATGTCTGTCGAGAATAACACAGAGACTATCATTGACGGGCTCGAATTTAAAATTATTATTTATACTTGAGTTGTATTGTAACACCGGAATTTGAATCTGTAACTCCGCAAGCCACTGTCGGCCTATCAATGACGTCACGCCAGTATCAATTACAAACAAGTCTAAGTACTTGTTAATGCTACCGTATTGTACATTAACCTTTATGCACCCGAGTGGTTTTACTTTCGACTTTCCATCATAAAAAAGAAATACATATTTTGATCGTTCTAATTTCACGTCACTGAACATCTTTTCATATGTAGCCTTGCTTATGCAGGAACACGGAGTTCCTGTGTCGACTTCCATGCCTAGCGGCAATCCATTAACAATCACACTGAGACTCACCGGTGTATATTCACTTAAAACCATCTGGAATAACGGTTCAACTTCTTCTTCTGACGATGAAGAAACGCTCCCCTCGCTAGCACCCGCCGACGTCGACGCCGTCGGTTGCACGTAATGCGCGTCCTGGGTACGTAAGTCAACGTCACCGCCGCGCTTGTACCCCGATGCATACCGGCGCCTCGCTCCTTCCGAGCCCTTGTACGGACACACCCCTTTCAGGTGTCCTTTGTTCTTGCACGCGCTGCACACAAAGTTTGTGTATCGGCAGCCCTCCGAGGGATGCTGTCCTCCGCAGGCCTCACACCTTAGATTGTGCCGCTCTCCCGCCCGAGCTACTGTCACACCACCCCGCGCCTGGCGTGCGCGGCCACGTGCCAAAGATGTCACGTGCAACGCATGCACCGCGCTCGTGATCGCAGCCGTCCCGCTGCTTGATGCCGCCGAGGAGTCCACGGCCGCCGCGTCCCTTTCCGCAGCCTCCAGGGCTGACGCCAACGTCATCGCCTTTGAGTACGTCAATTCTGTTTCCGCGAATAATCTTTGACGTATTAAGTCACTGCTCACGCCGCACACGAACTGATCACGTAAATTTTCGTCGAGTGTACCTTTGAAATCACAATCTTTTGCCATTTTTTTCAACGCTGCCAAATACTGCAAAATGCTCTCGCCGCCATCTTGCCGTCTCTGCCGAAACTTATACCGCTCTGCCATGATGGACGGCTTAGGCTGTAAATGCTCACGAACCAACGTTATGACTTCACTGTATGTTAGCTGTGTAGGTTTTCTCGGACTGGCCAGGTTTACCATTAACTCATACACTTCATCACCAACTAGGGACACCAGCGTCGGTAACTTTAGTTCGTCTTTTATTGCATTGGCTAGGAAATACATTTCGACGCGATCACAATACAACGCCCAATTGCCCGTACTTACGTCGAACTCTTTTATCTTTCCTAGCGACATTTTATTTGTATACACTGCAATTAGAGCACAAATCACTAAATAACGCATAAAAGTCCAGTTTACCTCGTCGCCACTGCTATGTATCTAGGTACTATTACATGTAGGTTTCGGAGCTCAATCAAACACGAGTTGTTGGCAGTGACTGACTCGTATATTATCTTTACATTGCTACCCTACGCCACCTACCCACATTGCTAACATATCAATCCTTCACCCTTAATTCTAAGTACTAAAAACTATGTAAGACAAATTCCTCATACCATAATTGCTACCCTAGTTATAGTAGGTCTTTATGCCTATCGTAAAACGACAATACGGACACTAGCAATAGTAACTAGGAGACTAAATTAGTAATTAATCTAGTTAATCTATCATCTATTAATTTTATGTTTCATAAAGTACAGAGTATACGGATACATTAACTTAGACATCGAAAGGTAGGTACTTTCAAACAAAGCGCTTATAAAACTAGACATTAATACATTTGTGAATGATTAAGTATTAAGTGCGTATAGTAAGGTACCTAGTCCGCTATACCGCTATAAATATTACATGCGATCAATCTTACTACAGATAGCTTGTATACGCAGATACATTTAGTACATATTATACAAATACCTGCCTTATTGCCTACTCTTATGAAGTAGGTATACATTTAATCGATTTCAAAGCCGTACTTAGTTACAAGTTTTCTAGGACGTTTAGGCGTGTTATCAATGCTTTGACGGCTTGGCACGTCGACGGGAGGTGCTGCAAGAGGTGTATGCACTTTATCATTATCATTATGAGCGTGTACTTCTGCATGCAACTCTTTCGCCCTCCCTGAAAACGCGGACGACGCCGAGGGCAAGCCCTCACCAACCACGGCCTGTGCCTCGCGCGGCGAGCACCCGGGCTCGGCCACACCACCAGTTTCACCAGTACCTTCCGATGGGAAAACGCAAGTGCTCCTCCGCTTGATCTGGTCGATATGCCTATGCGCTGCCGAGCCATCGTGTGTTTGTACCGTATAGTTGCTTCTACCAAGACGATCAACGATTTGCCCCTCCGACCATTTAGCGTTTGAACCAAAGTTCCTATACCACACGGAGTCTCCAGGATTAAGTTCCCGCCTACCCTTTCTATTTTCCGCCATAGTTAGTTCTTTATCCCGTAACTTACTACCGTGCTCAGGCCTCATAACATCTAATCGAGTTCTTAACCGCCTGCCTTGCAACAATAGAGCGGGACTTTCGCCTGTGGAGCAGTGTGGGGTATTATGATATACTAATAAGAATCTCTGTATGGCTAACTCGGCATCAATACCATCACGCCGCGCTTTCCGAATTACGCCTTTTATCATCTTTACGGCATTTTCAGCCGCGCCATTCGAAGATGGATGGTAAGGAGCCGTAAACGCTTGATATATGCCGTTACTTTGCAAAAAGTCTTTAAACTGCTTGCTGCCAAAGGGTGGCCCGTTATCTGACACTACCTGTCTAGGAATACCCCACCTAGCCCAAGACTCTCGTAATTTAGCAATTGTAGCATCCGCTGTCGTACGCGTCATTTTAACGGCCTCGACCCATTTGGACCTCGCGTCTATCGTGACCAGATAGGTCTGACCGTCGATCGGCCCAAGAAAATCTAGATGTACTCGTTCATATGGAGCACTCGGCCAGCGCCACGGCGCGACCGGTGCGGTGGCCGGGGCAGGTGCCACTGCGGCGCACGTACTGCAAGCCTTGCACTGCTCAACCACGGCCTCGTCCAATCCAGGCCACCATACATACGAGCGGGCATAGGCCTTGGTCTTGACTATGCCCATATGAGCCCCGTGCAATTCCCGTAGCACCGACTGCCTACACGATTCCGGAATTACTAATCTGTGGCCCCACATAACGCACCCAATTTCTACATATAGCTCATTCCTCCGGGTAAAATACGGCTCGAGCTGTTTTATGTCGACTTGGCTTGGCCAGCCGTTTTGTATGTAACCGTATACCCGACTTAATAAGGGATCTCGCGCCGTTTCTTTTCTTATTTTATTATTATTTAGTAACATTGCCTCATTCGCAAAATGCAGGTATGTTTGTTCGGGCGGTTCGTCTTTCGTTTCCTCTGTGACAGGTAGCCGAGACAAAATATCTGCGCCGTTACTACTAGTGCTTAAGTATTCAATTTCAAAATCGTACGCAGAAAGAATAAGAGCCCATCTTTGCATTCTACTCGCTGCCATTGTAGGGATACCGCTCTGCGGTCCAAAAATGCTAACTAACGGCTTATGATCAGTTTTTAGCTTAAACCTTCTACCGTAAAGGTACTGATGGAACTTTCTGACACAATACACAATGGCTAGTGCTTCTCTATGTATCTGCGCGTATCCTTGCTCGGCCTTGGTGAGTTTTCGCGAAACATAAGCCACCGCCCGCTCCGCACCCCCCTCATCACGCTGAGATAAGATCCCGCCAATGCCAACGGCGCTCGCGTCGCACGTGAGCACTAGGTCGCGCCGCGGGTCGTAGTGCGCCAGCACGCGGCTACTCGCCAGCAAGTGCTTCACACGGTCGAACGCCCGCGCATGCCTTGGCGACCATTCCCATCGCACACCATGCCGCAGTAACTCGTGCAGTGGGTGAAGTATGTCGCTTAGATTCTTTACAAAACGCGCGTAAAAGTTTACCATACCTAAAAATGACTTTAGCTCCGATATTGTACTAGGATTCGGCATGTTCACTATCGCACGAATTTTCTCTGGGTCTGGTCTAATGCCATTTTTATCAACAATGAATCCTAAATATTTAACCTGTTTCTTTAAAAATGAGCATTTATCCTGTTTAATTTTTAGCCCTGACGCTTCTAACTTTTGTAAAAGTATTTCAAGCGATTGCAAATGTGAGGCCCTATCTTTAGCAGTCAGAATTATATCGTCAGCGAAACATTGTACTCCCGGTATATTCTTGACGACGTTACTAATAATACGCTGAAAAATACCACTACTAGAGGCAAGACCGTATACTAATCTATTATACCTAAGCAGTCCTCGATGGGTATTGATAACACAAAATTTTTTTGAACTCTCTGACAAACAAATCTGTGCATAGGCCTGTGACAAATCAATTTTTGTAAATTCCTCCCCGCCAGCTAGGTTCGCCAGCAACTCATCTATCCTCGGCAGCGGATATCTATCGACCAGTAATACAGGATTAAGTGTTACCTTAAAATCCGCGCACAAGCGTAACGCGCCATCACTCTTAGGTACTAAAACTAGTGGTGTAGCCCAGTCCGAGCAGTCGACGGGCTCGACGACGCCGTCGCGCAGCATAGTATCCAGCTCGGCGTCGACGCGCTCGCGCAGCGCGAAGGGCACGGGTCGCGCGCGGTGGAACACCGGCGTCGCGCCCTCGCGCACCCGCAGCGTGGCACATCCCCCCGTGTACCGTCCCAGCCCGCCACTCAACACATTCTTATGTCTGTCGAGAATAACACAGAGACTATCATTGACGGGCTCGAATTTAAAATTATTATTTATACTTGAGTTGTATTGTAACACCGGAATTTGAATCTGTAACTCCGCAAGCCACTGTCGGCCTATCAATGACGTCACGCCAGTATCAATTACAAACAAGTCTAAGTACTTGTTAATGCTACCGTATTGTACATTAACCTTTATGCACCCGAGTGGTTTTACTTTCGACTTTCCATCATAAAAAAGAAATACATATTTTGATCGTTCTAATTTCACGTCACTGAACATCTTTTCATATGTAGCCTTGCTTATGCAGGAACACGGAGTTCCTGTGTCGACTTCCATGCCTAGCGGCAATCCATTAACAATCACACTGAGACTCACCGGTGTATATTCACTTAAAACCATCTGGAATAACGGTTCAACTTCTTCTTCTGACGATGAAGAAACGCTCCCCTCGCTAGCACCCGCCGACGTCGACGCCGTCGGTTGCACGTAATGCGCGTCCTGGGTACGTAAGTCAACGTCACCGCCGCGCTTGTACCCCGATGCATACCGGCGCCTCGCTCCTTCCGAGCCCTTGTACGGACACACCCCTTTCAGGTGTCCTTTGTTCTTGCACGCGCTGCACACAAAGTTTGTGTATCGGCAGCCCTCCGAGGGATGCTGTCCTCCGCAGGCCTCACACCTTAGATTGTGCCGCTCTCCCGCCCGAGCTACTGTCACACCACCCCGCGCCTGGCGTGCGCGGCCACGTGCCAAAGATGTCACGTGCAACGCATGCACCGCGCTCGTGATCGCAGCCGTCCCGCTGCTTGATGCCGCCGAGGAGTCCACGGCCGCCGCGTCCCTTTCCGCAGCCTCCAGGGCTGACGCCAACGTCATCGCCTTTGAGTACGTCAATTCTGTTTCCGCGAATAATCTTTGACGTATTAAGTCACTGCTCACGCCGCACACGAACTGATCACGTAAATTTTCGTCGAGTGTACCTTTGAAATCACAATCTTTTGCCATTTTTTTCAACGCTGCCAAATACTGCAAAATGCTCTCGCCGCCATCTTGCCGTCTCTGCCGAAACTTATACCGCTCTGCCATGATGGACGGCTTAGGCTGTAAATGCTCACGAACCAACGTTATGACTTCACTGTATGTTAGCTGTGTAGGTTTTCTCGGACTGGCCAGGTTTACCATTAACTCATACACTTCATCACCAACTAGGGACACCAGCGTCGGTAACTTTAGTTCGTCTTTTATTGCATTGGCTAGGAAATACATTTCGACGCGATCACAATACAACGCCCAATTGCCCGTACTTACGTCGAACTCTTTTATCTTTCCTAGCGACATTTTATTTGTATACACTGCAATTAGAGCACAAATCACTAAATAACGCATAAAAGTCCAGTTTACCTCGTCGCCACTGCTATGTATCTAGGTACTATTACATGTAGGTTTCGGAGCTCAATCAAACACGAGTTGTTGGCAGTGACTGACTCGTATATTATCTTTACATTGCTACCCTACGCCACCTACCCACATTGCTAACATATCAATCCTTCACCCTTAATTCTAAGTACTAAAAACTATGTAAGACAAATTCCTCATACCATAATTGCTACCCTAGTTATAGTAGGTCTTTATGCCTATCGTAAAACGACAATACGGACACTAGCAATAGTAACTAGGAGACTAAATTAGTAATTAATCTAGTTAATCTATCATCTATTAATTTTATGTTTCATAAAGTACAGAGTATACGGATACATTAACTTAGACATCGAAAGGTAGGTACTTTCAAACAAAGCGCTTATAAAACTAGACATTAATACATTTGTGAATGATTAAGTATTAAGTGCGTATAGTAAGGTACCTAGTCCGCTATACCGCTATAAATATTACATGCGATCAATCTTACTACAGATAGCTTGTATACGCAGATACATTTAGTACATATTATACAAATACCTGCCTTATTGCCTACTCTTATGAAGTAGGTATACATTTAATCGATTTCAAAGCCGTACTTAGTTACAAGTTTTCTAGGACGTTTAGGCGTGTTATCAATGCTTTGACGGCTTGGCACGTCGACGGGAGGTGCTGCAAGAGGTGTATGCACTTTATCATTATCATTATGAGCGTGTACTTCTGCATGCAACTCTTTCGCCCTCCCTGAAAACGCGGACGACGCCGAGGGCAAGCCCTCACCAACCACGGCCTGTGCCTCGCGCGGCGAGCACCCGGGCTCGGCCACACCACCAGTTTCACCAGTACCTTCCGATGGGAAAACGCAAGTGCTCCTCCGCTTGATCTGGTCGATATGCCTATGCGCTGCCGAGCCATCGTGTGTTTGTACCGTATAGTTGCTTCTACCAAGACGATCAACGATTTGCCCCTCCGACCATTTAGCGTTTGAACCAAAGTTCCTATACCACACGGAGTCTCCAGGATTAAGTTCCCGCCTACCCTTTCTATTTTCCGCCATAGTTAGTTCTTTATCCCGTAACTTACTACCGTGCTCAGGCCTCATAACATCTAATCGAGTTCTTAACCGCCTGCCTTGCAACAATAGAGCGGGACTTTCGCCTGTGGAGCAGTGTGGGGTATTATGATATACTAATAAGAATCTCTGTATGGCTAACTCGGCATCAATACCATCACGCCGCGCTTTCCGAATTACGCCTTTTATCATCTTTACGGCATTTTCAGCCGCGCCATTCGAAGATGGATGGTAAGGAGCCGTAAACGCTTGATATATGCCGTTACTTTGCAAAAAGTCTTTAAACTGCTTGCTGCCAAAGGGTGGCCCGTTATCTGACACTACCTGTCTAGGAATACCCCACCTAGCCCAAGACTCTCGTAATTTAGCAATTGTAGCATCCGCTGTCGTACGCGTCATTTTAACGGCCTCGACCCATTTGGACCTCGCGTCTATCGTGACCAGATAGGTCTGACCGTCGATCGGCCCAAGAAAATCTAGATGTACTCGTTCATATGGAGCACTCGGCCAGCGCCACGGCGCGACCGGTGCGGTGGCCGGGGCAGGTGCCACTGCGGCGCACGTACTGCAAGCCTTGCACTGCTCAACCACGGCCTCGTCCAATCCAGGCCACCATACATACGAGCGGGCATAGGCCTTGGTCTTGACTATGCCCATATGAGCCCCGTGCAATTCCCGTAGCACCGACTGCCTACACGATTCCGGAATTACTAATCTGTGGCCCCACATAACGCACCCAATTTCTACATATAGCTCATTCCTCCGGGTAAAATACGGCTCGAGCTGTTTTATGTCGACTTGGCTTGGCCAGCCGTTTTGTATGTAACCGTATACCCGACTTAATAAGGGATCTCGCGCCGTTTCTTTTCTTATTTTATTATTATTTAGTAACATTGCCTCATTCGCAAAATGCAGGTATGTTTGTTCGGGCGGTTCGTCTTTCGTTTCCTCTGTGACAGGTAGCCGAGACAAAATATCTGCGCCGTTACTACTAGTGCTTAAGTATTCAATTTCAAAATCGTACGCAGAAAGAATAAGAGCCCATCTTTGCATTCTACTCGCTGCCATTGTAGGGATACCGCTCTGCGGTCCAAAAATGCTAACTAACGGCTTATGATCAGTTTTTAGCTTAAACCTTCTACCGTAAAGGTACTGATGGAACTTTCTGACACAATACACAATGGCTAGTGCTTCTCTATGTATCTGCGCGTATCCTTGCTCGGCCTTGGTGAGTTTTCGCGAAACATAAGCCACCGCCCGCTCCGCACCCCCCTCATCACGCTGAGATAAGATCCCGCCAATGCCAACGGCGCTCGCGTCGCACGTGAGCACTAGGTCGCGCCGCGGGTCGTAGTGCGCCAGCACGCGGCTACTCGCCAGCAAGTGCTTCACACGGTCGAACGCCCGCGCATGCCTTGGCGACCATTCCCATCGCACACCATGCCGCAGTAACTCGTGCAGTGGGTGAAGTATGTCGCTTAGATTCTTTACAAAACGCGCGTAAAAGTTTACCATACCTAAAAATGACTTTAGCTCCGATATTGTACTAGGATTCGGCATGTTCACTATCGCACGAATTTTCTCTGGGTCTGGTCTAATGCCATTTTTATCAACAATGAATCCTAAATATTTAACCTGTTTCTTTAAAAATGAGCATTTATCCTGTTTAATTTTTAGCCCTGACGCTTCTAACTTTTGTAAAAGTATTTCAAGCGATTGCAAATGTGAGGCCCTATCTTTAGCAGTCAGAATTATATCGTCAGCGAAACATTGTACTCCCGGTATATTCTTGACGACGTTACTAATAATACGCTGAAAAATACCACTACTAGAGGCAAGACCGTATACTAATCTATTATACCTAAGCAGTCCTCGATGGGTATTGATAACACAAAATTTTTTTGAACTCTCTGACAAACAAATCTGTGCATAGGCCTGTGACAAATCAATTTTTGTAAATTCCTCCCCGCCAGCTAGGTTCGCCAGCAACTCATCTATCCTCGGCAGCGGATATCTATCGACCAGTAATACAGGATTAAGTGTTACCTTAAAATCCGCGCACAAGCGTAACGCGCCATCACTCTTAGGTACTAAAACTAGTGGTGTAGCCCAGTCCGAGCAGTCGACGGGCTCGACGACGCCGTCGCGCAGCATAGTATCCAGCTCGGCGTCGACGCGCTCGCGCAGCGCGAAGGGCACGGGTCGCGCGCGGTGGAACACCGGCGTCGCGCCCTCGCGCACCCGCAGCGTGGCACATCCCCCCGTGTACCGTCCCAGCCCGCCACTCAACACATTCTTATGTCTGTCGAGAATAACACAGAGACTATCATTGACGGGCTCGAATTTAAAATTATTATTTATACTTGAGTTGTATTGTAACACCGGAATTTGAATCTGTAACTCCGCAAGCCACTGTCGGCCTATCAATGACGTCACGCCAGTATCAATTACAAACAAGTCTAAGTACTTGTTAATGCTACCGTATTGTACATTAACCTTTATGCACCCGAGTGGTTTTACTTTCGACTTTCCATCATAAAAAAGAAATACATATTTTGATCGTTCTAATTTCACGTCACTGAACATCTTTTCATATGTAGCCTTGCTTATGCAGGAACACGGAGTTCCTGTGTCGACTTCCATGCCTAGCGGCAATCCATTAACAATCACACTGAGACTCACCGGTGTATATTCACTTAAAACCATCTGGAATAACGGTTCAACTTCTTCTTCTGACGATGAAGAAACGCTCCCCTCGCTAGCACCCGCCGACGTCGACGCCGTCGGTTGCACGTAATGCGCGTCCTGGGTACGTAAGTCAACGTCACCGCCGCGCTTGTACCCCGATGCATACCGGCGCCTCGCTCCTTCCGAGCCCTTGTACGGACACACCCCTTTCAGGTGTCCTTTGTTCTTGCACGCGCTGCACACAAAGTTTGTGTATCGGCAGCCCTCCGAGGGATGCTGTCCTCCGCAGGCCTCACACCTTAGATTGTGCCGCTCTCCCGCCCGAGCTACTGTCACACCACCCCGCGCCTGGCGTGCGCGGCCACGTGCCAAAGATGTCACGTGCAACGCATGCACCGCGCTCGTGATCGCAGCCGTCCCGCTGCTTGATGCCGCCGAGGAGTCCACGGCCGCCGCGTCCCTTTCCGCAGCCTCCAGGGCTGACGCCAACGTCATCGCCTTTGAGTACGTCAATTCTGTTTCCGCGAATAATCTTTGACGTATTAAGTCACTGCTCACGCCGCACACGAACTGATCACGTAAATTTTCGTCGAGTGTACCTTTGAAATCACAATCTTTTGCCATTTTTTTCAACGCTGCCAAATACTGCAAAATGCTCTCGCCGCCATCTTGCCGTCTCTGCCGAAACTTATACCGCTCTGCCATGATGGACGGCTTAGGCTGTAAATGCTCACGAACCAACGTTATGACTTCACTGTATGTTAGCTGTGTAGGTTTTCTCGGACTGGCCAGGTTTACCATTAACTCATACACTTCATCACCAACTAGGGACACCAGCGTCGGTAACTTTAGTTCGTCTTTTATTGCATTGGCTAGGAAATACATTTCGACGCGATCACAATACAACGCCCAATTGCCCGTACTTACGTCGAACTCTTTTATCTTTCCTAGCGACATTTTATTTGTATACACTGCAATTAGAGCACAAATCACTAAATAACGCATAAAAGTCCAGTTTACCTCGTCGCCACTGCTATGTATCTAGGTACTATTACATGTAGGTTTCGGAGCTCAATCAAACACGAGTTGTTGGCAGTGACTGACTCGTATATTATCTTTACATTGCTACCCTACGCCACCTACCCACATTGCTAACATATCACTTACCAAAACCCAAAAAAATATATTACAACGTGAAAGTTTGTGACTATGGATGTCTGGATGTGTGGATCTATGTTACTCACGCTCAAACGGCAATTTTGATGAAATTTGATATGGAGGTAGATGAGGCGCTGGGTGAACACATGGGATACTTTTCATCCTCGTCATCATTCATCACCGCGCGGGTGAAAAAGCGCTATATGCTTGAGCACAGCTTTAGACAAAATAATAAGATCTCCGCCTTCGTCAAGATCTTAATGATGAGAGTCCTGTCAAAGTTAGTATCAGTTTTTGATAGCTTAGTCAAAAGCACGCCATCATTTTGACAGCTCGATACACGAGACGTGCTTGGCGACCATCAAAGGTGATGAAAAGTAATGACAGTTATTTTCCATGGCGATTAATTTTATATTTGTATGTACGTCCTGCATTTTATTATCGGCTTACTGATTTATATACTTAGTATTTAAATTTACTCATATAATGCAATTATAGCAATTGCGTTTGACCATATACATATATATAAGTAAAGTTATATATGACCTTGAAGAAGATAATAAGCTACTCGAAGTACTAATCCTGCGCAGACATAGTCGCGGGCACCAGCTAGTAAGTAATATTCATGATGTCCATAAAACATTGAAGTGTAACTTCTTTCAAAGACATGTCGAGACTATCCTTACAAGATCATCGTACAACCGTAAAGTATTGCTTGTAACTGTGCTATACATTGGGCAATGCCAATTGTGTTAGTGAACCCCTTAATGCCTGATTTGATTTGATTGTCAATTGTTATATTTTAAGCGTCAAGGCGCCTGTTGAACGTCGCTGTACTATGGCGGTGTTTAAATAAATATAAAACAGCGAAGCATCTAAATTATATTGTGACGTAACCCTAACAATTCAACAACAACAGTATAGTGTACCTGCTGCCGGTACAGGAATATCCTCCTACAACTACATCACGTACTAGTGTTTATTGCGACACTAAACTGTAAGCAGAACTCGTAATCCGTATGAGAGTCGCGTCGCTAAACCTATTAATCGTAACATAATCATTAAACGTAGTGGATGCTACGCCGTAGGCGAGGTCTACGCACTTTCGTAGACTCGTAAATTACGAAGCGTAATTGTCTATATTTTAACGATGGGAAAGATTAATATGTTTAATTAACTAAGCTAGACGATACAATTAACGCCTTTAATAGTAATATTAAATCTTATCTTAAAAAATGCGGTAAGTCATTTTAACCGGTATTTTTGTAGTCACTTTACAACTGTAAAAATATCAATTAAATACTACGAAGAAATAATGTCAGGAAGCATAATTCAGAACATATTCCACACAAAAAGTGGTTCTTCTAACCAAAACGACGTATGATTCCAAATACGAATTACTTCCAAGGTTACAAATAGACATGTTCGGTGATTGGTTTAAATTTCAGAAGGAAAGCAGGGATTGGTCCACGCGCGTGCTGCTACATCTACTATGACAACTGAGTCATAGCGGCGTGATCGATGTTATTGATTTAGCACGACTTTTATTGGGTCATTTTTTAAGGCAGTTACTCTTCCTGATATTATTTCTTCGTATATATATATACACACACATATATATATATATGTGTGTGTGTGATCAGTTTGTTTTATTCAACGATAAATTATACAAAATAAAAATAACACTTCATTCAAAATTCATAAATTACATATAATCGTATGTGATGATACTGGAACAAAGAGATATTACTCATCACTCTCTTTGTTAACTGAGCAGTTTTGTGTACTCAATTGAAATGGAAATGTTATCTAGTGAAATAAAATGGTTATTCAATATATATTTTAAACTAGCTGCTCTCCGCGGTTTCACCCGCGCGGTGATGGATGATGATGAAGAATATTATATAGCATATGTTACTCAAGGTGAACGTAGCTGTCCAATGAAGAAAGAATTTTTGAGCTAATTCGTTACAAACATACTTACATACACATCTTTCCTCTTTATAATATTAGTATAGAAGTATAGATATGTAATACAGACAATTTTAAATTTTTGTGTCTTGTACTTAACGCAATATACACATATTAAAAATGTACGTAATGTATCTGACTTGTTTGGGCTGCGAAGTCTGATGTTACTGTGGTGAATGTGAATTTTCTTCAAGTGATATCATTTATCACTTGAAGATGACTATCTGTATAAAAAACAACTACGTAAAGAACAACACAAAGGTTACAGAATCTAGAATCTCTAAGTATTTGTATATCATTATTGTAATTTCACAATAAATAGCTCAAGGCGAAAGCTTAACTAAGTAATATGTATTCTGAAAGCGCCGTTACGTCTTACGTGATATATTTACATAATTTAAAAAATATTCCTTCGTTGCCCATACTGATCGAGATTTTTTAATAATCCCTGAAACGTTACCACAAACATATTCTATAGTGAGATTATGGTCATACAAACACTTGCATATATTTCTAGTTTTAAATATACAAAGTAATTTAAAACGCCTTGTTTGAAATTTTTATAACTATCTTTGGCTTTCGTTTTTATTGTAAATCCTACACCATGTGCATATTTCTAGCAAAAAAATAAACTAGATTGTAATTTTAAAAATGTGATTGTAGTAATAAAGCTAATAGGTAGTTCATATATACACCTCTTGTCTAAGTGTTCCTCTACATCACAAGATTGCCATAAGTTGATTGAATATCAATCGCTATTAGTAATAAGGCCGCCTTTATAACATTTTATTATAAAAGTTTGCATTTAAATCAGAAGTGTATTTTGGTGTTGGAACGATTAACAATTATCTATACACTAGCTATTTACTATACATTATTACTGGCGTTTCCTTACGAATATATATGATACATACTCCCAGGTGGCTGTCGCGAGGTGTGTGTGTGTGTGTGATACGCGCTATCCACGGGGAATACTAAGTAAGGACTCTGGTAGGTGAACTTGCTTGATAATGCAGCGCCTATGGAGAGTTATGGAGCACACAACCTGCCAGAAATAGCTTGGTATCACTTTGGTAAGTGGGTGCTTCATTTGGTGGGAAGCAATTACTGCCACCTTAATGGCTACTCATTGCTTTATAGTTATAGTGTACGCAGGATGTATGGACATACAGAATAGTTAAAGTGAGATGTAGCCAATAGGGTGCGTAGTTACCCGCAGTGTTTTCATCGCAACGTGCTTGAAGCTTTCGAGGTTCAGTTAGTTCGGGTTAGGTTAGTTATTTGTGTCTCAAGGTATAACAGTTGTTAAGCTTAGTTTAAGTTTGCTAATAAGAGACTTATCAGGCATTTGATGGTGTTTTTGTTATTTAATTTTAGTACAATGTATAAAATACACACTCATGGTCTTGACCCTTTGACCAGACTACAAATAGGTCTGAAATAAGGCTAATGTGCTTAGCCTGCATTATGTATGGTTATTCTTATTTCCGCTCGTAACTACAGCCTATCTTGATAAGTGATATGTCATTTCAGATTCGCCTTGATTGCGCTAGTGTCACTTAAAAAAAATAAAAATGGCTGATTTGATGTGCAGACTAATTATTTCCTTAGTCGGGTTATTAAACTTTAAGTTTGATTTTTAGTATATATTGCATTTTTTCTTTTTTTTCCTATTTTGGATAAATTAGGGAATAAAAGTTCCGCTGCATGATTTCAGAGGCATTAGAGCTAGAAGCATTGCTGCTAAAAGTAAACAAATATTCATATTCTAAATACTAAAATAACTAATTCAGATTTTAAATTAAGTAATGTGCTTCAGAAGTGCGTACGAAGTTAATTTGTTTTAAAATTTTTAATTACTTAATGTATTAAGTAAGGTAACGTATAACGGCCCAAATTAAAACCAAATAGTTTAATAATAAAGTATCCTGTACGAGCAGTTGGATTCCAAATCATGTTATAGTTTAAGCTACGCGTTGTATACAACACTAGCTGACCCGCCCGCGGCTATGGTCGCGTGTGCTACGACATAATATGATGCCACAGAAGTACCGTTATAAGTAATATGATATATTCCTTCCTTATTACTTGTCCAGACTAGTTGTCTAGATTAGGGACCAATATGTTACACATTAGCACATTTAACAGGCACTAGCTATATGCTAACACAATTTTATTATTATAAACACCGACTACAGGCAAAAATATAACGAGCGGCCTTTATCTAAAATGTGTTACTATCCTAATATTATTACGTATTAACCGGCAAATGTTTGGCACTGCTTTTGGAATTTTTATGAGTATAAACTGACAGATAAAGAAAAAAATACAATATATTTAAATCAGGTACACAATATTCTCTACTTATATTATATTCCCATTGTAAAAATATCCCTGGATGTTATGGTGATATGGACTATAGTGGCAGTATGAGCACAGAACTATAATGTACAGTAGAGAATGTAATAATATATTATAATAATTATAATGAGCTTGGGACCAACTTTTTATGGGCAATATGTTCTTAGGTTCAGATGGTTCTCGGAACAAGCTTTGTGCCACTGCTTTGAAAGACGCCAGGAATGCTGTGACTCGGCGCTTGATCTTGGTAGGGCTACGCTCTTGGTTCTTCTTGGCTTCTTCTTTTTTCCTGGAGACGTTCCGATCCGCTTTTGGTTGTCGAAGCGGGGATAGGGTGCCCCCAATAGTCGGTCGCATTGTTATATAACTGTTTTCTCAGGTAACTGAGAATGTTTTGTCACAGCTTGACTTGAAATAAATTTGTATATTGACAATTACAGTAAAGATTTTCGTTTTCACTAGACGACTGTGTGTCTATCATTTTGTTTGTTAAGTTGTCAGTTTGCAGCGAGAAGTTTGTTTGATTTAAGGTGTGCACACTTTACTTACGCGCACTATTACCTAAGCTGTGACGACTATGGGCCGTTACCTGAGTATTTCATTTTGCAGAACTGGTTTTATATCACTTGACATAGTACGTACCTCGGCGCACGAGTCTGGCTCGCACGGAGCTGTTTGTACTACTCGCCAACTGCTACCAAGGGTCAATAATACACAACAAAAGAGTGCGTTTTGTCAATACTGAACTACTGCCCTAAATCCTGTTAAATATTCTGTGACATATTTACGGTTTCACGCGCGGGGCAGTGTTGCCATATGACGGGCATTTAGTGCCGATGTCGGGGGCACGGGGGTAGGGACACGACACAATGTCCCGAGAGGACCGGGATTTAGGGAGTGTAGCACCCGCATTATTATCTTACTGGAGTAAGGTAGACAAGAGACGGTATGTGAGCAATGAAAGGGATCAGACCGAATAAAGGACAAGGCAGGTTTATTCGTGTAATTTAAACAGGTTAATATTTATATAATAACAAAGTAACTATCCCTTATTTTGTGTCTGTTGTGAAATTAAAAAGCAGTGAATGAAAAAAAAATTTTTGACTACGTATTGCACTGTAATTATCTAACGGTATTGAAATAACTGGCCCAGAATAAGAAATAATGCACGAATAATGATTTTTTTAAACTTCCTAAGAACCTACTTGCATCCGACCTATGACCAATATGCTGTAAACCAAACATCTTTCATTTCATTTTTGTGGCAAAAATGTATATAACAGAGTCGCTATTCTCTTAGCTATTGAACCGCGATATAGCAACTCACAACAACAACAATTGCACGAAGATTGTCGTTTTTGACAGTTTTGGTATTCTGCTCGCTATTTAGGTTCGATCGCGGTCCAGTGGCTTGCGATCGATAGTTTTTGACACAAATGGTATTCTGTAAACTATTGAGGTGCGATTGCGTTGCTACCAACCTCTGTCACAGTATAATTTGGCTACTTTTGTGTTTTTTGTCGTGTTGGCTTCTAGTAGTGATGGATTATTAACCGTTAAATGTTCGTAATGATGCACGAATGTAGGCAAAGTGACTAGAATCATGAGACGATGTTTGTGAGTTTTCCTCGTCATCCCCTCAGAAAGTCTTGGTAATGGAACCACTTCGTTACTAGAAAGTAACTTAAACATACATACATTGACATAGCCCAGAAGATTGGCCAGTTAAAGTGGCAGCGGGCAGGCCACATATCACGCAGAACAGATGGCCGATGGGGCCGGAAGGTTCTGAAGTGGAGACCACGGACAGGCAAGCGCAGCGTAGGTCGTCCACTGACAAGGTGGACTGACGACCTGACAAAGGTAGCAGGACGACGTTGGATGCAGCCGCTTCCAACCGGTCCTTTTGGAAATTTCTGGGGGAGGCATATGTTCAGGAGTGGACGTCCTATGGCTGAGATAATGATGATGATGATGACTTGAATAATTATGTCAAATATTATATGTATATTATTGTCTTGATGCAACATTATGTATTATATAACTATTTAACTTGACGAATGTCAAGAGTTCAATTATAAAGTAAACAAAGAAGTATTAAAAACTCAGTTTCAGTGATATTTTGACAGTGTTTTGATAGCAAAATAATTATTTAATGTATTTTTGCTTAAAAACCACTGTATTGATGTTTAGAATGATGTATGATTGTTTCAAATTATCAATCTTATTTAAGTGGCAACATTCGCAAGCCGTAGCACGGCCATATATATAGTCTGATTAATCTTTGGGTCATACAATAGCGACGCAATTGCAATTGAGACAATATAATAAAAGAATACCGAATTTGACATTAGAAGCAGTACAATCGCAAAAGCGTTGCAGTAGTGTGGCAATTGCTCAGTAGCTAAGAGAATAGCCACCCTGGTCTTGAAGTTTTGGCGTCAAAAACGGTGTTAGCATCACATTTACTTTCTTAAATTGTATCAAATATAATAAAAAATTGTAGAACCAATTACAAATAATAAGAATTTTTCGAGTGCTATATAATATAATAATTTCAGCAGCTTGCCGTTGGCTAGTCAATTGTTAATTTAATCTTTCATTACTTCAGATAATTTCCAGGTTTCAGTGATGAATCATTAGCTTTTTAATTAAATAATACTACTAGACTATGCAGAACACTATTTATCGAATAAGGGATGATTATAGTTTTGTACAATATCAGAAATCTGAAAAATAAAATTACAATTATTGTACATGGTTCTGATATTTGAATATATTTACCCGACTGCAGTGAATCCCAAAAGAAGGGTTATGTGTTTTCTCCTGTATTCATTTTGTAAATATAAAAAAATATGCTTAAACAGTACAAACAATCTCACGCACCCCGTGTGGTCTGTGAAATAAACATATATATCAATAAACCTGTATGCATGTCCCCTCGTAACGACTCAAAGGCTCAACTGATTTTCATTTATTTATTTATTTATTTACTGTAATTAAAACGGTACAGACCAATTACATTAATTAAATACACATTTATACAATAATAATTGACAAAACAACATTCATATATCAGCTTTTTCACAAAAACGCAAACACTATTCATATATGATACCTCGTGTTTTTTTTTTAATTATTCCTCCACACTACAGACTCTTTGGTCCGTACCTTTTTTAGATTTGTTATCTTTTTTAATATAACATTTTCATGGAGATTCGTTCTCCAAACATCAAAATAAACATTCTTAAGCTATGGTGGAAATTGCTTAAAAACTAAAGTGAGTCCATTTTTTTTTGTAAATACATAACTCTACTGCTAGTGACCAATATTTCCTAATTTTATACTTATGTGTACGCTATTGGCCAAAAGTACTGGCCTCAGGTTCACGCCTTTGCCGTATCCTTTGTAACATAGCCTTCACGACCTCTTCATTTCGGTCTTTTTCCGCCATTTTGAGATTATACTCTATGATTCGATATTCGGATGCTTTAATCGCCCGCCTGACGAAATCGCCAATCGCGTCTGAGCTGTCGTCAGCAAAGTACGTGCAGCTGCCTGAGTGTCGTGACACTGCCACCACTGCATGAGAGACGCTGTCTCGGAGTTCCGTGACTCGCTCCTTCGTCTGGATGATGATCACCGTTTCGTAGGTCAAACCCTGTGATTCGTGTACTGTAAGGGTGCATGACCCTTCCCCTGATCCGTATCCTTTGCCGACTAAGAAGGATTTTTCCTCCTGTGTCAGCGTTAGATATAGGGTTTTCGGGAGGTCTGTTGGCATTTTTACACCTGTGTACCGTTCCAGCTTCAGGGAATGGACTCGGGATCTAGACGAGTAAATACCCGGATACACTTCGCTGAGTACATATGCTACATCCACTGGATTACGGCGCGCACAGAACAGCTCTTGGCTGATGGACGCCAAGATTTCAGGACTATTGTACTTTATCTCGATACCTCGTGTTGAAGGCGCGAGTGTCACTAGGCACACACGAATGGCTGATTGTGGTTTAACTATATCGGTAGTCGTTCTGTTACATGTTTGCTTTGTTATCTTGTAACTAACGCCTGTACGCACGCACCACTACTGCCTATGTCAGTCGCAGTGTTACCTACACCTATCAGCTAAAGTGTATTGTGTCATATAAACCGTTTCCCCAAGGAATCAACTCGTTAGCAAGTTTATCGCGTTCTTACTAACAACATTAATATTTAATGACTTCAAATAATATTTTGATTAATATAAAACTTATCCCTATACCGTAACAGGGTTGTGTATTGTGCAAATACAAAAGCAAAGGTCAAAACTCGCGTTAGGAACATCTTAATGTGTTTCCTCTTTAGAGGTCTATATAGGGACGGAATCTCCCGCTTTAATGGCCACAGGGATTGTTGTTAAATAGAAGATCTCCGCTTGACAAAAACTGTTTAGTGTACGAGTAAATGATCGTAGAATCCGTAAACTGTAAAGTTATAAACTGGCGGTGTCCTAGTGTATGCACTATCAGTCCAGAGGAGCAGACATTTAGATGCTTTCTTGCTTGTATTTGTGTGTGTGTGTGTGTGTGTGCCCTCGACGCATGAGTCCAACACACACTTAACCAATTATTTTTGAAAATTGGTTTAAAATGTAATAGCGTTAAGGTTCAAAGGTATTCAAGCGGGAGTCTATTCAAGTTTAAAGCAATAGCGTAACCTTGAGAAGCAATATATATGGTTTTTGAAAAATAGAGCATAAGCAGGAAAATTTAAAAATTTTGCAATTGTAGAAAATATATAATATATATATCCACGGAAAAACGGCTCCATTATTCTCTTATAGTCCCAAACACTTTCCCTATCTTGCTTCGTGCAATAGCTTTCCCATCCATGTGTGTGTGTGTGTGTGTGTGCTATTTGTGCTTCCTCCTCATATTCCTTTTCTATTTCCAGGTACTTGAGTACTACGTGCTTACGTGTACGGGAGGCTGCGCACCTTATTCTACGTCACACCGTAGCCACTTCGGTAATGTTGGTCCCTTATGTAACAACCTACTAGTACACACAGTAGATGGCATAGGACACTATTTCTTCTACTGTTATTTATACTATTTATTATACTGTAATTTATACACTGTCTATTTTTTAAAGTAAACAATAGTTATAAATAAGTATAAAAACCAAAGTCAGTACTAACTAATACAAGCTCACTTAAAATATATCTATTTAAGAATAAACTATTTAACTACACATTGACTACACGAACAATAGATTATAACTGACTCAGTTAAATAATCTAGAATTAATCTCAGAGTGCAATGGCAAGTGCGTACCTTGCTAACTTCACACTGCACCAACGTCAGGGTGGAGTACTTGTGGAAGTAAAGTTTCTACGTTGTTATAGTCATCTTAAGTTCGTACTAAAGATGACTCAGAAATGAAACTCTGTAGCTTAATTAAAATGTTATTCTATATAATTATACATCAAAGGTCTCATTCTAATCAATTGATTAACTTTGATTAAAACAGTTTGCCAGGACAGCGCCAAACCACGTCGGCGGTTAGGCAGTAACATAATACGAAGTAGTACACATATGTGCTAACAGTGTTTAATTTGAAGCAATATACAATATTGGGAACTTAATCACTCGTCAATTTGAGCTGAAATTCATGACAACAGCATATAGTTCAGTATGTCTGGGTCCGTTACCACCCGAAACCGGGTAAAGGAACTAATGCTGAGACTTTCGTGTCCGGCCGCTGTACAACTTACGTGTTTCTTCTTGCACAAGTCATCAAGATTAAATATGGCACGGATTGCACGAGATGTGTGGGATAAGTTTGTATATACGCAAGGGATTTAAGGTTTATAAAAAATTAGGAACGAATGTTGCAAAGTTTCGTGTTGGATTAGTATACTATTTGTGAGTTGTTTACGTACTTTAATTTCATATTTGTGCATCTCCGTATGTCCCGCGATACGTGCTAGTCGCAGCGGAACAAGCTTCGTCGTTCTCAGCCGAGCAACCCTCGCTGCGGTTACGACTTGTGTGGGGGAACTAACGTCCCTAAGAGAGCTTTGAAACCTCAAGCGAATAACAGATTTTGACTTTGGATAAGTGGTAAAGCCCTTTGTATTACACAACAAACAAAAGTGTAAAATCAATGAGTACATAATTCTAATCTTTATTTTATGAATTAAAGATATATATCAGTGATATTATTCCTAAAGTAAAATGACAGTGCGTCATATTACAACCTCTTCGTGACCAACACAAGAAACAACGTCACGCGTTTCACCATGAAGTAATTCGTTTACATTAATTAGTAATTCGTTACTCGTACACATTCACAACTATTTATTAAATATTGAGTGTGAGTGTAACAGTCGTTAATACGAGTATGAATGCAGTACATAGTTACCATTCTTACTGTAGATCTGCCAACATACTTACTTTACTATCGCCGTATAATTCGATTAAAATTGCATTTTATCCTGTAGATACCAATGAAACTATATTTGTTGTTTCTATCCCGACTTGGTAGTCTCTGTTTGTAAAATACAATTTTCTTTACCACTCAGTATGTGTGCTCCGGAGCGCAGTCACCCCGTATGCTCGAGCCCGCGCTGTGGGTGTCGATGTACCGGACACTCACACGCGCGACACCAGACATCGACACTACACTAACTCAGACATCAGACACAAAGCTTACTGAACGAGATATTGATGACGCTTCATGCATTAAAGATGTTTAATTTCAGAATGTAGTCGCGCTCGGAATTATAATAAATATTCGATCGTCTGTCAGTTTTGAATGGAACAATGTTATTGGAAAAAAGGAAGATACTTAAAAAATATTGAGAGACTTATATTTTTCACTTAGTAAAGTTTAGTTTCTGAAGAACTTTTAAATGTTATGAAAGCACGAGACGTAGTCGTGCACTTGTTAAGCAGCATCACAGTTCAAGTGCCGTCTACAGATCTAGAGTGATACTGCAACGAACTCGTAATCCCGCTGAGCTTGTTTAGCCATGCAGGTCGTAATACTTGCTACAGTGCCCTTCACACTCCACACGGAACTACTACTAGTACAATACTGTTTCGAAGCCGACACTCTGCGACTGTACTGTTACTTATGGCAAACACTTGAACAAGAGGGTTCACATATACAATAAATAATAGAGAATTAGGCTGACTGGCCAACTGAAACTATGTTTTTCTGTGAATAGACATACGTGTTTCATTATATTTGAAACATGATTTCGGACAACATCCACGCTAGGTCTCCAAGTCCCAAACTAAACAGAATGAATGAAGAAAAAATGTATGTGAAGTAATAGAGCAGCACTAATCAAATCAGCCTGTATCGAAATGAATCACAAATTAGGTGATCCGTAAATAAGGAAAGTGTGTCGCAGTAAAAGGATCCGCAAATCGAATTTTCCGAGACGTGAGCTCTCTTGGAAATA
Organism: Selenia dentaria; assembly: GCA_917880725.1. Lineage (NCBI taxonomy): Eukaryota > Metazoa > Arthropoda > Insecta > Lepidoptera > Geometridae > Selenia > Selenia dentaria. Next base: position 53,688,550 of record OU862875.1, read on the forward strand.
ATTTGTCAATTCGATAGCAGAATTTATCATTTTTAAAGCAGTTTCACGTGAGACGAATTGAAAATGTTACAGGTAATATACAATTGAAAGAAATTACAGTTTGATTTTTAAAATCATTAATAATGGGCATTTTAATTCTATCTATAGCGTTATCGAGTCCACATTCACACTTGACAGTTGCGTGACGGACAGCCGTGCGATTCTCTAAGAGCAAACCAAAGACCTTACACTTACTAACTGTAAGGTCCTTTCATACTGCTCGATGTAGAATTCCTCCTGGGCGTCTGATAAATCGTCGGTGTCTAATATTATGTAGTACGCCGCGTCGAATTTATCACGAGTCACCCTTACGTCAGCAACTCTGGCATTGAATTCTGGGCTATAATGCCTTGATTTGCTAGACTTCAATGATAACGCTTCCAAATTAAGCTTAACAATAGCGATCTGTTCCTCCCTAAATCTGGCTACCTGTGATTTTGAAGGCATCGTTAACGTCGAAGGCGAAGTCAGGCACAAGGAAGCAGATAAAAAAATAAAAAATATTAAAATATATTATCGTAGGTGGAATTCCGCACCTTTTTTTTCGGGAGTCGGTTAAAGTAACGCCTAAATTAATAACGCGTGTACCAAACCTTATGTGAGCTGAGGGTTTAATTACTTAATTAATTATAATCTGTAAATTTCGTTATGTTATTTACGTAGATTTTGTACGGAACTCTAAGATACTGTTTTAAACTATCACGGTTGTTCTCTAAAGTTATATGGTTATTAACGGGATATTTACCGTGGTAAGGTTGTGGAATGAGCTCCCGATATTTCGGCGCAGTTACATGCACCATGTTCACGGGTAGAGTCTTCCCGTGGACATGGTGCATATAACTGCGCCGAAATATCGGGAGCTCATTCCACAACCTTACCACGGTAAATATCCCGTTAATAACCATATAACTTTAGAACTCTAAGATGTTTTTGCTGATCTCTGAACTGTAATGAATGTAAATAATTATCTTACATTAATTATTTCATGATAATCACGAACACAAGTAGATCTTCTAACAGTACTTAGTATAATTTTATAATTAAAATCAACAAAGTACCTGGTGTAGGTAGGTACTAGTACCTAGCCTAAGAATCTTCTTAATTACCGACTTTCTTGCAAACAATAGTGAACAATCGTAAATGAATAAACGCATATAACGTTAATGAGTTAGGAATGTCAAAACAAATAACTCTGCAGTATTCATGCTTATTCTATATCGGTCATTAATGTCAAACGACCAACTCGAAACAAGTTGCCGTTAGGAATTTTTAGAAGTTTCTAGTAGCTGAACTGTGGCGTGCGAGTGTCAAACGAACAACGATAAGTGAATAGTTACCTATAGCGTACATGTCAAGACATTTGTGAAACGTGCCTGGACGGGTCAATTTCGTCTAGCAAATCGCCCGGCCGGTTCACTTTTCTAGAAGCTTCTAATAACTCGGCGATTTAAGCTTGATAAGCAAATACCTGAGTTAAGTAGGTGATATTGTATATTTGGGAATTTAAATAAAGCTGATATACTAATAACTGATGCTTATTATATGGGGTGGACAGTATTAGGATAGATAGAAGTGACGTCGCGCTTTAGCGCGAACAATATGTATTGTTCAATGGGTCTTGGAGAATATTTTAAATTTACCAACACTAATATTTAATATTTCTAATTTATTATTATTATAAATATTAATATATATATAATATATATTTATTATTTATATAATTTATATATTTATAAAAATTTACCAACACTAAAAATAATATTTTCTTGTTAAATCACTCTTAGTGTCCCTCAAAGTGGGAATCTTTACTCAACATGCAGCCTGTGTGTTATCCCAGTTCATTATCTACGTGATTGGATTATATAAAAAAACCGACCAAGTGCGAGTTGGACTCCCGCACCAAGGGTTCCGTTCCGTAGAAAATAACAACTAGGTAAAATAATTTTAACTTTTTATAACCGACTCGTGGGGTATGCGGTGTATGTAATGCCATGGGGTACCGGCTTAGAATAGTACCCCCCCAACTCTACCCGTAAGTGCGTAAAAATATGCTAAGGGACAACAATCGGAAGGTGGGCAGCAGCACCTTCCCAGTATTAAAACCCCAATACTGCGCTCGCCAACCCGCCTGCCAAGCGTGGCGAGTATTGGCAAAATCCCCCCAATGACGGACACAATAGGCACCAGGCCCCCAGTCCCCGACAGCCCCGCTATTCCTGGCTACGGTAGAGGCCACGGTAACGGTGGGGCAGGGGGTGCTAAGAATCCCCGGCAGACGCCCGGCTACCACCCCCGACGACTGGTCCTGGTGACACACAACATACGCATGATGAGGACAGACGAGAAGATTTATGAGCTGAAAGAAGAAATGAGTAAGTTACACTGGGACATTGTGGGGTTATCTGAAGTCCGTAGAGCGGGTGAGGACACGATAACCCTAAAATCAGGTAACCTACTCTACTACCGGGAGGGCGACCAACAGTCCCAAGGTGGTGTTGGTTTTCTCGTCCACAAGTCCCTTACTAACAGCATAGTTACGATCGATAGCGTTTCCAATAGGGTCGTATACCTAATACTCAGAGTATCCAAACGATATTCGCTGAAGGTCATTCAGGTATACGCACCGACGAAGTCGCACCCGGATGATGAGGTGGAGGATATGTATGAGGACATTAGTCGGGCCATACATACCTCTGAAACGCACTTTCTAGTTGTTATGGGGGACTTCAACGCGAAGTTGGGTAAGAGAAGCAATGATGAGTTGATGAATGATAAATATGATGAACTCTTTCTTTCAGAAGCCACCTCACAGGAAATGGACCTGGCTGAGTCCCGATGGTTCCACGAGAAATGAGATCGACTTCATTATGACCACCAAAAGGCAAATATTCACTGATGTCTCCGTGATCAACAGGGTTAAAACCGGTAGTGATCACCGAATGGTAAGAGGCATGGTGAATATTAATGTCAAACTGGAGAGGTCTCGTCTGATGATGTCTACGCTCCGACCGACTCGTGCCCGTATTCAAGACCCCGAGCGCTTTCAACTTGAGCTATCCAATCGCTTCGATTGCCTTGAGAACATCGCTTCAGTGGACGAGATCAATAACAGGTTAGTAGAAACTGTCCATACAGTGGGTTCCAAATACTTTAAACCCCACTGTACAGATAGGCCACAGAAACTCTCCAACGATACCCTCAACCTCATGGCTGAACGACGCTCACTGAAAATGCAGTCTTCGGATGATGCTGAAGCATATAGGCTGCTCAATAGACGAATAGTGAAGTCCTTGCGACACGACATCCGGATCTTTAATACAAACCGTATTGAAGAGACGATAGAGCGGAAAAAAGGCTCCAAAGTGTTTGCAAGAGACATGTCTATTGGGCAAAGCCAGTTGACGAAGCTGAAGAGAGAAGACGGCAGTGTAGCGTCGACCAAAGCAAAAGTAATAGGAGAGGTAGAGAGTTTCTACGGACAGCTATACACATCCAACCAAGAAGACCCAAGAGCCAAGCTAACCCGACATTATACCGAAGATATCCCGGACATCAGCCTGTACGAGATTAGAATGGCCTTGAAACAGTTTAAGAACAACAAGGCGCCTGGTGACGACGGTATCACATCTGAGCTTCTGAAAGCGGGTAGAACACCGGTACTTAAAGTCCTTCAGAAGCTCTTTAATACCGTCTTACTCGAAGGTTCAACGCCAGAAGCATGGAACAAAAGCGTGGTGGTGCTGTTCTTCAAGAAAGGTGACAACACTTTACTTAAAAATTACAGACCCATCTCGCTTTTGAGCCATGTTTATAAGCTGTTTTCGAAGGTCATAACGAACTCTCAGTCGCAGGTTTCATGAATTCCAGCCTCCGGAATAAGCCGGTTTCCGAAAAGGCTATAGTACCATAGACCACATCCACACGCTACAGCAAGTTTTACAGAAGACCGAAGATTATAACTTGCCTCTTTGTCTAGCGTTTGTGGACTATGAGAAAGCCTTTGATTCGATCGAGACGTGGGCAGTGCTTGAGTCTCTCCAGCGGTGCCGTATTGACTATCGGTATATTGAAGTGCTGAAATGTTTGTACAAAAACGCCTACATGTCAGTCCGAGTACAGGAGCAGAGTTCGAAGGCAATTCCATTGCAAAGAAGCGTGAGACAGGGAGACGTTATATCTCCGAAACTGTTCACCGCTACATTGGAAGACGCCTTCAAGCTTCTGGAATGGCAAGGACTTGGCATCAATATTAACGGCGAATACATCACTCACCTTCGATTGGCCGACGGTATTGTAGTCATGGCAGAGTCCATGGAAGACCTCAGTACAATGCTCGAAGGCCTCCATCGAGTTTCCCAACGGGTAGGTCTTAAGATGAACATGGATAAGACAAAAATTATGTCTAATGCCCATGTTGAACCTACCCCAATATAAGTTGGGAATTCAGTTCTCGAAGTTGTTGACGAGTACCTTGGACAGACAGTCAAACTAGGCAGGTCCAACTTCGAGAAAGAGGTCAATCGTCGAATCCAACTCGGCTGGGCAGCGTTCCGGGAACTTCGTGAAGTCTTCTCGTCAAAAATACCTCAGTGCCTCAAGACAAGAGCCTTCAACCAATGTGTGTTAACAGTGATGACTTATGGCACTGAAACGTGGTCTCTTACTATGGGCCTCATAGAAAAGCTCAAACTCGCACAACGAGCTATGGAGAGGGCTATGTTCGGGGTTTCTCTACGTGATCGAATCAGAAATGAGGAGATCCGTAGAAGAACGAAAGTCACCGACATAGCACAGAAAATTAGCCAGTTGAAGTGGCAGTTGGCAGGGCACATAGCACGCAGAACAGATGGCCGATGGAGCCGAAAGGTTCTGGAGTGGAGACCACGGACCGGCAAGCGCAGCGTAGGTCATCCACCGACACGGTGGACAGACGACCTGATGAAGGTCGCAGGACGACGTTGGATGCAGGCCGCTTCCAACCGGTCCTTTTGAAAAATCATGGGGGAGGCATATGTTCAGCAGTGGACGTCCTTCGGCTGAGATGATGATGATAACCGACTCGGTATATTTCAGCTCTGTGTATTTTCCACTGAACAGTAGCAGTACTTGAACAAACACCGCTCGAAGGTAAACATGCACGCGCGAAGTTCCAAGCGTCTTGCTATAAGATCCACGGAACTCTGAAAACCAGGAGAAATGAAATTGTCCGGTAAAGGCCCGGAACTCAGCGGAATTCGTTATTTTCTGCAACTTTTAAGGGCACACTTTTCACGTCAAATTGTATTTTATATCGCGTATTTCGCGGGCTTGCTCACATTATGTAGAGCGTGAAAAATTAAAATAACTTTGTTTAAACCTTTGTGATGGCAACAAAATGAAGTTGCAAGCAAACAACGGTCGTTGCCGGCGGGTCGGGACGGAGTGTTGCCAATTAGAATAAAATGTCATTTCATCATAACTTTCTCAAAATTCTTCATCTTTTTCCTAGTTCTTACATTAACAGGTGCGGTGTATATGCAGCAACATTTTACCAGCATTGTTTCTAAAGCAATCCTATCCTACTAATATTATAAACACTAATGTTTGTGAGTATGGATGTGTTTTACTCTTACACGCTCAAACAGCGGGGGCAATTTTGATGAAATTTGGTATGGAGGTAGATGAGGCGCTGGATTAACACATAGGATACTTTTCATCATCATCATCATCCATCACCAAGCGGGTGAATAAGCGTAATATGCTTGAGCACAGCATATACAAAATAATAAGATCTCCGCCTACGTCAAAGTCGTATTGATGACAGTTCTGTTAAAGTTTGTGTCAGTTTCTGATAGCTTAGTCAAAAGCCAAGTCAATTCGACAGCTCGATACACTAGACGTGCTCGGCGACCGTCAAGCTGCAGCTCTACTTGAGAGTGAGGCACCTTTCCAGCTCCAGTATTGTACAACCTCCGACCGCATCATCACTCACCATCAAGTGACATTGGCTACCGGTTATACAAATACGTCATGCTATATTTGTATAGCATAATATATGTGTAGGCATTGAACAATAGGCTACATTTCGACGCTGTTTGTGTTAAACACGAAATCTAACGGGTATAAAAATATTGTTTATTAATTGTAAGTATTCGATGCGTTTCTATACCGTTTATCTGAAAACAATAAAACTTTGTAAAAAGCGTTGGTGAAGGCGCGCATGCGAAGGTTTAGGTCGAATAAATAAAATAATAAGCCCATGATAGACCTAAGTGGCGTGCAATTGGAGAGGCCTATGTCCAGCAGTGGACTGCTACAGGTTGATGATGATGATGATGATGAAATAAAATGGCTCCACATACGTCAAAATGTTTAGAAACATAAAAAGTAAAAAAAATGCGTACAAACAAATCTATTATTATACGCTCTCCAACAAAAGTTACCGAAGTAAAATAGTTATGTACTATAAGATTACATATGAAGTTCTTGTTGTTCCTACGAGTTGACGGAGACACGGCTTGTTCCCGGCGTCAGTACTCCGACACCTGCCGCGCGCACCGCCGCGTCGCGCCACGTCGCTACTTCCCGCGCGAGTCGCTCCCAGTGTTACACAATACTACAACATTAGCAGCGGGTCAGTGCAAGTTGCAGTTAACTAACTTAGTGTGATCTCGTGTTTGAATAAGTGTTGTGTCGCGGATTGGTTCCGGTGCAGTGATTTAGGTAAGTCTGTTTTCGCGGCGAGAAGTTTCACTTGTTGCTGGAGTTTTCACGTTTCAGCTGTTAGAAAATTTAATAATTTCTTTAGGTATGGAATATGTAGTAGTTATAAATAAAGTCGCTGGTATAAAGATAAACTGGCAGTTACTGTGTCTAAACATGAAACAGTCGGCTTCGGCGTTGTGTTACAGATTGTATTGGAGTAACAGCTGTAGTTGTGTTGTTGCCGATATCGGATGTCGGAGCAATTTAAATGTGAGTCGTTGTGATGTGGAAATTATTTCTGAGAAGTTAATAGTTTAATGTGTTCTGTGACGAGTTGGTGATGATGATGTTTATGCGTTATATATGGTTTTATGGTTATGAAAAGTCTCGTTGCGTGGATTATTAGGATGGTAGGTACTTACGTAAATTATTTAATATGAAAAGGTAACAAACGAACAGAGATATTACAGAGTAGGTACTTTGTGCGGAAGGAATTAATTATACATTATTGTAACTAATTACTAATACTTATTGAATGTAGGTACAAGCTAATAATACAAAATAATAAAAAGAAAACATACAAAAAACTTCATCAAACCAAGAATATGGTTCCTGTGACTAATCACTTGACAGCATGTGAGTACGAAATATCTCGGTTATATTATCTGAGATTGTTTTTATCGTTTTTCATAAATAAATTACACATCACAAAATTACTCCATATTTTAGTAATGTGTGCGCCGATACACAATTGTTGCACATTAAGTGTAACCGAGAGCTGTGAGTTGAAACGCACATGATAACTAGCACTAATAAGTTTACTAGAAATTGTTAACAATATTAAGAACTAGCAACTGCCCGCGACTTCGTTCGCGTAGTAGATTCGGTCTTCGGCCTCACCATAACCTACCGTATTTTCTTGTTTTTTCGTTCATAAAAACCTTTTCCTGACAATAAATTACACAACAAAAATCAGCGAGATTGTTCCATCCGTTCTCAAGTTATAGCTTGACCAGGACAAAAAAGTGTTCATTTATATATATATAGTTTTTTTTTAAATAAGTTAATTAATAGAAAGTACTTGCTAAGTTTGGTTATTTTTTTAGTTAAACTGTTTTTACACTGGCATCACATTTGTCAACTCAAAAAAGATTCTTAACTTTTAAAATATGTACCTCTTGGACAGAATATATTATACGAACATTTTTTCTGGCCTTCAGTAGGTATCAATCTGTCATATTCATTTATTGGCGGCTCCTTTAGCTCAGTCAGTTAGTGCCTACGAAGCGCGAGGTCTCAGTTCCGATCCCTGGCCGGGGCAAATGTTTGTGCGATTAGCACGAATGTATTCTCGTGTCTTGTCGGTTCTGATGTGTTATTGTGTGTATCTGTGCCTCCCGCGGCACAGGGAATCTTGTGTGTAAACATTACAATTATTTAAATGCAAAATTATGTGTATGTTTGTACCTACATGTGTTATAGAATGCTGTCATGTACAACACATGTAGTGCTGGCGTGCTGCATGTCTGGCACATGGAGACTTGAGGTCCTGATGCAGCTGTAACTGTTCCTGTCGGACATCTTGTATTTATAAGCTGTTAAGCGATGTCGCGGTACTATGTTGTATAATGTGGAGAAGCCGTTTGCAAGAGTATGAGTACAGTTTGAGCTTCTTTGAGCAGATGTTGAATATTTACCCTACAGTGGTTGAAAAATAAGAGACACAAATGTTTAGGTATAAAGTCTAATATATTTTGAATGTTTATCAGGAAATTGATTTGACACAGAGTTGATTCCATGTCAGTGGATAGTATAACGGGTTCAGGATATACATAAACTGTTTTAGAAGCCTGAAAATGCAAGTATTGTAATGTTGTACTCGGCTAGACTGTGCTTATAACGGTAAACGTCTTTTTCTAATCTTTTAATAAAATTCTATATTAATGTACTCGTAGAAAAGATTTCTCTACATTCATATATTCTATGATAATTATGGCAGACTTGTAAACAGGATCCTTTAAGAGTACTTTAGTCTATTGTTATTTAGTTATTGTGTACTTTCTCCGCGCCGCCGTCGCCGCTCAAGGGTTTACAACAACACGATGTTCTCATAAAGTTTGGTAGAGTTTATATAAATAAGTAGCTCTAAGTAAATAATGGCGGCTCCTTTCTTTGTACATTTGTATGGAACATTGCCGTCGTTGGGTGAGGCCTGTCTCGCTTACTCAACAGGTACTTCTAATGTCTATCTCTAATCTATACGTGAACACGTTGACAGATACTGTAAAAACGTTCCATTTCCTAAATTATTCAAATCAAAGTGTGTTTATTTGTAAGAGCTTGGGCGAGTGCGAAAGTAGATAACGAAGTTGGTACGAAAAGGTTCAAACAGAGTAACAAGGTTCGTCCAGTGAACAAGGCTTCAGTTTATAGTTCATGGAACAATTTAGGTTTATAATATGTGTATTTATATGACTCCATGGAGAATAACGACCTCTACCCAACCCTTGGTAGTGTTGTAATAAATATTCATAATATATTAATATCAGTCTGTAACTGATAGTTTTATTTTTGTTAATCGCGGGTACAGGAGAGGATGGCATTCCAAATATTTCGCAAACGGCTCAAACAAAGAATCTCTTAAAATGAATTGTTGCAAGATTTTTATTAAGTTAGGATCTACTCGTATATTTAACCTTATTTAGTGTCCAATCTTTGTTGTATATGTATTAACAGCTTTTATACTGTAGATGTTATCCACACGTCAAGAGTTAGGAACCCTCCTACAAAACCATAAATATTATAAACCTGGTTTTTAACGTAAATTCTTTGTTTCCTTTTTCCCTTGATTTCAGTTATTAAAGTGTTCTTAAATCTAAGCACAGCCTTTACTGCTGTTCTGGGCAGTTACGTACCCGTCGCTGCACTACTAGCTACACCAATGGTAACTGTAGGATATACTAATATTAAATATGTATAAATTCATACTGTAGTGTATCACATAATAGCATTATATAAATGTACATAACATATATAGTATAATGTCGTGACAGCTGTCAGCACCATGCGTCAGCTGCCAGTATTGAGCAACGAACAGGCGACAATGTCGTAACGTCATTCTGCGACTGCGACCGGTTTCGTGCTATAAAAGGCGGCCGCGCAGCAGGCCGGGGCTCAGTCTTTCGGTAGCCACCACGGAAGCAAGACCTCCTACCCAGGTCGTTTTAACGGACGATTTATAATATAAATACACCAAGTATATTATATATATATATACGGAGTTGCAATTCTACAGTAACCATGTGTTGGAATAATATATTTTTGTTTCTGCTCCCATTTATAGACATAATAAATTATATTACTTTTCCCATGAATAAATATGGTTTCTTCCGGCATTACGGTATGGGGGTACTCCGAAATAAATAGCTGTCTATCAGATGTGGGTGTGCGCGCCATCAATCCTGCCGAAGCGTCGTGTCGCCCCTCCCCAAGCACCCCCACATATCATACGTCACGACACGCGACTCCATTACATACTGCGTTCATGCGAGTACTTACATCACTTGTATGAATGTAATAGAAACGTCGGGATAACAATAATATAAAATATACGCGACTTAATCCATGTGAAGTTACTTCACTTCAATAATAAAAATAGCATTAAAATAAGCAACTTTTCATTTTTAAATAAAAAAAATGTGGCATTGAATTCGAATGTATTATATTGATCTATATCATACAGCAAGCTCACAGTACAAACCAAACGCTAACAATTAGTTAACCTGTTACAAGTAGACCTACATTAGATACAATCGATGTTCTCAAACCGACATGCTTGTGAATGTGAGGCTAATTAGGTAATCAGTTGTGTATAAAACACTTTTCTCTCATCATAGAGCATCATAGGTACCTACTGGAAAAATGAGTCCGACTTTCAAAAGGATTACCTGTAAAAAAATGTGCATAAAAGGTTTTGTTGGAAGCTTTAATAGTCATAAAGCTAAAGATAAAGATGCGTTTATTTGCTAAAACATATGTACAAGTGAAGATCTTTAACGTAGTGTCGTATCAACATGTTTATACCACAGAGGGTGTGCAATATTTGAGAGGCGATTAGATTGCTCCATTACATTTATATCTTGGTACATTTATTTGACTTGGTAGTTTATTAATAAGGCACGGAATCAAATATTGAGATGTCCTTTTTCCGTATAAGCTATTACATCTAGGTATGAATAGCTTTTTGTTTGTTATACTTCTAGTGAGTTTGGAGTGATATATTATTATATTAATAACACATTTAAAATACATTGTCACATTAAATAAAATTACAAATAACATTCGTGTATACAAGATAATTGCGAAAAGGAATAGTAAAATTTAATAATAAATATGTCAAAATGTATCCCTTAAGAAGTCATCTATTCTATAGTAGCATTTACAAGTCAATAAATATTATTGGTTTTTATTAAGTTCCTTTTATACTTTGTGGTATCTTGTTGTAAATTACTGGGCCTATCCCAAAAACACTATTCCTGAAGAGTTCCGTCTTAGCAGGTCGTTTTAACAATTTGTTCTTGTCACGGCGGTTTCTATTTAACATTTACTGAGAGGCTCGGAAATATTTATATATATAGGCTTACAAACACTGCTAACTCATATATATACAGAGATGGAAGTGTGAGTATGTTATGTTGCTTAAAATAAGGTTTGCAGCTATCTGTTGGCTAAACATCGATCTTATGCAGTGCTTCCGATGTTTGAAGGCCTGGGTTTTTTCTGTTGAGTTACCCCAAAAGATAATGCCATATCTCAAAGCTGAAGCCACTAGACCATGGAATGCCATTAAGAGAGTCTCAGTACTGGTAGTAAGAGCCAGTTAGTATAAAGCATAGGCAGAGCTGCTAATTTTTTTTATTGAGTTCAGCTACATGTGCTTTCCAATCTAGCTTTTGGTCAATACTTAAGCCTAAAAATGTTGTTGTTGAGACATTATTTAATTGTTTACCGCCGTACATAATATTAATTATATATTTTGGCCGCTGTGAAAATGTATTATTTGTGTTTTATCGAGGTTCATTTTCAGGTTATTAGTTTCTAGCCAATGTATGATTGAGCCTTAAGATTTTTTTATGTTATCGGCACTCATGATTCATGTTTACAGGCTACTGATATTGTGCTATCATCGGCGAATAGGGTCATTGGCTGCTCAAGCACTCTTGGCAAATCATTTATGTAGATTATAAACAATAACGGGCCTAAAACACTGCCTTGACGCACACCACACCTAGGAGAGCAAAAGTAAAGGTTTCTTCTTTTTTCGTCTTAACATTAACTCTCGATATTTCAGTTACTTGTTTTCTATCACAGAGATAAGATTTCATGAGATTTAGCAGAACACCCCTCACACAGTACGTGTACGTATCAAGTTTACTAAGCAGTATGTTATGGTTAGCATAATCAAATGCCTGCGTCATATCACAGAATATCGCACAGTTAGGGTTCCTTTTATCATGTTTGGATATTATCTAAAAATTTGAAAATTGCCATGTTTATACTTTTGTTACGTCTCAATCCTTTTTGTTCTTCACAGAGTAATTAAAAATTTTCAAAGTACAAATAAATGGTCTTGTATAGGAATTTCTCAATTTTTTTTGAAATTACTGATAGAATTGCAATGGGTCTATAAAACTCTAATCGCTCTCTATTCTCTTTTTTCAATAAGGGCTTAATTATTGAAATTTTAAGATCATCAGGAAAGGTTCCTTTAGCAATACAATGATTTATAATGGAACTTATGTGCTTGCAAATACAATCGCTTACATATTTAACAACATTTGTATGAAACCCGTCGCGTCCGATGCTATTTGTGCATTTGAGGCCTTTAATGATTTTCAAAATTTCGCATGAGTCACTGGGGCACATAAACATAGAGCTACAGTTGCTTTTAATAGGCGATGTGATATTGGAGCTGGCGTTAGTTTCAGTAGTTGGAATATTTTCAACGAAGTAGCCATTAAAACCATTAGCGATATCCAGAGGATTAGTGATTGTTTTATTTAGAAGTTTGATTTTGTCAATTGGTTGTCCCGGTAGATTTAGTTTAGAACTATTTATTATTTGCAAGATTGACTTACTTTTGTTGTTATAAAACAATACAGGGAACTCAGTTCTCAAAGTTGTTGACGAGTACATTTACCTGGGACAGACAGTCAAACTAGGCAGTTCCAACTTCGAGAAAGAAGTCAATCGTCGAATCCAACTCGGCTGGGCAGCGTTCCGGAAACTTCACGAAGTCTTCTCGTCAAAAATACCTCAGTGCCTCAGGACAAGAGTCTTTGATCAATGTGTGTTACCAGTGATGACTTATGGCACTGAAACGTGGTCTCTTACTATGGGCCTCATAGATACGCTCAAAGTCGCACAACGAGCTATGGAGAGGGCTATGCTCAGGGTTTCTCTACGTGATCGAATCAGAAATGAGTAGATCCGTAGAAGAACGAAAGTCACCGACATAGCCCAGAAGATTAGCCAGTTGAAGTGGCAGTGGGCAGGGCACATAGCACGCAGAACAGATGGCCGATGGGGCCGAAAGGTCCTGGAGTGGAGACCACGGACCGGCAAGCGCAGCGTAGGTCATCCACCGACACGGTGGACAGACAACCTGAAGAAGGTCGCAGGACGACGTTGGATGCAGGCCGGTTCCAACCGGTCCTTTTGGAAAATCATGGGGAGGCCTATGTTCAGCAGTGGACGTCCTACGGCTGAGATGATGATGATGATGATGAACAATACTTGTTTAGTACAAGAAATAAATTAGTTATTAGCATTACGAAGGTTGTTCTTAAATTTTTTATAAATATTTATAAATGGCGCGCTTTACCAATAATACATGGCACCAAGCAAATCCATTTACAGTGTGGTTGTAGGTATAGTAGTGCCAGATATACAAATTGATATTTGTTTGATTGATAATTGACAATTTAGAGAAAAGTCAACCTACATTTTGTTTAAAAACTGAATTTAGTTTTTAACTGACTTCAGCATTGTGTTCGTGTGTATATATTTTCTACCGACTTCCAAAAAGGAGGAGGTACTCAATTCGAATCGGTAGATTATACTTCCGAGGTGGTCGCCTTTTAAATTTCATCAAATTCGGTCGAGCGGTTTCCAAAACTGAAACGTGTTGTATATAATATCATTATTGACAATCGATCCTGTAAGTAGCAAGCTCACGAAAATTTGTGCTTATTTTTACAAAAAAAAAGGAACCAACTTCAATACAAAAAGTCTAAAATAATTTGAACTATCATGGTACCGATTTCAACAAGATGTTTCACACTTTTTGGTGTTGAAGTTGGTTCCATTTTTTGGTTAAAAAACTTTCATTACAAAGGGTTACTCCAATATTTTATAACTCGGTTATAAAAATGCGCGCGCTATTCAGTAGTGACCCGTGCAGTAGTATTCTTGCGGCGCAGTGGTCCAATAAATAGTTTGCCTTAAACATACTACAATCGCGTCGCATGATAAAAAGGTAACTAATTGAAACACCACACTTCAAACAAAGCATATTTTTTCCATGGTAGGTATAGTATCCTTGTTCTTTGTAAGCATTTATAGGATTATTGTTAGCTTGAGGAGATATAGGAGATATAAGCCTGAACCTTGGCTCTGGCCGTCACCCTGATCGCGATACCAAGTGCCGGTTATTTCCGTTCTCTCTCACCATTAGGCGGCGCATTACAGATAGTTGAGCGGTTCCACTTGCCGCCGAAATGAGGTACCGCGAAGAATCATTCCAAAGGGACTTGTTAACGTATAAGCTATTCATCTTTATGCGAAATTATAAGGCTGTTTGAATTTTGAATGCAATTGGAATTAAATGTACACTTTTCCGTTGTCACGGCAGTGTGTTTAAAAAGAACTAGACCTGTATTTGATGTGAACTTCATTGTTTTACTTCTTCCTGCTGTTTACGCTCCTTCGAATGAGCTATATTCACGGCAAGAGTGAAGATCTGCCAAGTGGAATATTTTCACCAGTACACGTTAAACAGAAACAGTTAATGTAATATATATAATAGTGTACAATAGAAGAGTATAGAACGATCACTAAATTGCACTAGACACAATAACAACAGTACGACAATTGTCCTCAGTGTGATAATTGTGCCACGTCGGAAGCCCGCGGGTGGGTTATTCATACTACATACTTCTCTCCCTGACAGAAAGGTCTACAATATTGAACCACTTGCGCCACCTGATGGTAAAACATTACCGCGCTTTCGTCGTGAGCAAGAATTTGTTAGTTTAGGTAAAAATAAGCATATACGACAGGGCTGGCCTGCCCTTCTGCAACTCGCTGTGTTAAGGACATATAGCAAACAAACAAATATTTTTTTGACAGGAACCTCTGTGACGTATGCACTCTACAACTCACCAATGTTTCATCGTATAAGAGAAATTGTAACTATAAATAGAACTAACAACAAACAAAATTGTATACACATTAGTTGAAAGCAAACAAACAAATAAACCATCCCTTTGATGATGGTGATGATTTAATTGTATTTATTATAGACCTCACTTTAGCTAAACATAATGAAATACAATTTTCTCTTCATTCATTTGCGAGTTGGGTTACCCGGATATCCGTTTCAGATTATCCGGTTACCGTCGCGTGCGGCACACGCCGCGACTCCATAATTTGGATAGGTATTTACTGTGTATACTAATAACGACTGCCTCCACGGTTTGTGGTTGAATAAATGACTTAAGGAGAGTAATAATAATAATAATAATAATAATAATAAATCTTTATTCATTACCTTAGAGCTAAGATGGACATCATGTTCCTAATTCTAATCCAATCTAGTTATATATTACACTATGCCTGAACTAGGTAAACCTGTGTCTCAGGCGAAAAATGCTTACACATGTTTTGACCAATAAACAAATTAACACAATAATGAGTGAACAGATTACAACTTATAATATAAATAAATGTAATACTAATTTAAATAAATTATGGCTACGTGGTATTTTTAAATATATCTACATGAGTCATTTATCTAGGCCACTAAACACACAGCTTATAACTATTACATAGGTACAATTAATAACTCCTCGGTTTCCTCGTAAGTCATGTTGGCTAGGGCACTCAAGATGGTTTTCTTACAATTTATGAGATTCATTTCGTATATATATAAATTGCGATTAAGTTTATTGTATAGATATGGCCCTAAGAACATAAAAAATCTAGTTGCGAAAGCATGCTTATTAGTTGCTGTGTTGGTACAGACAATGTCTTTGCGTCTTTTGTTAGTAACTTCAGTACTATAGGAAAGTGCTCTGTGTTGTTTTAAGACTGTGTATAGTATAAATAGCTGTCGAACTGTTAAAACTTTACAGGACTTATATAATAGGTTGGTTGGGTAGAGAAAGGGACGGAACGTGGACACCTTTAGGATCGCTCTTTGCGCTCTTTCTGCGGCTAGTATAAATGTTTTACAGGCTCCGCCCCAAGATGTTATACAATAAGTGATGATTGACTGACATAAAGCAAGATATATTTGCTTAACTAAATTCGTGTCAGCAATATAGCGCAGCTTCTTGAACACATATATTAATTTTCGTAGTCTATTACTCATAACTTCAATATGTTGATTAAACGATAATGTTTCGTCTATTATTACGCCAAGATATTTAATGTGGTTAGTAAATGAGATGTTAGGGCATTGACATACATTATCGCATTTAAGGTAATTGCAAGCGTGTGCATATATAAGTGGGTTAGTAAAAATGGCTGATCGCTGTTTTCGCATCGTGAATTTTAGGTATTTTGTTTTCTCAGCATTCAGCGTTAAAAGGTGACCTCGAAGCCAGCTGTTTACAATATTGAAGCCGTGTTGTGCCAGTTCATACAGCTGTGAATCATTACCTGCTGAGAAAAGTAGAGCAGTGTCGTCAGCATAGGATATTATCTTGCCGTTGGCAAGTTGAAGGTTGCATAAGTCATTAATGTAGATCAAAAACAGTGTAGGTCCCAGAATGCTCCCTTGTGGAATTCCAAAAGAAGCATTTTTTAAGTCAGAACTGACCACACTGTCTATTCTTACGTATTGACACCGATCACTTAGATAGCTGGTAAGAAGTTTAAGCTGGTTATCACGTACACCAATGTTTTCTAATTTTTTAAGTAAGATAGGGGTAGGTACGGTGTCGAATGCTTTTGCAAGGTCAAGGAATATCCCTATTGTTTTGTTCCCTTTATCAAGTTCATGTGTGACGAAATCAGTAAGTTCGTGTACAGCGTCCGCAGTAGATAGTTTTGGCCTGAAGCCAAACTGGTTCTTTGATAGAAGGGCTTTGTTTTCTAAATAATTAACTAATCTGTTGTTAATAATCTTTTCAAAAATTTTAGAAATGGGAGAAAGTAGAGATATAGGCCTATAGTTAGTTATATTTTCCTTGCTTCCTGACTTATGAATTGGGACAACAACAGCTTTTTTCAAACATGTAGGAAAAACACCCTCTTGCAAACATTTTTGGAAAGCAAGAGTTAACGGTCGTGCAAGGATGTGCTTGTACTTCTTAAGTATTTTGGTAGGAATATTATCCCAGCCAGTAGCACAGTCGTCCTTTAACCCCATTATAATTCTTTCCACTTCCGTACAGTCAATATCCAAAAAAACAAAAGATTGTAGCTGAGGCTGAGTGATTTCTATTGTAGGCGCAAACAATTGGTTTTGAATCTGCTCTGCTAAAATTTTCCCAATGTTAGTAAAAAATTCGTTACAACTATTAGCAGCTACTTCTGGTGAGGCATGTGATTTTAACAAACTCGAGGACGATTCACGTTGTTTTGCTGTGTATGTAACATTTTTTATGATTTTCCATATTTTTTTGGTGTTATGGCCAGCACCTTCTAATAAGTTTTTGTCGTACTTTATCTTAATATTTTTGAGAAGGCTGTTACAGAAGTTACGATATCTCTTGTATGTTAGTTGTAAAATAGAGTTATTTGGACAAGATTTAGCCTTCATGTGAAGCTTATCGCGATTTCTCATGCAGCGAATGAGTCCCGGAGTGATCCACGGCTTAATATTTAAGTTTTTTCTGCTTATTTTCACTTTTACAGTGTGTTTTCGTATAATTTGCTGAATTTCGCTTATTAGGTGTGACATACAAGATTCCGCGCTTGCTGAGTCATAAGTAGAAATGAGGTCAATGTTACATAAATCGTCTTCCAAGTTGTTGTGATTTAGTTTGAAGGTGCATGTTTCATTTTTTAGTTTAGGCTCCTCACGGCTAAGTATAAGTAAAACGGCTTTGTGGTCAGTCACAGATGAATTTGTTACAAGGGTGATTGCAGGCAAGCTAGACTTAAGCATTACGTGGTCCAAGCATGAGCCACTTTGAAAAGTTGGTAGTGTGTGTGCTGGGAGTAAGCCATTGAATGAGCATCGATTTAAGTACTCCTGTGCTGGCCCATCACAACACCCAGGGAGGATGTTAATATTTATGTCACCTACAAGTGCAATATTTTTAAATGATAGTCTTTGAAGGTGAGAGTGCATTGACTCAAGAAAAGTGTCTACACTAAGATGAGGTCTATATACGGCTAAAATAGCAATAGTAGTTTCCACTTTCACTAATAGGCAGCTGCAATCCCGAACGATTAACTCTTCGACAGATATATTTAGATAATTTCTAGCATAAACTACTACTCCATCGTTTTGATTATGACATGTCTTAGTATAATAAGCTGTGTAACCTTCCATACAAGGCAGGTTGCAATTGTGGGAAGAAAGCCAGCATTCTGTAAGGATTATTACGTCACAATCAAAATTAAGCCGTTGTAAGAAAGTGCTGAAATTATTAATATTTTTGTGAATACTGCGAATATTTTGTGTTAATATAGTTAATGCGTTAGAATAAGCAGATATGTGTTGTATA
This sequence comes from Selenia dentaria, assembly GCA_917880725.1. Classification (NCBI taxonomy): domain Eukaryota; kingdom Metazoa; phylum Arthropoda; class Insecta; order Lepidoptera; family Geometridae; genus Selenia; species Selenia dentaria. Next base: position 53,707,233 of record OU862875.1, read on the forward strand.
CAATTTTCAACATCGCAGGACGTAGACTCGGAAACTGAGAAAGTATCAAGATCGTTAACTATTCTATGAGACATAGTTGTTTAATATTAAGGCTAGACTTATAGTGAACGCGGCGCTCTTAGGCGCCTTCATAATCTGTCGAGTTAATGTACCTTTGTTCGGCTATTTTCTTGGCGGGGCAATCTGGGTCACCTGTCTTGTGATCGCTTGGCTTTTTGTAGCGCAGACAAGTTGCACATTTCGATGCTTGTTCTTTCTTAGTGCACTCAGATGATTGATGACCTAGATCGCCGCAGTGTCCGCAGGTGTATTCATCCGCTCTGCAAGTCTTTGCTGCATGTCCATATTGTTGGCACTTAAAACATCTGGTCACAAAAGTAAAGTCTCTCACGGGACAGGAACACCAATTCACAAAGACTCTATCTTGAGTGATGAGGGCTTTACGAATAGTAGGAGAAACCTCTATTATGTAGTTGCACGACTCAGCACCCTTTCTTCCTGATTTGTGGCTCAGTTTGATGGCAGCAAGAAACTGATCTCGGGACATGTCTATTAATTTGTCGCACAGATTTTGTTCGTACATACATTTGTAGACCTCTCGCTCCTGCATGCTTGATGGTACTCCAATTACCACTATTCTTGGTCTGCGTCTTTTTGGTTCGTCGATAGTAAGCGCTGATGAGGACAGGTGAACTGAGTTTTTTAGTTTCTCAATGTCATCTTTGGTGTCTGTACTAATGATGACACCTCCATTTATGGTCTTCCGAAGTCCCCTTACATGTAACTTCATTTCTTCAGGGCTGATAATTTTCTGTACTAAGCTTTTAGTCTCCTCACTGGATTTAAGTTTATCCTTGGGATAAATCGCGACAGAGCTAAGTTGTGTAGGGCGGATGTAATTATTTGTGCTCTTTTTAACCATGTCGGCAAACGATGCTTTACTTGATGGTAATGAGGACTCTTCAATACTTTGTCGCAGGTCATGCAGGCGCTCGGATAGATTTTGCCTATCTTTGAGGGCTTGTATATGTGCATGCGCTTGAATGGTCTTTTGCTTCAAAGCTTGGTATTCAACGGCCATTTGGGATGTACCATGGCCTACCTTTCTGCACAAGTTATTGATTTTAAGTTTTTGGTCTGAGTTGAGTTTGCCATCGGAGGCAATAGAGCATACTTCATTCAGGCATTGTTCAATGGTGTCCATCCAGTTCTGAATCTCCACCGTTTTCACGGCCTCAATGGGCACATCAATCCTGGGCGGGGGCGGCACCGGGGGCTGCTCGGCTCGGGGGGTGGGCGGTGGACTGCGTACTATTTTACTACTTCGCCCAAAAGGGCTATCCATGATGTTGTTTTGATGTAGATATAAGATCAAAACATTTCAACGACACAGTTTACAATTACACTGTTGGCATAACTTTTGCTGACTCTGAACTAGGTCAGATTGTGAATTTATTTATTAATTTGTGCAATTATTATACCGATACGTCCGTTCTCACCGAGAGTCGAGAGATCGATCGAGTGAGTGTATGCGTGCCGAATGCCGATGCGTACTCAAAAGTCAATTCAATCAACATTTATTCTCGGGCGCACTACACAGTGTACCCAGCGTTTCAGCTGAAATGCAAAATTATTGTGCATTGAAAATAAAAATAAACTAAAGCTCCAATATCGGGTACCCAAGATACAGTTATGTACTGCCTAGTTTAACACCAATGGCAAATACAAATGATATAGGATTTGAGCTGGTAAGCCTCATCGGCGGCGACCCATGCTACTTTTGAGCTACTTTACATATTTTTACACACGAAAGTAAGTATTAGTACGGTTAATGATCCGAGATGGGCACAACTAACTGCCGTTTGATGATAAACCACCCACATACTCACCTGCCTACTAAGGCTCATTAGCGAGTGTTTGTTTTGTCTAATTCGTTCAGTATTTTCATTTGCTTTATGTATAAGCAAATTGCGCCGAATCTAAAACTAGTAAAATCTGCACAATTCTGCTTGGAGGGAAAATATTTACTATATCACGTTCTATTTCTGGCTCTATACATTTTACAGTATAACCATATACTACAACCGCTGCTTTAATTGAGCAGTGAATAAATGTATGCGACGTTGTCTGCGAATAAAAATGGAGCTGAAACATCCAAAGAAACGTTTTAAAATGAGATTGTGCATTGCTAAAAATTGCGAGGAACATTGTAACGCTTTTAAATCTGCTTCAAATTATTCGTTTCAAAGTAATCATTTGTCTCTAGCGTAGAGTAAAAGTAAAGAATGTGGAATGAATAATCGCTGCTGCAGCAGCAAGGGCGTACCCAGGATTTCAGCTAGGAGGGGGCAGGGGGCTGCTTATACCTGTTTCGAAAAGATCGTCTGTCGGGTATATTGAAACAAAAAATCATGAAAATTGACTTTTATTCATTAATTTTGATGATGACACAAAACAAAATATTATACATAATTATACTATACATTATGTATAATATATATTATTATATTATGTATGTATATATTAATTTAACAGTAATCTTCTCGGATTTGCCGCAAATTTGTCTATGACAGTCTTTTCAATAAACTCACTGTTGTCTTTTAAATAGTTGCGATGTACGCTCATCAGACATAAACCCGTAAGCCTTTCTTCACCCATGGTGCTTCTAAGCCACGTTTTAACTCTTCGCAGCGTACTGAAGGACCGTTCTACGGTCGCCGTGGTGCATGGGATAGTGCTTAAAATAATTAATGCCTTTCTGACAGCAGGGTAAAAAATGTTGGCTTCGTTGAACAGATCAATTACTTCTATGTCCCTTAATTGATCATCTGATAAAGCCTTCGTCACCCATAAATTATGCCAAAGGTTCAGTTCTCCGGTGATATCCAAGTTATAAAATTCTTGGAATGATTCTGCGTTTTTGTGTAGGTCTGTAATGCTGGTTTTTGTCATATACAAGGGATGTAGCCTGCTTAAAGCAAACGCCGGAGTATTTTCTTGGGAGAATCGAATATTCAGTGATGAAATGAGTGAATCAATGTATGGGATTATCAGGGAACGCCGCCAATATTATTTTTTGCCAATGTTATCATTGTCTGATGGCGGATTACTTCTATGTGTTTGCTTATGAGCAAGACGTGGAACCGAAATTCCTATGTTCAAATCCATTGCAACAGCTCGTGCTTTTTGAAGTATTTCATTACTTATTCTATCAGGAAACTCGCGGTCATTTCTGAGAATGTCCTTGATATTTTTGATGTGTTCCCCTACCGAGATCATGTCGATCGATTTAGCTTGCAGTGCGTTAACTACTGGTTCTAAAACTGCTGAATATTTGGCTATTGTTTGTAGAGTAACAATAAACACTGGTTTTGTAACGGCTGAATGCAACTGATATGCAGATTTTCTGGTGGCATAATTTCCATCTACGGATAACGTTTCTAGAGATTTCACAAGCTCTGAAAAATGTTGAGACAACTTTCTGATTGATTTATATTTTTCTGACCATCTCGTCTCACATAATCGTGATAGGTTTGGAGCGTAGTTTCGATGTGTAGTCGATTCCCTGAAAAACGTTATAACATCCTTTACAGTGGCGACAGTATTTCTAATTTCTGGCACTGCGTTCGCATCATTCACAACAAGGTTGAGTTTGTGACTTGAGCAATGAAAATATAAAGCACGAGGATATTTTTTTCTCAAAATGGCTTGTACGCCACCCTCTTTCCCTGCCATTGTAAAACAGCCATCGAATCCAAAACCTACGCAATCTTCGGTTGAGAGGTTAGAACTAATTAAGAAATTGTCAATTGCTTCGGCAATTGCGGAAGCATTTTGTGCTTTTAGTTCAACGAACCCTACAAATTCTTCTCTGATTTTCCTTTTGCTTTCGTCGTAGAACCGCACGCCTATTGACAGCTGTTCTTTCCCAGATACGTCTGCTGTTTCATCAGCTAAGACTGCGTAAGCCATGGTCTTCTGAACCTCACTAATTATATTCTCCTTAATAACTTCGCCACATAAATTTATCAATTTGTTTTGTATTTTTGGTGATGTGTAAACTGCATTGCGACGGCACTTTTCCAGGTGACTCTTTAATCTGTCGTCCCCTGAATTGATTCTCAACTTCAATAAATCTAATAAAACACCCTCATCTGTCTGTTTGCCCCTAAGAGGCATATCATGTGTGCCGCAAAATACTATACAAGAAATAATTCATGACAATATTTGTCTGTTTTCATCGATTTCTTTTTGGTGTCCACTTTGCAGTTGGATGTCTACAGGAACATTTTCAAGAAAATTTTTTGCAGCATTTGTCGCCGTTTTGTGAAGGTTGGTCGTTGCATGCTTTCGGCAGTCTTCATGCATATTTTTGAACTTTATATATGGCCTGACCATAAACGATCCCAAAATTCCTCTCACAGTGCTAATGGGCGGAGGGAACAAAACACAATGCTTACAAAGAGCACCTTTTAGTCGCTTGGAATATACTAGCCATGGTGAATATTGATCCAACCAAGCATGGTTAAATTTTCTTTTTAAATGGCTTGCTATTCAATACAAGATGTCGCTATTGACCGTATAAATTGATCCTATTTCTTTTTACTGGAAAAAGTACTGCCGTCCGAAACTAGATGGCGCTAGATGTTGTTTTCTCCCAATTATATTCGGCTTTAATCCTAGATGGCTCTCTGATTGTCTCGGCGGAACCGGAAACTACGAGATGCGACGGTTTTGCGGGAGATTTAAATTATATTGCATCGCTAACAGTATACTAGAATTACTAGAGTCTATCTAGTGAGCCGCGGCACAGATAAAACCGCAGCAAAAATCTTTTAGTTGTAAACACTGAATATACTATGAAATTTGAATTTGATACTTTCACTATTTTATTTTATAAACACTTAGAATCTTAAACTAAATCTGTACAGATATATACTACTTAAAATAATATGCAACATATTGAATATTATTTTATTTTAGCATTGAAAACAAATTAATATAATAAATAAAACCAAACTTGCATCAAAACCTTACGTAGTTTTTATTTATTCTGTCGCGTAATCAAAATCAGATTCCAGAAATTCAATTCTCGACTATGAATCGTTACTGTCACTTTCATTATCACTAAAAAATAATAAAAACGAAATAAAGAAATAAATAAAGTGTATCAAAACTTGATCAAAACATTTTGCGTTTCGTTTGACGGCGGCTGAAAGTCACTATATAAAATATTCTAATAAATACGTTGCGGCACGACCGACACGACTCACTATACATAGACTCTATATCGAATATTGTAGAATATTTAACTATAGAAAAAAAATCTGGCTGAAAAGATATTTTGTTTCCAACACTTCATTTTGCGCAGAGTAGGTAATACGTTTTTAATTTCTATTTGCCAAAAAAAAATTACATTTATTTAATCTTCTAGGGGGGGGCAGCTGCCCCCCCCTGCCCCTACCTGGGTACGCCCTTGTGCAGCAGTGTCATTGTCAAGTCAACTATACAGTATAAATATACATATAAGTTAAGGGGTTCTGAAACTGTTATTAAACAAACTGGAATATCTTGTAAAAAAATTACACATTAATGAATTCGAGAAACTTGAAATGAACCACTCAGTTGTTCCCTTAAACATTCGAGTTAGAACACAACTATACAAGAATGCGCTGAAAAAAAAAACAAATTAGAATTATTGAGTGTGGGATACTGTACTATTTTAACAATTTACTGATGCCTTAAACATAATTAAAACATACTTATTAACATATGGTAACATAAATAAATGATTTGAAAATGATGTAATGAAACAGCAGTAAGTACGTAACGAGTACAACCGCGATGTCCTGCCTGCAGTGATTCTCTAATGATTCGTCGTTGCGATCGTCGACGAGCTCACGGATGTCAAATACTTAAGAGATATCGCCCTTGTACACAAGGTTGTTTTTTCAACGTTCCTTGACGTCACTTCGTTGTATCACGGATGTTGTCAAAGATGCAACGATGTTTGCTTTTAGAGAATCGCAAGGCTGTAATGATGACGACGAGGGCGTTGACGAACGCATCAACGAATTGTTAGAGAATCGCAAGACTGGATGCAGTCGCGCGCACAAACTTCCGGAAGCGTTTTATGTTTGCGGCGAACTGTCGACGGGTGTGGTGAAGTCAATTACATGAAATGAACTTCTGATCGTTAAATATTTTTTCGTTATGGTTCCACATGCTAGTCTAAGTAGGCAGTGCACTCTTTGGTGCCCTCTTGGTTACTATACCTTCAACATTGAAATCCCATCGGCTGACGGCGAGTTCCGGCAGCTATCCTTGATAGCCAGTCTCCATTTTAGATCTGGTGTCTACCTTTGACCGCATCATCTCTCACCATCAAACGATAAAGTAGTCAAAGACTGTTAATTGTAAATAAACCTCTTCGCAATTGAGTTTCGTCGAGAATTCGCATTTAATAACTACAATACGGCGAAATGGCTCTGTGTGTCAATACCAAAGATAATGGAAACTTATTTGATAAGCCGCAGTAGTAATAACGATGCTTTATAGCTCTAATGATGATGAATAATATCTAAAGATAAGAATATAAGAGCTTTATGGCACCTATATCGAATTCCTGTAGAAGAAAACATAATTAATGCTGAATGTGTGAATTGTGCAAAGAATCTTTTTCTCCTTCTTTATGTTGCCGAAACCGTAGCGCATGTGTCTGTTCTCAGAATTGTTACTGAGTTATCTTCGAGGTTTATTTCGAGTCGTTTCGGGCAAGTTTAGACAACAATGATTTCTTTGTGACCATTGTTTGGTTTATTTGTTGACCCTCTTTACATTTGTTTGGTTTATTTGCGAATCAGAGCGTGATGTTATTATTCTTCTTAAGAGACGATATAATATGTATAGGCTTCTAGCGACTGCCCGCGACTTCGTTCGCGTAGCAGGCTCGGCCTCGCCATAACCTCCCATCTTTTCTTGGTTTTTCTTTCATAAGAACCTTCTCTAGACAATAATTAAGACAACAAAAAATAATAAGCGAGATCGTTCCATCTGTTCTCAAGTTATAGCGTGACTAGCAGGGCTATTGTATCTCAGTTGCTAACAAATGTTGATTGAAATCTTGAAAAATATGCTGGCTCTATGTCGCTTTTGACAACTCCAGTAAGCAAAAATGTTAGTAAGTTGATGACTGGAGTTGACAAAAGGTGACATATAGGCGCCATATTTTTCGATTTCAATCAACATTTGTCAGCAACAAAAATACATAATAATAGTGACTATGCCTTCGAAGCTAGGGGTCTCGTATTCGATCCATGGCAAGTACTATTTATATGATGAGCTGATTTGTCTCACAAGAGACGAACTGCACTGCGCCCGTAACTCTCACACATTAGCTTAAGTATCATGTGCCTGTAATTTCACCGGCAACCATACATTTAAATCAAAACGCAGTATCGCGAACATTACTGATCGACAGTAGTAAAAACCTGGTGGCAGCACTACCCCGGACGAAATCATTCACAAAGAGTTCTACTGCTCTTCTACTAGATAGCGAAGGGTACAAAAAGGTTCAAAAGGTTATTTGAATGTAAATGAATCAAGTTAATTAACTTTTGACCTTACCTGACTGCCGTGCCTCCCGCGGCACATGAGAGCACAGTGCAGGGACGTCAGTATGTGCACGTTTATCACGGTTATCATTAGTATATATCGCACTGGATATTTCCATCCATCCATCCATCTTTCCAAATTAGACGCGATTGCAATCATCATTATCAGCCGGAAGACGTCCACTGCTGAACATAAGCCTCCCCCATAGAACGCCACTTGGACCGGCTACTCGCTTCCTGCATCCAGCGATTACCCGCGGTTTTTATGAGGTCGTCGGTCCACCTAGCGGGGGGCCGGCCTACACTACGCCTTCCGGTGCGTGGTCGCCACTCGAGAACCTTTCTTCCCCATCGGTTATCAGTTCTGCGAGCGATGTGGCCTGCCCATCGCCACTTCAACTTGCTAATTTTGAGAGCTATGTCGGTGACCTTAGTTCTCCTACGGATCTCCTCATTTCGGATCTTATCCCGCAGGGAAACCTCAAGCATAGCCCTCTCCATTGCTCGTTGAGCGACTTCAAGCTTGTTAATGAGGTAAGGGACCACGTCTCAGTGCCATAAGTCATCACTGGCAACACACACTGGTTGAAAACCTTGGTATTCGCCATTAATGTTGATGCCACATCCTTTCCAATCCAAAAGTTTGAAATATCCTCCAATGCGTTAGTGAACAGTTTCGGAGAGATGACGTCTCCCTGTCTCACACCTCTCTGCAATGGAATTTGTTCCGTACTCTGGTCCTGTAATCGGACTGACATAGTGGCCTTGCTGTATAAACACTTCAACGCTTCGATCGATATACCTATAGTCAATTTGGCATCGCTGTAAGGACTGCAGTATGGCCCACTTCTCGATAGAATCAAAGGCTTTCTCGTAATCCACAAACGCTAGACACAGTGGCTGATTATACTCTTGGGTCTTCTGTATAATCTGCCGTAGTGTATGAATATGGTCTACGGTGCTAAAACCTCTTCGGAAACCGGCTTGTTCGGGAGGCTGGAACTCATCAAACCTGCGTGCGAGACGGTTCGTGATGACTCTCGAAAACAGCTTGTACACGTGGCTCAAGAGCGATATGGGCCTATAATTCTTCAATAAGGTTTTATCACCTCTTTTGAAGAACAGCACCACCACGCTCTTGTGCCACGTTTCCGGTGTTTTGCCTTCGAAGATGACAGAATTGAATAACTTCTGGAGGACTAAAAGTATCGGTCTACCACCCGCTCTCAGAAGTTCAGTCTTAATTCCGTCCTCTCTTGGCGCCTTGTTGTTCTTAAGCTGTTTGAGAGCCATTCTAATCTCGTACAGGCTGATGTCCGGGATGTCTTCGGTATAGTGTCGGACTAACTTTACTCTGGTGTCCTGAGCTGCTTCAGTAACGGGTTCGGGCGTTGAGGTATATAACTGTCGATAGAAGCTCTCAATCTCTCTCAGAATCTCAGGCTTGGATGAAACGATACTGCCATTTTCGGTCTTCAGTTTTGTCATTTGGCTTTGCCCAATAGACGAATCCTTTGCAAACACTTTAGAGCCCTGGTTCCGCTCAATTGCTGCCGTAATACGCGCAGTATTATAAGCACGCAAGTCGTGTCGCATGGACTTCCAAATTCGTCTATTGAGTTTACCGTAATCCAACATATCAACTGCGGACTGCAGACTCATTTCGCTCCGTTCTGCCATTAGTTTCAGAGTTTCTTTTGAGAGTTTTTGAGCTTTCCTGCGGCGTTTGGTCTCACAGAATTCGGACCACCCAACCGCATGGACAGTTTCCACCAACCCGTTGTTCAACTCATCCATTGTGTCGCATTCAGCTAAGCACTAAAAATGGTTTTGAAGTTCAAGTTGAAACTTTTCGGGGTTTTGGATTTGGGCACGATTTGGATGGAGCGTAGACTTCACCAGACGTGACCTCTCAAGCTTGACATTGATATTCAATGCGCCTCTTACGATGCGGTGATCGCTGCCGGTTTTTACCTTGCTGATCACAGAGACGTCATTGAATATGCGCTAATTGGTCGTCATGATGAAGTCTATCTCGTTCGTAGTGGAACCGTCGGGACTCATCCACGTCCACTTCCTGGATGGCCGCTTTATGTAGAAGGAGTTCATCATAAAGAGTCCCTCCTTCTCCTTGAAGTCAGCCAGCCTCTTTCCCCTCGAGTTTCGCTGCCCGTATCCAAATGGCCCTACTCTCAACTCATCACGTTTCCTTGTGCCTAGCTTTGCGTTGAAGTCTCCCATTACAACAGTGAAGTAGGTTTAAGAAGTATGAATGGCCCTGGATATATCCTCGTACATACTTTCTACTTCATTGTCCGAGTGTGCCGAGGTCGGTGCGTATACCTGTATAACCTTCAGCGAATACCGTTTGGTTATTCTGAGTATAGGGAACGCTACCCTAGCCGACACACTATCGACTTTCACTACGTTGTTAACGAGAGACTTGCGGACGAGGAACCCGACACCACCCTGGGATTGTTGGTCTCCCTCCCGGTAGAAGAACAAGTTGCCGGAATTTAGAATTATCGTGTCCTGTCCCTGTCTTTGGACTTTAGATAAACCCATGACATCCCAGCGTAACTTGAGCGTCTCTTCCTCCAATTCGACCATCTTTTCGTCAGTCCTGAGCGTGCGTGTATTGTATGCTGCCAGGGCCAGGGGTCGTTTTTGGGATTGGTAGCCGGATCTCTGCCGGAGATTCTTCGCACCTCCTGCTCCACCGTTACAATGGCCGCTACCGTAGCCTCGGATAGCAGAGCTGCCGGGAACTGGGGGCCGTGGTTTAATGTTATTTGTCATGGGGGGGATTTGCCTTAATGCACCACGCTTGGCAGGCGTCTTGGTGATCGCAGTGGATGTTGACGCAGACTGCGGAAAATGCTGCTGCCCATTTCCCGGATATTCCCTTAGCCGCCTCTTACGGCACCCACGGGAAAAGTTAGGGGGGGTACAATTCGAAGCCGGTACCACCACGGCAAACGGTACTGAAATCATACTGCAAAATGAAATGGAATCGGTAAACTGTGACCAAGTTTGACATAATCGAGACCGCGATCGCGTGTATGTGAACGGGGGTTTACTCGGGTAATAGAGCCTGAGGGAAGAGATAGTAGTTGTGCAGTAAAGTTGAGAATACAAACGTAACATCTGAGAGGAAGTTCCCATCGAGCTTCGGACGGCGGGGAGCGGGGGGCGGGGCGATAGTTGTCAAAACAACAAGATGTGTTCAGTCGGACGTTACGGGAAATTCAGTAGTTATCACTTCTGCTGTGAGGTTTTATTAATGAACAAGTGGGAGAGTGGTGGAGTTTTAAAGGTGTGATTTTATCTATGATTTAAAAACAAGGTATTTAGTGTCAGTTCCGCTGGACAAATGCTCATGGAAGTTAAGCAGTGTGCACCGCGCTCGCTCCCGCGGTGTGTGCAGGAAGTATGCACAATAAACAACACACCTGCATTACGCTCTACCAAACTGATTAGACACAATACAGTTCCGCCTCTACACTGACAAAATGCAAGCATGTCAAGTCAAATATAAGTAGCACGCACTAATGTGTTATTCAAACGTCTTATTCAAAATGAACAGGAGACCACCAGAGTAGCGAAAGAAAGCGGAAGTTTTAGTTGGTCTGTAGTTTAAACACATTGATAGTTTTTTTGTATGAGATAGGTTGACAAACGAGCAGGCGGCTCAACTGTTGCTAAGTGATCACTGTCACCCACGGACATCCACAATACCAAAAGTTTCGAGGATGCGTTGCCGGCCTTAGGGGAATAAGTTCTTTTTTCTCCTGAGATATAGAACCCTAGATATTATGTGAATTTACTGTAATCTTTTCTCATATCCATGTATTCCATCCTTACATTCGACGTGTGCACACATGGATGTTGCCGACGTCAGTTTAACGAACATGAATAAAGATATAATTAAACATTCATGAACCATTTGTATGCGCCGCCTAATTCGGCCAATCAATACATTCATACCCAGTTCAAATCCAATTATGTTATTTTACTGATGAATATTTATGACCGCGCACTGTCGCACAACCGCAGAGGGATCGCAAACGGATCGCGACCGCAAACTGCCCACACAGGACTCTGTATCACTTATGTTCGAAATTCCTACAACCTACAGTATCTAGGTATGAGCTTAATTGAGCGTCAATTTATTCAAACTGCTTCCGATTCATTTCATGTGATAATGTAGAGGTAGAGGTTGGGAATAATCTAGCCAAGTAACCTTACTAGTTTATTTTTCTTTTGAGCTATCATGTGGAGAGACGAGTTAGTCGCACGCTTGGCGGTAAGCTGCGCTATGCCATGACAAATGCAGCGCCCCCCAGAGCTATGTATGTGGGGCAGTTCTTCTCGACAATACGATTTCCCATTATGAGAACCTCGTGAAGGCCGAAAGACAAGTTCAGTTAACGAGGTGACCGTCAGGCGAGATGTTGACCCTCAAACCATATTATACCCGACGGCGACGGTATCGGCGAAATTCCTTATAGCGAAGAGCCTCGACTGTCACTATATACGGTTGGAGCGCGGGCCGGATACAGCAAGCGGTACTCCTCACCACGGCACGTATCGGCAGGAGGATACCACCGGCAGCTTGGTACTGGCCTGGTGCCGGCAGCTGTTTAGGATTATATTGATTATAATGTTTATCATGATTATTTAATTAATGTAAAAAAACATATTGCTATGTTACAAATAAATACAGTGACTAATAACGTTTACACCATCGTAACCCGCACTAGGACTCCCTGTGTAATCTTACAAGGTTGAAACTATAGATACTGGTCCATGTATCTTTTTAATATATTTAACAATATAGTACCTACACAACAATATCTTCAGATCTCAAAATAGGCACACAGCATATACTTTGGTAACCCGATGACTGATATTCATCATTTAGGTATACATATACACACCCAGACACAGCTCAAACTGGCCCTTCATTCAGCCCTTAAGCAGAACTTCACATCTGATTTAAACATTAAGTATGCGTACCCACAGAGTACATAGGTACTATATTTCAAAGTGTCGCTAGAATCATCTTTATAATTACTACAAATGTTCATACAGTGTACAACATACACATTTAGTATAGGAAGAAGATTATTTGCTTTTTATTCAATTGTATAATTTTACGGACATTCCTCAACTCTTTAGAATATATAATAATAATAATAATAAATCTTTATTCATTACCTTAGAGCTAAGATGGACATCATGTTCCTAATTCTAATCCAATCTAGTTATATATTACACTATGCCTGAACTAGGTAAACCTGTGTCTCAGGCGAAAAATGCTTACACATGTTTTGAACTAATAAACAAATTAACACAATAATGAGTGAACAGATTACAACTTATAATATAAATAAATGTAATACTAATTTAAATAAATTATGGCTACGTGGTATTTTTAAATATATCTACATGAGTCATTTATCTAGGCCACTAAACACACAGCTTATAACTATTACATAGGTACAATTAATAACTCCTCGGTTTCCTCGTAAGTCATGTTGGCTAGGGCACTCAAGATGGTTTTCTTACAATTTATGAGATTCATTTCGTATATATATAAATTGCGATTAAGTTTATTGTATAGATATGGCCCTAAGAACATAAAAAACCTAGTTGCGAAAGCATGCTTATTAGTTGCTGTGTTGGTACAGACAATGTCTTTGCGTCTTTTGTTAGTAACTTCAGTACTATAGGAAAGTGCTCTGTGTTGTTTTAAGACTGTGTATAGTATAAATAGCTGTCGAACTGTTAAAACTTTACAGGACTTATATAATAGGTTGGATGGGTAGAGAAAGGGACGGAACGTGGACACCTTTAGGATCGCTCTTTGCGCTCTTTCTGCGGCTAGTATAAATGTTTTACAGGCTCCGCCCCAAGATGTTATACAATAAGTGATGATTGACTGACATAAAGCAAGATATATTTGCTTAACTAAATTCGTGTCAGCAATATAGCGCAGCTTCTTGAACACATATATTAATTTTCGTAGTCTATTACTCATAACTTCAATATGTTGATTAAACGATAATGTTTCGTCTATTATTACGCCAAGATATTTAATGTGGTTAGTAAATGAGATGTTAGGGCATTGACATACATTATCGCATTTAAGGTAATTGCAAGCGTGTGCATATATAAGTGGGTTAGTAAAAATGGCTGATCGCTGTTTTCGCATCGTGAATTTTAGGTATTTTGTTTTCTCAGCATTCAGCGTTAAAAGGTGACCTCGAAGCCAGCTGTTTACAATATTGAAGCCGTGTTGTGCCAGTTCATACAGCTGTGAATCATTACCTGCTGAGAAAAGTAGAGCAGTGTCGTCAGCATAGGATATTATCTTGCCGTTGGCAAGTTGAAGGTTGCATAAGTCATTAATGTAGATCAAAAACAGTGTAGGTCCCAGAATGCTCCCTTGTGGAATTCCAAAAGAAGCATTTTTTAAGTCAGAACTGACCACACTGTCTATTCTTACGTATTGACACCGATCACTTAGATAGCTGGTAAGAAGTCTAAGCTGGTTATCACGTACACCAATGTTTTCTAATTTTTTAAGTAAGATAGGGGTAGGTACGGTGTCGAATGCTTTTGCAAGGTCAAGGAATATCCCTATTGTTTTGTTCCCTTTATCAAGTTCATGTGTGACGAAATCAGTAAGTTCGTGTACAGCGTCCGCAGTAGATAGTTTTGGCCTGAAGCCAAACTGGTTCTTTGATAGAAGGGCTTTGTTTTCTAAATAATTAACTAATCTGTTGTTAATAATCTTTTCAAAAATTTTAGAAATGGGAGAAAGTAGAGATATAGGCCTATAATTAGTTATATTTTCCTTGCTTCCTGACTTATGAATTGGGACAACAACAGCTTTTTTCAAACATGTAGGAAAAACACCCTCTTGCAAACATTTTTGGAAAGCAAGAGTTAACGGTCGTGCAAGGATGTGCTTATACTTCTTAAGTATTTTGGTAGGAATATTATCCCAGCCAGTAGCACAGTCGTCCTTTAACCCCATTATAATTCTTTCCACTTCCGTACAGTCAATATCCAAAAAAACAAAAGATTGTAGCTGAGGCTGAGTGATTTCTATTGTAGGCGCAAACAATTGGTTTTGAATCTGCTCTGCTAAAGTTTTCCCAATGTTAGTAAAAAATTCGTTACAACTATTAGCAGCTACTTCTGGTGAGGCATGTGATTTTAACAAACTCGAGGACGATTCACGTTGTTTTGCTGTGTATGTAACATTTTTTATGATTTTCCATATTTTTTTGGTGTTATGGCCAGCACCTTCTAATAAGTTTTTGTCGTACTTTATCTTAATATTTTTGAGAAGGCTATTACAGAAGTTACGATATCTCTTGTATGTTAGTTGTAAAATAGAGTTATTTGGACAAGATTTAGCCTTCATGTGAAGCTTATCGCGATTTCTCATGCAGCGAATGAGTCCCGGAGTGATCCACGGCTTAATATTTAAGTTTTTTCTGCTTATTTTCACTTTTACAGTGTGTTTTCGTATAATTTGCTGAATTTCGCTTATTAGGTGTGACATACAAGATTCCGCGCTTGCTGAGTCATAAGTAGAAATGAGGTCAATGTTACATAAATCGTCTTCCAAGTTGTTGTGATTTAGTTTGAAGGTGCATGATTCATTTTTTAGTTTAGGCTCCTCACGGCTAAGTATAAGTAAAACGGCTTTGTGGTCAGTCACAGATGAATTTGTTACAAGGGTGATTGCAGGCAAGCTAGACTTAAGCATTACGTGGTCCAAGCATGAGCCACTTTGAAAAGTTGGTAATGTGTGTGCTGGGAGTAAGCCATTGAATGAGCATCGATTTAAGTACTCCTGTGCTGGCCCATCACAACACCCAGGGAGGATGTTAATATTTATGTCACCTACAAGTGCAATATTTTTAAATGATAGTCTTTGAAGGTGAGAGTGCATTGACTCAAGAAAAGTGTCTACACTAAGATGAGGTCTATATACGGCTAAAATAGCAATAGTAGTTTCCACTTTCACTAATAGGCAGCTGCAATCCCGAACGATTAACTCTTCGACAGATATATTTAGATAATTTCTAGCATAAACTACTACTCCATCGTTTTGATTATGACATGTCTTAGTATAATAAGCTGTGTAACCTTCCATACAAGGCAGGTTGCAATTGTGGGAAGAAAGCCAGCATTCTGTAAGGATTATTACGTCACAATCAAAATTAAGCCGTTGTAAGAAAGTGCTGAAATTATTAATATTTTTGTGAATACTGCGAATATTTTGTGTTAATATAGTTAATGCGTTAGAATAAGCAGATATGTGTTGTATACAATTTTCAACATCGCAGGACGTAGACTCGGAAACTGAGAAAGTATCAAGATCGTTAACTATTCTATGAGACATAGTTGTTTAATATTAAGGCTAGACTTATAGTGAACGCGGCGCTCTTAGGCGCCTTCATAATCTGTCGAGTTAATGTACCTTTGTTCGGCTATTTTCTTGGCGGGGCAATCTGGGTCACCTGTCTTGTGATCGCTTGGCTTTTTGTAGCGCAGACAAGTTGCACATTTCGATGCTTGTTCTTTCTTAGTGCACTCAGATGATTGATGACCTAGATCGCCGCAGTGTCCGCATATGAAATAACTCTAATATAATATCCCATATTAAAAAGACAGTCTAATGGTTAAAAGGTTAACCAAAATGATTTATCTGTAAAGTTAAATCTGTTTGAAGTTTAGATCGAAATTATATGGAAATAAGATCTATTTTCATCAAAGTCAAAGTCATAGTCAAAATCATTTATTCAATTAAGGCATCAAATACTTATCATCTTAAATATTATCATCTTAAATATATATATCTTTTATATTTAATATTTTCGATGAGGACTCAAGTGCCCAGTTCAAATTTAAGGAACTGATTTGCTCGACGTTTAGAGGTAAGTAATTGAAAACCAAAACGAAATAAATTCCTCTGCTTCGTAGGAACTTCTGGCAATCCGTGTTTGATGACGTAATGAGTTTTGGCTGACCCGCGCTTCAAGTGAAGCCTTTTTGATAAAAGTTCAGTGAAACGTTTATACATGCACCTTATTTTTCTTTTAATTGTATCTGTTAACTTGTCTTTTTACGCCTCTCAACCTCTTTATAGTTTATTATTGCCTGGTAACATATTAAATGATTTTCTGTTTTATTAATTACGGTACATATAAATAAAATTCACATTGTAATTTTTGCCTGTACTTCGACGTAAACATACGTACCGAGATTTGAAGCTCAACAACTTGCCCATGACCGTTGTAGTGCTATCCGGCGCAGAAGTGTTCAACTTATCGCTGAGCGTTACCGCTGTCATCTGCGCGCAGCGGGCTCCGCCTAGTACTATCACTTGCAGGTGAAACCGGCCAGTGGTCAATGGTCAGCTATTGTATTGCATTTGACTAGCCGGCCCGCCCGCGACTTCGCTTGCTTCAGCCTCTTTGGGGTGACAATAACAACAAGCCTTCGTCAGTGATGCTTGAAACATAAAAGGCATCAACTTAAAAAGTAAAAAATTAATGTATTGAGATAACTTCTTGTACAATAATTTATTAAATCTACAGGTTAGCGAACTAGTAACAACTCTGTTTCAGCAGCCGGTGGCTTGTCCCATCCGGTAGACGCTGTTGTAATTAAGTCTAACATTCTGGAAAACTAATTCTACTGTACAATAATATCAAAATGTAAACAACTGCCAAAATACTAGTATCAAGTTTGTGAGTGTGTTTGTATGTTAGTAACTTCTTCACGCTCCAATGACTGGACCTGTTTTTATGAAATTTTGTTTGGACGAAGGCGAGTAGCTGGATTAACACACAGGATACTTTTCTTCACCATCATCTGTTATCACGCTTTAACTTAACTCTAACACCAGGGTTTACTTGCGGTGCGCAGCTAGTTATAGATATCCTACTAATATTATATACGCGAAAGTTTGTGAATATGGATGTATGGATGTTTGGATGTTTGTTACTCTTTCACGCTCAAACCGGAGGGCCAATTTTGGTGGAATTTGGTATGAAGGTAGATGAGGTGCTGAATTAACACATAGGATACTTTTCATCGTCATTATCATCCATCACCACGCGGGTGAAAAGCGTAATAATCTTGGGCACTGCATAGACAAAATAACAAGATCTCGGCCTACGTTAAGATCGTAATAATGACAGTTCTGTCAAAGTTTGTGTCAGTTTCTGGTAGTTAGTCAAAAGCACGCTATCATAATACTATATATAGTACATACATTTATTCATATAACCATATAAATATTTTATGACATTTTGGTATAAAAACCGATATGGCTTTGGAGAAGATAATAAGCTACTCGAAGTACCAATCCTGCGCAGTTGACAAAGTCAAAATCAAAGTCAAAATAATTTATTCAATTTAGGCATCAAAGACGCACTTATGAACGTCAATTTTTCATTATAATGTACTTTAAAGACTCTACCGCCGCGTTGCAAAATATATTAAACGTCGCGGGAACCAGCTAGTATAAATATTATATACATGCAACACGTGGCTGACGAGTGTAAAGCGGGGGTATGAGTGTGAACGAGACCCCACGAGTTTCTTGCTGCTTCTTCTCGGCGGTGGTTCTTTTCCGAAGACAGCGGTAGAATCATTTAAAAATTTTGACGTTCATAAGAGTGTCTATGATGCCTAAACTGAATAAATAATTTTTGAATTTGAATTTTTGTATTTGAATTTGAACGTTATGTACTAAATCATTTGTGTTTATTTTATCATTTATAATTAATAAAACAAGAACACAAACTAAAAGTTGAATAACGCGACTACGGAAAGCAGACTAGTCACAGAAAACGTTGGAAGAAAGTTAAACTAGACTCCCTGGGTATATATTCTTTATAAATCATTCACGCAGCTTCATAAAGCTCGCACCATGTGATTCTGTTCGTCGTTGTGATCGTCGAGCGTCGTCGACGAGCTCAGTGGATGTTAAAATAGAGATATCGCCCTTGTTGCTTTGTAGACCCGGTTGTTTTTCCGTTGTCAATTACCATTTCATGGATGTTGTCAAAGATACAACGATGTCTGCTTTAGAGAATCGCTCGGCTGACCATTAGGGTTTGCATGTGCTATTTATGGAGGCCGGTAGCGACTGAATGATTTAATAGTACTAAGTATAGAGAATGTTGTGGCAACCCGCCTGTACGTGACTCAAATAAGATGTATAATTATAAATGTCATCTTAAAGCTCAAAAAGAAGATGGTTTAACGTATTTGAATTTCCCCTTAAAAGTGAACGGTCTCTTAATCACATTTTCCCCTAAAAAGCCCGTAAAGTCAGCAAAGAAAAGCTCCTCCAGAGACGGGCCTCAGTGATTCGATTTGTTGCTCCAATAAACACGGACACGTAGCGCGTACAGCATGTACCGACAGATCCAACACCGTACAATATTGGTATCGAATGACGTCACACTCACGCGGGCTTACATTCTAATGCCGTGGTACCCACTAGCTGCGGCCGCGAGACCTTCCGCGCGGGGAGGGGCTGTGGTTGAGAACAATGTGCTATTGAGATTTTACTGTGACGTGTTATTTATTGTGCATATTATGATGTTAGTACATATTAAGTCTAAACATGTTCAGCTAAGAATTTCCAGCGGACGCTCGGCTTTCACTCCCACAACGATAAGATGGACGGACGTCCTGCCGTGCGATTCTCTAAAAGCAAACATCGTTGCATCTTTGACAACATCCGTGAAACAAATGACGAGATGACAAGAAACGTTGGAAAAACAACTTTATTTACAAGGGCGATATCTCATAAATTAATTGACATGGGTGAGCTCGTCGACTATGGCTTTTAGTTTAGATATAAATGGCTACCTAATTAAACCTTAAGTTAACTTAACTGACGAACAAGTGCTATTTAAAAGACGTGCTAACCTTTATAAACCTGACATGGAATATTTACACTATTTTTCTTTACATGGCAGCTTGTTGCGTAAACTATACTCATGTAAGTAAACAATGTTCAAGCAACATCTCTACTCTGGCGACGAGCATAGCTGATTGATTCTTACAAAACTTTAAAAACTAAATAATAATTTCTTTATTCCATAACTTATATCCTAATTTAGGTAGACATTGACTTTTGTATCTTAAGCAATGATATCATATTTGATCTTTTCAAATAACTAATAATATCATTAACATCTTTATTTGAGCACCTGTCCCCGTAATAGTTAAGCAAACAGTTTATAGTTTAAGAGTCAAAAAAATAATAATTTTAAAGTAGTTTTGAGTGTGTTTCCTGTAAAAGTTTAGGTATACCTAATTTAAAATTGACTTATTTTTGTACTATTGTCAAATTCACAAATATGATTATTCATACACCTAATTAAATTACTTATAACTTTTACAAACAGCCAAATCAAAAACTATAATACAGATAAATGTGATTAGATGTAAGATTTTAGTTAATATGATTATAAATTGCATAGGTACCTACCTTTGTGAATCGCAGCGGACATAGGTACACTAAAACATTAAGAATTAAGCGGGGATGCACTTCTAATTTACAAATATTATTATTTGAATACATTGTATAATCACTGTCATTCAATGTATGGTTTGTTACACATTGTCTTGCTTTGTAATAAACACTACTATTTACTGACATCATAACTATACGTGAAAGTCAAATGAACGTGATGAACAATTACAGTATCGGAGACAATTTACAACTACCCTCCGTGCTAGTAAAACTGTATTACGGCAGGGTAGTGCATCTTGCTCTTTCCTGTTACACTTGCATACACTGTCTTGTTCTACCGTGTGGGTCATCATTGTAGCATAGGTTAGAAGTGAACATTGTGAGAGTTGAGTTTTACAGTATATGTTAAACTTACAGATCAAACCTTCTAGATGTTATACCTATATATTTTTAGATAGATAGATACACCTTAAACTAAAACAGAATTAAAAATATTTAGCTTATATTAGTGAACAATAAGCGGCCTTATCGCTCAAAGCGATCTCTTCCAGACAACCTTTGGATGGAGAGGAGCAAGTTTTGACAAGGGATGGCGGTGTACAATATAGTTCATAGTAATTATATATATAAATATCTACAATATTATATACAATATAGATAATAAATATGTTCTTACACAATATATACATACAAAAATACATATATATATAAATATATATAAACATATAAATACGATGTTTACACGTATGGAGCTTATACTAGCACGACAGGTAATGATCTTTACTTTGTCTTTAAAAACATTTAAGGACTGAGCTCGCTTGGTATCAAGTGGCAATGCATTCCAGAGTCTGACGGCTTCGACCGAAAACGATCGGTCATAAAACGAGGTAGTGTGTGGAGGGAATTTAAGCATAAGATTTTCTGATGACCGTAAGCAAAGAGAATTAGAGGCATTAAGATATTCGAAACGCTCTTTAAGGTACTGGGGTGAAGAAGGGTTGAATAAAATATTGTAGAGAAGAGATAGGTTGTGAGCATTCCGGCGATGTCGTATAGGAAGCCACTTGAGCTTAGTGCGAAATTCAGAAACGTGGTCGTATTTGCGCAAGCCAAATATGAACCTTATTGAAAAGTTTTGAAGACGCTCAAGTTTGTTAAGCTGGTCCTCCGTAAGGTCTAAATAGCAATAGTTTTAATATCTATTGTATGAAAAATTAGACAATGATTTTTGAAATCTCATAAATGTAGTACGTAAGATCAACACTATGTGCTTAAATGTGAAGCAAAAGTAAACATAATGAAATAAAACATAGTGTTCACCACATTATACAAACTATTAAACTTGGTAAATAAGTAAACACCTAATAATGATAGACATAATAATATTTAAAAAATTAAAAAACAATAGACCTATAGTAATTATAATTATAGTACTAGTATAACAATAGTGACTTACGTCATGTGTTTATGTATTATAAAATCCAACTGGAAAAGTTCGGTATTTTAGTTATTTGTATTAAAAATATTATTTATGTTATAAGATGAATTATTGTTTTTTCTTAGTATTTTTATTACTACTTACTTACTCAAAATAATTGAAAATGGTATTTTTGCATACTATTTTACCTATTATACAATAATACAAACACGTATTTATTATGTTGTAATAAAGATAGTAACATAGTTATTTTTGACAGAATCTTTATTAAACAATATGGGCGATCAATTTTTCATTAATTTGGGCCAGACTGGATCGCATCAATATTGGATACAGAGCAATATACCTTTGTGAGTGTCTGTATAAATGTTGTGATTGTACTAGTGTACATAAATATAGCTTACGTATGAATTTATTATATTTACCACATTGAATAAAAAGAAAAGTATTTTTTTATGATAATACTTTTAGTAAGTTTTCTGTTTCTTTATAGTTAAGTTTGTGAAAATAAGTATATAGAGTTTTCTTCAAGTAATATTTATTTAACAGTTTTATTATAATAGCTTTACTTATTTTGTTGTACAAGTATTGTCCACGGAAATAGGAAAATTGCTGTGCAAATACCGTATTACAGAGTGGAGTCCTGTAAACAAGGTCTTCACATCTTAAATTAATTGTATTAATAACAGGCCTTTGATGTTGTTTGGAAATGACTGATTGTATATAGAGTTGGCGTACTGTTAATACATCGTATTCCTGATATAGATCGAATGTCGGGTAGCGATAGTTTTTTGAGTTGATTACTTTTATAACCGCTCTCTGACACCTTTCTAGGTTTATAAGTAGGTATTCCACAGCACCCCCCCATATATTTATACCGTATGTTAAGATAGATTGACATAAACAATAGTATACTGATTTAATAATTTTGGAATCACCTATATGCCGTAGTTTTTTTAAATACATGTATTAATTTCCTTGTACGTATCGCCATGATATTGATGTGTTCATCCCAACGCAGATTTTTGTCAATTGTCACCCCTAAATATATTAAAGAGTCAGCACGAGACAGACAGTAGCAGGCACATTGTGTTTTTAAGTCACAAGTATGAGCCTTAATTTCATAGTAGGTATCTGGTTGGGTAGAAGCTGTGATAGAAAAAGTAATATATTTCGTTTTAGAAAGGTTTAGCGTAAGGATATTATCATCCAGCCATTTGTTCACTTTAGAGAATCCTTACTCCGATATGTCTCTAACTTCTTCCCATGTGGGTGCGCTAAATAGTATAACTGTGTCATCAGCGAATTTTATTATTTGAGCATTTCTTAAGTGCATGGTGCATAATGTGTTTATATAAGTTAAAAATAACGTTGGGCCAAGGACACTGCCCTGTGGAACACCATATGAAATTCTCTCTTCACTACTCATGAAATCACTTATATGAACTACCTGACTTCGATCAGTTAAATAGTTCTGGAATAACTGTAATGGAATTCCTCTTACTCCAAGGTTTTCGAGTTTATTTACGAGTAAGGGGATGGACACAGTGTCAAATGCTTTCATTAAATCTAAAAAAATACCCACATATTTCATTTTAGAATCTAATTTAGAAACAATATGCGAAGTTAAAAGATCAATCGCATCTGATGTGGATTTTTTTTGACGAAAGCCAAACTGGTTAGCTGACAATAGGTTATTACACTCTAGATAGCTCAGCAATCTACTATTCATTACTTTTTCAAGTATTTTGGACATGGAGGGTAGCAATGAAATTGGACGATAATTGTTTAAGGTGTTTTTGTCCCCGGACTTATGGATTGGTATTATAATGGATCTATTCAGACAGTTAGGAAAGGTGCCAGTGGACAGACATTTATTACATATCACAGATATCGGTTCTGAAATGCTCTCCACAGCCATCTGTATAAATATGGTAGAGATACCATCCCAACCTGTTGATACAGATTTTTTTAGTGTGAGTATAATTTTTTTATTTCATATCTATCGTTTGGTATCATTACTAAAGAATTTGCAGGTCCTTCATTATTAGGTAATTTGTGTACCATTTCATGTTCAGTTGTACCAAGTTTATCAAAAATACTATCCGCGAGCCGCTTTCCAATACCCGTAAAGAATCTGTTTACTTCGTTTACTGAAAGTAATGCATTATCTTTTATATGAAGCAATTCATTCGGTTCTTTTTTCTCCTTATTTAAATGGCATATTTCTTTTATGGAAGCCCAAGTTTTCTTTATATCTTTTTTATTTTTATTAATGAGGTCTCTTTCATACTTTCTTTTTAATTTGTTTAATAATTTGTTACACATGTTTCTATATCTCTTATAAGTTATCACTACAGCTTGGTCAGTAGGGTATTTTTTTACTTTATAGTGAAGCCTGTCCCGAAATTTAAGACACCTAAGCAGACCAGCAGTTATCCAGGGTTTGATGATGCGTTTTCTATTTGGAATGGTTATCGTCACTGTGTGTTTTTTTTATTATTGATGATAAATTTTGCAAAAACAATTCTGTGGCTTGATTTGCGTCCTCATAGTTTACAATAGTATTCCAGTCATATAATGATAGCTCTTTTATGCATCGCAGTAGTTTATTTTTTTATAAATGTAGGTCACTTTTAGCATAAATGCCCTTTATTGCTCTCTCGTCCACACTCTACGTCATAGGTACTGTTGAATAGGTAAGCATTGATCCTGGCCTAATTTCTACAATGTTGTATGGAAATAATGTTTCCAAGGAGTCCAAGGTTACCGCTTATAGTTTATACATTCACATAAAAATCGTGTACAAAGCCCCGAGCGTGTCCAACGTAAATAATTCCGTGAAACGTAAAACCATTTTCCGGTACAACAAAAGATTACTTAATGTAAGAATAATGTATTCAAACAGAGGCTGCGTTTAATATTTCTATATCGTTAGTTGTCGCGTTATATCTAGTTATAGCTGTACGTGCGTAAGTACTGCGGTGGCTAGTGGTGGGGGTGTCGCAGGTGTGCAGCATACCATCACGCAAACGACATGGCCGTCATGTGGAGAGTTTAGCAATTTCAATTCTTCTTTAAGGCGTGTTCGTATGAACCAGCGTCGGACATACAGGAGCAAGTAGATGAACTATTTATGTTTCAATTAAATTATTAATCATTTATTATTTAAATCGTTATTTCAAGGTTTAGTGTCCCGTTGAGCTGCAGTATATTGAAACGATTGATTATGGCGGTTTATCAATAGTTTAATAATATCGACAACTTAAACATCACACACATCATATATTTGTATTATTAGTTATTATTAATAATGACGTTCTTTAATTAATTCATTTGATAAATATATAAATATGATTGCGAATATAAACTTAGAATTTCAAAGGGAACATCTTTCAATAATTCTCTAATATTGTCTAGTTTCGGCGAGCACTTAACGTTAATGAAACTGTATAGTTTGTAATAGTTTCTATCAGACAATGTGCCGGCGACACCACGAGTGCTTCCTAAGTACCAATTACGCTGAAGTTGGGTACTTGCGCGATATTACAGGCAATCTATCCGATTTGATTGGCCTGTGACGAAGCTGGTTCCGATGAACACTGGGAGTTGTTGACCTTAATATGTAATGTTGGCCCCTATCGATGCGGGGCCCCTAAACTGTTCCCTACTTGAGAAAATATAAACAGAGACAAACAGCAGGTGTTCTCCGGCTTGCGCACTGTTACTGTATACGTCTTACTACATTACAAGTTGAGCATAAAGTGACTATAATTGTTTCTCATCACATCTAAGTCTGTGTGCTGAAATACAATATAATGTCACAGTAACGGTGTGTACTGTGAGACATACACTAGCAGGTGTTCCCCGGCTTGCGCACTGTTACTGTGATACGTCTTACTACATTACAAGTTGAGCATAATGTGACTATAATTGTTTCTCATCACATCTAAGTCTGTGTGCTGAAATACAATAAAAAAAACTTATATGAATTATTCAAAGTCGTATTACAATAGTTGTTCTAGCGATTCACAGAACATGACCTTTGGATTTACTGAAACTGCCACGCACATTGAAAGTTTAAAAAAACTAAAATGGAAGTGGTAACGCTTTACAAAATGAAAACGTGTCTTTAGATATTAATTTTTTGCCTTAAATATTTGTGAAGAAAAGTTAGGAACCCACACGGGGTTTGTACCTTGAATAACTTGAACCGCCCGCTGAACCGCTTAACGTTAAGCTTCCAAAATCACTCGCAATTCGCAATCATAATCCCTCCTTAACCTTCTCCTATGGGGACACGAAATGTATTTATCTATTTCTAATCTATTTATCTTCCTCTGCTCCTAGCGCTTCGTAGTAACAATTGTTGCGGTAGTTCTACCTATATGGTGACTACTTAAAAGTTGTATGGAGATCGCGAGTGTACCAATAAAATACAACGCTCACCGTATTATGTACACACGTAGGCTGACGTTCCGCTCGCTTGGTATATGGGTCTATGAGCTACGAAGCGTTGCCGTACACATAAACCCTTACTTGATTTTAACTTTGTTACAATATAATAAAACTCATTCACTGCCAACGTTTAAAGTTTCTAGTCCCAGAGGCTGAGGCTGTGTGTTGATGAATCCATCAGCACAAACAATATAATTATGTACCTGTTATAGGTATGCAGATAAGAACGTAACATCGGATCAGGTAATAAAGTAGGATCACCTTGCGATCAAGAACAGCCTTCGACGAGTTCTATGGAGACAACAGAAATAAAGCGGGATTTTTCAATTAAACTTGTCGTATAAACATGTTAGATGTTATCGAAATACTACAAAACGGTCCCCGGCGCGGTGCCGGCGAGATGTACGTGCGTGCGCCGTGCAGTGTTGTACTCGCGCAGGTACTGACACAACAGTGGTACAGCAGTACACAGATCGGGGAAACATCGAGACTCAGTCGTGGGGAAATACCGCTAATACGCCGGTGAAATAATATATATATCAAATTTAATAATAAACAATAACGAAAACTGTCCGGCATTCACAGATTTCACAGAAAAAGGGAAATCATGCGCTTGTACAAGTTGGTGCGAGTGTTGTATAAATGAGTTTAAGTATTGTGTTAATGCAAACACTTGACAAGAGTATGGCACGCCTTGCTTAGTAGTTATTTTAAAATAATATTAACAAAACCTTATGTTCAATATACTTTATAAAGAGTTTTACTAAGTTTTAAGGTTAACTAAGAGTTTGAAATGAACTTGCCAACGAAGTAGATATTACCCTTTAGCGGGCCATATTTTAGTAAAATCATTGTATATCAAATGACACAGAAAAGTGCCACAAAACATGACCTTCTACCACTGTACAGCGTAAAACATCCCCAAAACTGGATAATTAATATTTATATTGTTTTAAATACACATTCTGCATGGAAACTATTTTGACATACGTTTCAGACATTTATGTTTACAACTGAAGAATAGCTGTTCGACCCGGGTATCGAACCAAGGACCTCGAGAATCCAAAGCGGCCCTCCCACCACTACGCCAAGACCAATCGAGCGAAGCTGCTTCCACATTTGATTCTGTCTACTTTGTACGAACAGTGTCGACTTATTTGATTATGTTTACATTCCAACTAAATCTATTTCAGAAACCAGTCGTTCACTATCTGGGAAATACTTATTCAAAAAACGTAAACAGAACGTTGAAATAACGTTTTGAGAATGTCGGTGCAATGTTTTGTGAAGTTTTATTATCCTCGTTGTGCCATTAGTCACGTTCGAAACTACACCTCGACTATTATCACGAATAACATTTTCGACAGATTAAATCAGTTAGTTTCACTTTAACAGCTTGGTACTAAATCTCTACGATACTGTGGAGACCACTGAGTACTGTGAGTTAATTTTAACATTTGGCCTTGAATGTTTTGGAATTCCATTAAGAAGGGACACTTCATACATATGATACAGTGGGATACAGTAGGTTTCTTGGAAACGCAGGCAGTGAGATTAAAATTGGCAACATACAGATTAAAAAAGCATTAATAATATAAACGTTAAAGTTTGTGAGTGAGTTTGTTAGCCACCTCCTTCAGAACACGCACACTCTCAACGCACAAACACGCATACAGACTACACACTACGCACACATTCACTCAACGCAATGTATGTAAAAATGTGCGAAACAACAAAACTGTTAAAAGATTTATTGAACTGCAGACACATTTTTATATAAAAAGTGAAAGCTCAAAAACGAAATAAGCAAATGAACACGTAAATAACGTTCAAAGGCAGAGGGCTGAGGGTAAGGTCGACGGAACCTCGTTTGCATAATGCGGAGATTTATTAAGTCACTTACTCTACATTACAGATCTCAGTGTATATATATAATGTTGTTTTAAACTCTGTGATATCATAATATTCATCCAGAATATCTTACACGTTACATTTATAAGTTATCCAAACACAAAAAACTAAACATAGGAAATTACATTTTTATCCGAATCAGACCTTTGTCTGGCCACTATCTCGCCTGATGGCAAGTGACGACATGACTAAGTATGGAGTACGAGGGTCTAGAATATATATATATATATATATATATATATATATATATATATATATATATATATATATATATATGTATTCACTTTTGACTTAAATGTATTCAGGTTGTTATAGACAAGAAACAACCATAGTGGTACGACGCTTCCTAGTGCTCCCCCTAGCTAGCTACTCTCAAGGTTGAAAATTAAAAGCTAAACATCTACAACCGCGTATTTCGGCATCTGTCTTTGCGAAACAGTCGGCAGTAATGACGTGTGTTTCCAACTTAGCCAGCCAATTTTGGCCGTATCACCTCTGACAACCAAGCAAGGTATGGTCAAATAAAAGCTTAACTATTATTCAATAAAGAGAAAACTACCAAAACTGAATATTTCAAGTTGTGGTATATATTTCTCTTAAGCTAAAAATATGTTACGGAATAACCATTAAGTCAGCTTGGAATTATTCCATAATTCTCTCACACTTGGGTATCGCATAAGCAATTTATGGGATGGGTTCACAAAGCGGCCATTACAATCACATGCAATCTGGAATAGCTGGAATAATGGTCGGAACATGATAATAATGTATTGACGAAGAAAACTAAATACCAGTACTCCCATACTTATAACGACGTATGTAGGTACTTATATATATGTGTAGGTAGTACCTGCTTATAGTTGACCTTGCAATACCACAATCTGCACTTCCGCTGAGCCGTAATATAACTCCCTGCGGAAGGTTCCGGGAACGGCAGCTCTACATTAAACGAGATAGATATACTCGTATGTTACATTAATTTTTAAACTTATCGTCGTAACAACGTGATGAGTCATTTTAATGACCTACAGATATATAAGTAGCCAGGTTTTGTTCTAAATTGTATAAACATAATTATTAACTATAATAATGTAAGTATAGTATGTACTCGTATAATATAAAAAGTGACGGGACGTTGTATTTCCGTAAGATTTTCATCTAGTGTTGTGTCGACGGGTGCCGAGTTGTGGTAGCCGCGGTTACCGACGGAGAGGTCGTGTCATAAACCCGGAAGGGTCGGGGGCGAGGTTTATGAGAGACATCGATAGTTTTACCCACAGTGCTAATAAAAATAGTGAGTTTACTAGCCATTTTCTTGTGTACTTATTATATGTTTTTGCTACTTTTTCACGAATACGACCGAATTCAATCAACCGTAAGTCATATTAAATAGTTTTGCATTTGTGATAAGTTATCCTCCCGTTTTTAATTGACCTACGTTTTCTATGATTAAAGATCATTCATGTTTGGCTGATTCCAACAGATCAAATCCAAGCGTAGGCACATTCGCAATCAGGCAGCAGTTTACTGAATAAGTGATAGTAATTACAACATACTTAGCTTCCTTAGGGTCAGTTCTACGTTTTCTTCTTTCGTTTTCCAAAGTTGTCACAGATACATATCACAGTTTGTATGCGCCGCACAATTGTAATAGATAAATTGTATTTGTACTAAATTCAGATGTTTCACGCCCATTGTACTAAGTACCTATTTTGTTTCATATAGGTACTTACGCAAATTATCTTTACCGTCACGGACTTCACTTTCAATCAACCTATAGCATGACCTCTATACCATATACTACTCCATACCATATCTGATCAGAAATATGTTGCATAAGCAGAGGTGTAATACACTTGATTCCAGGTGTTGATCCCTTCGCGAATTTCTACAGTTTCTTTCACTAATCTATGTAGGTCGGTAAATCCGCTGAAATAACCTCTTCGTTTCTTTAACCCACACAGACGAAGTATGTAAATATAAATATATAAATTATACTCGTTATATTTAGTGTAGCACCGCTTTGGTTAATAAACTGTAAAGGTGTATATTACTATTGTAAATAAATAAATAAATAAAAATAAATAAATGTTTTACGCTGCCATGTTTACTGACACACAGTTATTGTCCGCGCCACCGCACGCCGCCCGTCACCCACATCGGCCGCGAGCACATCACACTCGTGTTATTGTCGAACGCACTCCGCGCTATAAACCGGATTTACGATATATTCTCCGGAGTATATTTACACGTTTTATTCAGCAATAACTACGCTTTGTTATTTAAAGAGACAAGACATATGTTCTGTTATTTTTGTTGAACAACATGTTGTCCTGAAAGTGAACCGATATCCTTGAAGGTGCAACTAGTAGACTTGGCGTTAACAGTGTGTTGACTTGTGAGACTGACTATAACAAAACGTGGCTTTAAAAGCGTCAAGCGCCCCGTTGCATACGCCTCTTGCAGACAGACATCCACAATTGTTCACATCTGATTGTGTGTACTCGTAGTGGGAGAAGGATGTCAAACAAATGCAGATATGTAGGTATTTTTTATTAGTTTTTAGTCTGAGATCTTAATAGGTATATCATATTTTTTTCTTCATAGATCATTAGATTAATATTGAGCCTGAGAGGTTGGGTATATACTGCCAAGACGGGTTATCGAAAAATAAAACAAATCACAAGCAACAGCAAACAGCGTACTTAGTGTTGATTTTTTCAATTCATCACAACAGACAAGATTGTAATCTCTTTAATTAAATTAACTTATACATATATTTATCGCGAAATTATAGTAGGTACAGTAGGTACATATGGACTCGGCATTTTGTTGTAGTTTTATAATTGTGGTATGTCTGTCATGTCGTATCTCTCAGACGAAGTTACCGATTTGATGCGGTCTTTGAAGTTGATAAGATCAAGTTGGTTCTTATCAATAACTTACGAAGACCTGTTCAGGCATAGCCGGATCATCAGTTCATTTCATATTTGATCAAACAGATTAAGTTTTAATATAATAATAGGGTAAATTACTAGTCATTGGACAGTTAAGCATTTTATTTTTAATATTATTTTTTTAGCCTTACTACATCAATGTTTATGACAAACGGAACGTATTTTATGTTACTTTAATCGTAGATCAATCAGGTTTCCAACATTTTAACGTAATATTTAAAAGAATTCCTATGAAAAAAAGACATTTTCAAAAATACGCGTTAATTTACAATCATTGGACAGAAATGTCAGTTATGGGACAGTTGTCAGATAGTTATTGGACACTCTCCTGATACGACTTATTGCATTACTAGGAGTGCTCCACGGTGTTACTCATGTTTATAAAAAGCCTATGTGTGATTTCCAGTGTCTTAGCTACCCTTGTACCAAATTTCATCACAATCGATTATTGTTTGAGCGTGACAGGGAAGAAAGAACATAGTCATGGGCTAGAGTTAAAGTTGTAAGAAAAAGGAATTACTAATTAGAAATGAAATAATAAATTTCTTATAAAAGTAAGCACTTTTATTATTTATTACGCAAATATTCCGCAAACAGCTCCTCACAAGATGTATTCGAACCATCACTTTCTTTGAGTTAATCTTGCATTGATATTTTCCTTTCATAAGAGGTAGAGGGCAAGGGTAATTGTGAAAATAAATTTTCACAATCAGTTTCATCGTTGTCTTCTTCTACGTAGCACATATGACACACAAATAAATCTATAGAAACATCTTGGGGTACATGCACTTGGTGTTTTTGAGGCATGCATTTGATGTGGTAATAAGAAGAACACATGTCGCACACCACACGGTTCGACGATTTTGTCAGTTTTGAGCAATGTTTGCACACTTGACTTTCAGTTTTTGACTTTTTAGATTTTTCTTCTTTTTTGTCTTTTACAAGACTCTTTCTTTTCTTTAACAAGTTTTGTTTCTACCCTTGCTTTCTTTCTCTGCTCTTTTTCACGTAAATTTGTTTCTCTTTTCTCAGCCTTCTCTTACATGGCTTTGTATTTTTCTGAAGTTATAGCAAAAGGCATTCTCGTAACATTTCGTTTACCTTTTCTTTCTGGTGTTTTTGGTAATGTGAGATACGAACCCAAATCTGAATGCCTTTCTTTAACAGCTGGGCTTGCTTGGGGAAGAAGTGGATGTGGTGTAATCTCTGCCTTTGTTGGAGTGTTTTGAGTTTCTGCCTCAATAGCGCATGCAGATGGACTTCTGATCATTACTCCAGTAATAGGGCAAAGAATATAATCGGTTTCGCATCCCGGTATTATTGATGATCCATCTAAACTTGTCATGTTCTTAGTATTATTCAACATTTCTGGTACAGGGCATATGCCACATGAATTTGAATCTGGGATAACAATATCCTGCACAATTTTAATGGAAGGTTCTGGCTTCTCCCTCTGGAAGTCCTGAGGCTGAGGTGGAGACAATTTAGTATCAATGCTTTGCAAACCTGTTAAGTTTGATGTAAAATTCAAAGTCTTTATGGATTCCTGCGATTGTGCTGATGGAAACAAGTGTTGTTAAATGAAGGTTTGATGGATGTGATGTGATGAACTTCAGCAAAATTCGCTTTGGTAATTACTTGGCCTGGATTCTGACTAAGCCATTCTCTAGTTGAAGCTTTCCAAGCTGCTTTTACGGGTCGAAATACTGCTAGGTCTGCCGGCAGTAGAATACGAGTAGCATTACGGTACAATGCTACTAGTTCTATTTTCAATTCCGTGCTTAACTTGCTAACTTCATACGTCAAATGTGTTTTGTGGCCATCCAAGTAATATATTACAGAAAGAGTTATTTGTTCCCTTCTACAAGGTAAGGGTAAAAAACGTTAGCCATATATTCAAAGAATATCTCTGATGTCATCCACCTATTTTCACTTCTTCCAACGCCCCAATCTGATGGCACACCCTCAATGACTTTCTGAGGTATTTTTTGATAGTTATAAACTATCATTGGAGGACAACTTTGACCCGCAGCAGAAAATGAAAACAACACGGTTATGTTTTCCTTGGAAGAGCTTTTTTCGATATTGTATACATTTTTTACTCCTTTTAACGCCAAAACTGTACCTGTTTTGGGACAAAGTTGGCATCCACTCTCGTCTCCATTAAAATGCGTCTTGGATCGTTCAAAACGGCCAACAGGTCCTTTTCTTGAAATTATTGGAATATTTCCAAGAACCATTTTCGAATATCTATTTCAGATACACAAGTATTTGAAAATGTGACACCTTCACTCGTTCTCTTGCTAATAGTAGGATTCATCATTTCAAAAATCCTCATACCCATCCCTCTCCAGGATAATTATCTTTAAATGGGTTTGGT
Organism: Selenia dentaria; assembly: GCA_917880725.1. Lineage (NCBI taxonomy): Eukaryota > Metazoa > Arthropoda > Insecta > Lepidoptera > Geometridae > Selenia > Selenia dentaria. The sequence continues at coordinate 53,740,513 of OU862875.1, forward strand.
CTTGGGTTATCAGTCAGTAACTTTTGTACGCTAAACTGGAGATCTTCTTTCTTGAGAGGGAACCCTTTTCTCGCTAACTCTAAGATCCAGTTCTTAAAACATTTTGCTTCTTCTTGAGTAAGATATGGTAAAGTCCCGCAAGAAGTCTTATGATCAGGATTTTTCAATTTGAATGTAAAGTGGACTTAGGTACTCCGTACTTTCATGCTATTTCTTTTAATTTTACACCATTTTTGCTTCAATTAAAGCTTTATCTAGACTGTCAGTACTGTATGGAGTTACCATTTTAGTCAATAAAATATACAGCAAACAAAAAAACAAATTATGTTGCAATTAGCGTCCAAAGACTAGTTTTCAAATAAAATATTAGTCATTGGACAGTGTCCAATGACTGTAAAATAAATGTTAAATTAAATTCTGTGAAAACTAAGTGTTTTTGAACCTTAGCTATGTGAAATTAAAGTATAAAATAAACGATTGTTTATTCTTTCAATATTATTAGTTATGGGACAGCTGTCCAGTCACTAGTCTCGGAACAAAAACAATCACAGTCGTTGGACAACTGCTAACATATCGTACAATTGAGTAAAGTAGCAATCGTTTACTTAAATAAAGAGTTATTTTATAGAACGAACCATTAGTCCGATTACTCGTCTCTTAAACAGCATAAAATGATTTTTTTATTTACTTTCTGCACTTCTGTCCTTATCCAAATAGGTAACTATTACGAGCACAAAATTTAAACATCGACTGAACACATCAAATATTTTTTTTATGCAAACACGGCCATCTGTTGAGTAGATTGAGCAGTTTTATCACATCGCAAAACACGTAGAATTAATTGAGGTCGTTCAAAAATGCAGAATATAACACACAAGCCTTAAAAACTTTGTCGTAAGTTAAAGTGTCCAATCACTAGTTATGTCCAACCACTAGTACATTACCCTATGTAGTTATTCTTTATTTTCTCCAAAACTGTTCAACTAACTAGTTAGGTACGCTTAATGTATTAGTTCTGCTTGAGTAATACTTAGGTACATGATTACTCAAACATTTGTAATGAAAACTATATCTGAACCTTTTGTAAAAGCAAACAAGACTTGTTAAACAAGACACATGCCATGAACGCCTGTTTAAAGCAATTGTCGGCGGCACCCTTTGAGGTACAGAGCAAAGGGAGTCGACTTTAAATATTTATATTTAAAGCTGACAGCGAGCTTCAGGAATTCGCTGAAGTATCTGCGCCCTTACTCACGTACACCTGTACGTTCAGCCGTCCATAACTTCGTTCGAACTTGCATTTCCTGGGTTTTGCCAAACGTCTCACCAACTAAACCGGCTTATTTTACTCCAAGTGTCAAATTTATAGGTATATTAAATTCCTCCGCGCTCCGCGGTTTTACCCGCGTGGTGAAGGATGATGATGATGAATCAAATAAAGCGTATGTTACTCAGGCATAATGTAGCTTTCTACTGGTGATAGAATTTTTTAAATTGGTTGAGTAGTTTTTGCGTTTAACCATTACAAACAAACAATCAAATGTTTGCTTAAAATAGAGTTTCTTTAAATAGAGTAGAAGTAGATAAGTACCGGTGTTAATGTTGCATATTTTAACACGGGAAATTAGTTATTGGGACATAATTGTAACAAGTAGACATATTTTGAGATTTCTTTTTTATTTTGGGTATTCATGTTTTCTATAAATAAAACTGTATTACATCACTCTTCTCCATGTTAATAGTAAAGTCAAAGTCAAAGTAAAAATCATTTATTCAATTTAGGCATCAAAGACGCACTTATGAACGTCAATTTTTCATTATAATGTACTTTAAAGACTCTACCGCCGCGTTCCAAAATAAATAGAGCCTATCGAGAAGAAGCGGCAAGAAACTCGGGGCCAGTATCCGCAGCGTACGCAATTTAAGGATATTTTTTAAACATAAACTTAAATTTTATAGCAGCTTTATAGCATACTCGTCAGTATATATTTTTTATACAGCAGCTTGTCGTGTGAATACAAACAAATGACGGGAAGTACAACACACATAGCAGGTACAATTATCGAGAAACTGCAAGTTACAGTAACTAGTCACTCGCTCAACAGTCGGGAGAATAAGGCAGACTAGATTAAGATTGTCTTGTTAGCATTTGCCAGCTTTGTTCACTTAATTACAACAATAATAATAATATGAGACAACACACAAGCTGTTCAGGTACCAAACTAGGCCGAACCTGTACTATGGTTATCTGAACACTTATGTACGCCCTCATATTCATACGCGTACAAGGTAACTTATGACTGATATACATATACCAGACACACGTCGAACAAACATATTCAGGCGCATACATATATGACACATTATATATGGAAAATGTCCAGGCTAACTCCCATTCCAAAGTCAAGTAACAAAAAAGCAGTTGAAGAATACCGCCCTATAGTCATATTAAACTCTTCTGCGAAGGTTTTTGAGTACGTCCTTCATTTTGAAATCCACAGACAGGTTCATATGTATATATCTGATGAACAGCACGGCTTCAGGGCTGGGAGGTCGGTTAATACTAACCTTCTAACTTTAGTTGACTATGTGTCGACCTGTATGGACCGCGGTTCACAGGTCGATGTGTTATATTTTGACTTTCAAAAAGCTTTTGACAAAATTGACAATGATGTGTTATTACAAAAGCTATATGATAATGGATTCACTCCACAATGGATTAGGTTTTTTGCTGACTACATGCGCGACCGTCGGCAATTTGTAAAGCACGGCTTACACGTCTCTGAACCGTACTTCTACTTAACTCTTTCCGGGGTAAGTCAAGGGTCAGTTCTTGGGCCGTTGCTGTTTTTAATAATGATAAATGTCCTCATTAGTAAGGTGAATGTTGCTAGATGTCTATTATACGCTGATGACCTTAAGCTAGCTCTTGAAATTAGAACACAAAGTGACTGTATTATGCTACAAAATGACATAAATTCTTTATATAATTGGACTGTAGCGAACAAAATGCTATTTAACCCAAATAAATGTCACGTCATGACTTTTGACCGTAAACGCGACCCTATACATTATAACTATACAATCTGTGACAATATTCTTAAAAGAGTGACCACCATAAAGGACCTGGGCGTTACGTTTGATCGTGGCCTATCTTTTCGTGACCATATTTTAAATACCACAAAGGAAGCCTCCCGACGTTTAGGTTTTGTGCTGCGGAACGCGCGCGATTGCCATGACCCTAACGTCATCAGGATCTTGTTTACTACTCTCGTTAGGAGTAAGCTGGAGGCAAGTGCGGTGGTCTGGAACCCGTATCACGTGACTTACACCTTGCTGTTGGAAAAGGTGCAAAAAACTTTTTTGCGGTATTTGTACAAACGGGTATATGGCTATTACCCTTATCTCTACCCAACTAAGTTTCTCCTGGGGCAACTTGGTTATAACTCTTGGAAGTTAGAAGGTCGGTTGATCAGCTTTCCACTTGCTGCAAAATTTTAAGAGGCAACATGGACTGCCCTACCCTTCACAATCTCCTGTGTTCGCTGTACGTTCCTGATAAATACATCAGGCACAGGCCAAGCCACAGGCACTTGCTGTTTGCTACTCCTAGTCGTCGCACCGTGGCCCGAGCCCAGTCTCCCTTGTGTCGCTCTCTAACCAGACTCAACGCATTTCTGGACGCCAACACCGAATGTGACTTATTTTGTGACAAATGGCATAGTATTTTTAAGTTCTTACTGAGTTTCTGTGAAAAAATATAATAATTAGGATATTTTATGACAATTTAAAAATTTTCTTGACATTTCTTATTTTAACATATAAATTTTAATAATAAGTTTAAGTGGTGTATGCCGTTTGTATTATTGTTACAAATAAATAAATAAAAATAAATGACCTGACCGGGGATCAAACCCGGGACTAGCTGCTCATTAAACAGGGTTGTAGCCAGTAGCCAGTCAATTAGTCAGTCAGCTCATGGTGACTCCGCCCTTTTTTTGTAGGGGAAAGTTATCACAGTTGTATATCCCCGGAACATCAAATAATTTTGTAACCATGGCTCTAATGTGGGGGCCGGAAAAATTTAATTGTAACAAGGAGGGGTGCCGTGTGTTCGATACCTGAGCGGAGAACATAATTATGGGATGAGCAAAAATGTTTGTGCGTGTCCATGCCCGCCGCGACGTGGACAATCTACTGTGTACACTTAGTAATTTATTATTGAGTATATGCGCAGAGGAGCCCGGCTTGACGATCTTCACCGATCAACAAGTTAAGCAACGCTTGCTGCGGTCAGGACTTCGATGGGTGACCGCTAGCTTCCGTGCTTCAGAGGGCACGTTAAGCCGTCGGTCCCGGTTGTTTGTTTTGGGACAACAGTCGTTAGGCTTTATCGAAGGACTTCGGGCGGCCTAAAAACTTCAGCATGGGTTGTCCACTAATCTATCCAAAAAGCCGCACTGGGATTATGGCCCAACTCCTCTCTCTGAGAGGAAAGCTCGAGTCCAAACAGTGGGAACAAATGGGTTGATTATGAGTTTAAGCACCATTTTTATCATTCCATAATAACCTAAAAGTTTTTGGCTTTTTGCTCATAGTGCTGTGCTTCGTGGCTCGAGATGTTAACATCTCAACAAAAATGGAACAATACATTATGTTACGCACGGCGACCTCGAACTTACTTTACAAAATAGCTCTCACATAAAATGCTGCTAATAATATCTTCACAGAGATTGTTTCTGGTTGTGATTGTGCGCGCAGTAACGTGCAGATTGTGTCGGAGGTTGTATACACTGACAGACGGCGTTGGAAACTTGTAAACTGCGTTGTAAACTGCGCCGGATTGTGGTTGTGGAGGTTATTGGAGAGGGCACGCGACGGCACAGGTGTTGTGATTCAAGAACTATAATGTAATTATATATTTACTTAAACCTATGCTCTCAGTTGCAGCAGAATGAGTTTATAAGCGTAGAGCACTTATTCTGTGAACAAAATCAGGGAACTCGCGTCATCGTCACCGCGCGCTTCCCATCTCGACGACACAACTCACAGGTTGCTCAGTTTCACTTCTATCGGCAGTCCCCACATACTGTCCCGCATGACGTGTTCTTTCTGAATGAGTTCGTCCAAGGTAGCACTGTCATCACACCTTTTCCTACCGTGAAGCAGTAATGTTCGCATTACCGTGTTGTGGTTTGAAGGGTGTGGTTTTCCTGCAAAATTACAGCCACATGAGAATTAACAACTTAATGTCTCAGGGTTACGGGTGCAGTGCAGTTCTTCACTTGTGATGAAATGCATCTGTTATAGTTAGAGGTTACCTATAACAGATGCAGTTAACAAAACCACCAATTCAATAGTAGAACATTCATAACAGAGGCTTAACACCAGGTCCGTCTCGTGCTTGTACTTTCTCATGAATACATTAGAAAAACCTATCTTCTAATGGGTCAATATTGTCGTTTGAAGAAATTATTTGAGTCTAGCGGACGCAGCTGGCTCAGTTTTTAAATAAAAATGCTAATAGGAAAATCATACCGTAAAGCGTATCTACCTGATCGCTAAAGTGGGGTTTGCCCCCAACTTGATCAAGGAAGATATAAATTCCTTCCTAAAGAGCCATTTATCTTTAGCAACAGTTCGTTAGCGAGGCGATGCCCTAGAGGCTAGCTGTGTCAGATCCGCCGTCGGCTGTGAACGGTCAATATTTGTATTAATCAACCTTAGATAAATAACTCCTTAGATATTTGGCATTTGCACAGTGCGACAAATATTTATAGAACGGGCTACTTGTTGGTCGAATGTAGCGCCTTACATACATGACGAACGTGTCAGCCTGGTGGCGGTTATAAAAACAAGAACATATAAACTGGTAAACATTTCTTACGGCTAGTCAGTTCTTATAGTCATTACAATAATATCGCCAAAACCTTGAACTTGATAGTTGTCCTGAAAGAAGCACAGATGACCTTTTAAATTTTTTTTTTTTAATTATTAGTATTTTTTTTTTAATTATTAACAATTAATTTTTAATTATTAATAATTAATTTTTAATTATTAATAATTAATTTTTAATATTTACCTTTTAACTCTTCAAAGGGCGGCTGTGCTCCAGGTTTTGTTTTACACATGGAGCAGCATCCGAGACGGTTATTCCGCAATTTCGTTAAGTGTCACAGTGTCAATTATTGTAAACAGCCGTGCGATTCTTTAATGATTCGTCGTTGCGTTCGTCGACTTTAATATTCAATATGTAAGCATGATGTTTTTTTCACAAAACAAGTTGCCTCGGAATTCCGAAAGCACAAAGCATTTTGTACTCTGTGATAAGAATTACATTTTGTAGTGAGATCCGCGCGCCTTTCGTACAGCCAGTATAACTACTATACTACATACTGCGCAACGAAGAGTACTGCAGCATGTGATTACTGGGCGAAATGAATCGCAGAAGCGTTTACTGTGTCTGTTATTAAAATCACTCACTCTGTCCGGCGGCGCTGTTGTATGATTAGTTTATTAGTATTTACACAAAAGTCTCACTTGTGCTACTTGTGTACTGAAGTCAGAACTCCGCGCCTCCACGCCTCACATCCAACTGCACACGGATGTTATTCAGCTCCGTCCCCGCGGACTTAACGTGTGCATATAATAAGGTAAGTGTATGAAACACGAGAGAAACAAAGTGAATACATTTTATTGTACCTTTTTCAAAGTGAATAACAGGAAGGGACCGTAATCCTCCCGCCCCATAGAACTGTACCCGCTAACGTAACGACATAAACAGAATATAAGATGTAACTTGTCTCTACTTTGTGTACAATACATACATACGGGTACTCACCGGCGCCGTTCGGACAGGTTTAGCAATGTTTTCTTTACGCTTGATGGGCTGCAAGTGTTCGAACACTATCTTACTTGATGGTCAGTGATGATACGGTCGAAGGTGGTAACACACTAGACCTAGAATAGCGGCTCTCAAGGACAGCTGCCAACCCAAGACGAAGTGTTAACTAACAAGCGCTGTCAGGAAGCTTCACGTGGTTACTCACACAAAGATAAACAACAACAGCAACAAATATGACGCGGTTCCCACTTCCCGCACAAACACACTGTCAACTCGACACAAGTACTATATACACTGAATAATGATATAATTATAATCGTCGACGTAAGTTTGTGCATAAATTGCCTTTTGTGGGCTTCGTAGTCATGAAAAGTATCGACATAATATGTCAGTCACTTTGCCTGTTATGTCATACCATTAAGATTTTAAAAAGGAGGAAGAGCTTCCTAGCTAGCTAGCTAGCATAGGATCCTGCAGCAAGTATTAAGGTTCGGGTCTAGACGTGATGCCCGTTGAAATTTACAAGGTGCTACTACCCGTCTTGATGAGTACCACTGTAATGTCTCAAAGCTGATGCGTGCGTGTCAGCATTTTAGTGAAAAAAAATATTTTTCTTCACACCTCACCCATTCGACAAAAGACAATTAGCATGAGAGCTTATCGGGTCCCTTTGTAACATAATTAGAAGGCTTTAAAATCGTTGGGGTTCCTGTTTCGCATTACCAGAGATTTTAAAACAATCAAAACATTAAAGATTTTGTACTGTTCATTGGTTCGAAGTAATTTAGAATATGCATCGCAGGTTTGGAACCCATGTTATGAAATTTATATAGAAAGGTTGGAGCGAATACAAAAGAAGTTTCTTAGCTTCATTAACTTTAAACACAAAATTCCAAGCCTTGATTATGTTCAAAATTGTAAGCGACACCATCTTTTACCTCTTGCTAAACGTAGAGAAGCAGCTGATCTTACTTTTCTGCATAATATTCTTCTAAATGTGGTAGATTCTCCCGATCTTCTGTCGTTGATTAAATTAAAAACTCCTCTACGTGCATTTTCCCGACGTAACTTTCTACGTATTCACACCCCGGACTGCTCCACCAATTACCGGAAAAACTCTTATCTCGTACGAGTCGCTAACGTTTTCAACTCTGTTTACTCACCAAATTCCGATCTGTTTACGATGAGGCAAAATGAATTTAAGTTAATTGTGAATAAATTATTCTTTACTTAATTATACCATATTATAGTAAATTTGGGGCTTGATGATAACTTTTGAAAGTGTTTTATGATTGTGATTTATATATACTAACTTAACTTAACTGCAACGCATATTATGTTAAAATTTGATAATTCTCTATTTTTCGAATGTATTCTTTTTCCGAGGACACTGTACATTTATATTTATAAGCGAAAACTGATAAAAGTCAATTTTTCCTATTGTTTCGTTGAATATTAACTTTATTGATTAAGACTGTTTGTTTTCCAACATTGTAAAATAAAATAAAATAAAATAAAATAAAATAAAATAAAATAAAATAAAATAAAATAAAATAAAATAAAATAAAATAAAATAAAATAAAATAAAATAAAATAAAATAAAATAAAATAAAATAAAATAAAATAAAATAAAATAAAATAAAATAAAATAAAATAAAATAAAATAAAATAAAATAAAATAAAATAAAATAAAATAATAATATTTGTGAAACAAGGGGGCAAAGTAAGGGCGTCATTTTGAGTTCAAAGCGCAGTGAAGGATTCTATAGTACAGTAGCAAAGTAACGTAGAAATTTAGGTTAAATAAGAATGCTGAGCGAAGCGATATAATTCATTATATATTTCAATACGATATAATGCAATATAGGTGCGCTCCCCGAGAACATATAACTATGGTTCTTATTGTTGCGTTAAACCATTGTATTCAGTACACGCTATAATTATCCTACCAGACTGTATCAGAATATTTAGTTGTTTAAGTTTGTTTGCAAATGGTTCGCAGTAGGCCCATTGTGTTACGGTCTGAAGGACACTGTAGCATGTCAAGTTGTTAAGCAAATGGGGTTAAGCAGTATGTCTTGAAGTGACTAGAACAGTACAGTGCTGGACAGAAGTTTGGAGCTTAAAGCTCTTGGTTGTTCACAATTATCATGAACGCTCAATACGTAACGCTTACCATTGGGCACACGACTTGACACATCACAATTATTATGTTGCTCTAGTCCGTTTGCAGAGTGTCCGCATGATGCCTCAGTGTGTACCCCTCGTTAGTACCCTCTGCCCGACACAGCAACACCTGCACTTGCTGCGGCTAGTGTTGCAGCGAACGAGTGTTGCCAGTTAGCAGTGCGACATAATTGCAATTTTGTAAACATAAATTTGATACTGTGATACAAATTAGTCAAATTAGTACCTCCGCTCAACGCTCGGTTCTGGGTCAGGTTGAAACCGCCTTATGCTGAAATAATCAGTATGCCAATGACATTCAAAGAAAAAATGTTTTAAAAACTCTAAACAAATTAATATATTCAAAGAAAAATAATTAACACTCGCCCTCAGTTCCTGAGCAATACAGATTAGGAGAAGGGAAAAGAAAATAGATTGCAGATAACGTGATGACTTAGGCGGATGAACCAAGTACTTGAGGCTGAATTATAAAAGCAAAGTAGCTGAGAATGACAAACGAATGAGGATGAAGGTCAGACAGATGTCCTAACAAGTACGAATAACCTGTTAATACCTGGTGACCTGTGACACAGGTTATTAATTTTAAAATACCTACTTCGGGTACCAGCCCCCTCACATAGATAGGTTTTATTTTGTCACTCTTTATTATCTTTAATTGTTTTTTACCTACCGTTAGTGAAGAGGAAATACATATATGTTTGATTTGATTTGGTTTAGATAACCGGAAATGAATCTAGCTTATGCACCAAGGGGGTAAAGCAGTGTCTTACGTCACATTACGTGTAATCTACAATGGTACAAAACACGGTGTTTGGTGCTATTTTAACAACTTCCATAAAATGTTATATCGGGAGCTTTAAGAGCAAGTAAATTGTGGTCTACATCTCGTGAGTACTAATTACCTATAACTTAGTTAAATTGCTTATGCAGCATTGTAACATCTCCCCTTTACCATTTGTCTCCGCTGCGTGTAATATAATAGTTATTTCGCGACAGTTTCCTGGCCCCGAGTAGTCACGCACCGGGAACCCTCTTGATGAACGTATTTAGCAATATTCCTCGCACGCGATATCGCGGATCATCTGCCGAGCGGAAACTGTTCCGGTAATTACGTGCAGCTCGCGGGATCACGGGGATTACGGATATAATTGCATACGATAATGACTATTCCTAGACAATTTCTGTGAACACTGTACGTGGCAGCTATGTTAATGTAACATACGAGTATCTTCTCTTCGCTTTATCTTCAACTTCTTTTATTATATTATATACAAGTATATAATAGGGTTAAATGTTATCCAGCGCACAACCTGCTGACTCCTCACTTGATATTATAAACAATATCAAAAATATGAAACGATTATTTCATTATAGTCAAATAAATTATTATAAAGTCCTTCTTTCAGGGCAGAAATTGTACAATTTATATCGTTTTTTTTATATTTGTTAATTTGGGGCTTCGATTATTTACTTGTCATAATCAAAGATCCGAAGAGAGGCATTCAATCATTTAAATTATAATAGTATTTACTCACGACACAAACATACCACAATCTGCTGTAAGTTAGGCTCTGAGTTTATGATGCAATAAACACATTTTAATTTCCATTTTTCAATTTATAAGTTTAACTCATTTAACAGAAAGCCGAATTATTTATTAGAAAGTCAGTTACGTTGTTGTAATAAATACGCAGGTAGACTCTACTAGACGGAGTTATTCAGAGACGTGTGCGTCCGGGCTCACAGCTGCGCGGAATGTGAAATGTAACGCTCTCGAGGGAAGCATCGACTCTACCGTAGTCTACTTCTAACATATATTTCAACTGTGTACATTCCCTTTTATGATGCTTTTGATTATGCCATGAATAGTAGGGTATTGTCGTAAATGGAAAGGTTATTAATGTAGGTACATATTATATTATGACAATATTATGTATGAATAGAAACATTTGTGAATGAGTTAGTGTTTGTTTGGATTTTGAAATGGAAATAGATTGCTTATATTCAGAAAAGTGATTTTCGCCGGCTGAGCTGCTTATCCGCCATAACCAGCGCGGTTCTAATACAAATCCGTTAAATATTACAAAAATAAATGTTCTATACATATGTATAAGCATCTCATACAAAATCTTATATCTTATATCAAAATCTTATCTATACGTGAATGTTTTTATTCATTATTCTTATGTTATTTGTCTTAGTGACAACTTGTATAAATAGGTGTTTGTATGTTTATTTGACCTTTGACGACATTTTGTATACGAACAAATATAATAAATCAGGAGTAAGCAGGAGGGTAACTTGTGTCGATATAATCGGCACGACCTGACTTCTAACCTACGTTTAGTTAACCACACTCGGCCCGAGGGACAGGCCAGTGCTCAGTTTGGGGTTCGTCGGTGGTTCTTCTTATTAGCTACTCGTAATAAGTACAGTTAAATACCACTGTGTTAAACAATGTTTATATTGTATTGGCAATAAATAAATCAATAGTTCTAATTGTAAGTTCATGATCTATATCGGTTGTGGGTTTTTTTATGACAGGCCGGTGTGTGAATGAATACCTACTTCTGCGTTAGGTTGGGTGCAAGATGTACACGCAACACATGCAGTAGGAGAATGAGAATGTCGCCAGAGCTTGCATTGAACCCACTTCGATAACATGAGAACAATAATTATATTTTGAAATAGAATAGGGTCAGATCTTACTATTACTATTTATAAAGTAATTCAATTTTGTTTATTATAAGGTATTTATCAGTATATTAATTTTTTTATAGTTTTATTCCGTGACTAAGTGCGCTCTGTGGTTTCACCTGCGTGGTGATGGACGATGATGATGATGAATCAAATATAACATTTGTCACTCAGGTATCACGTAGCTTTGTAGATAGATAGATAACATCATATTGAGACACCACATTTATGACTTAATATTGGTCAATAAATTTACTAATTAATTTACTATTAGTTAATTGAACGAATTTTCAAAATGGTTTTTAATTTTATACATAACAAACAAACAAACAATCAAATCCTTTCTCTATATAATAGTAAAGTGAGGATGTAGATACTCGTAGTCAGAATGTCAAAGACAATAAAGATAACTTTGGAATATATGAAGTGTTCTAGGGTTCAACCTTACAATAGACTGTGAATATACTGGAGTTGATAATAACCTATATACTGAATATAATGAAAATGTCACAACAGCGCAATCTCTTCTTATAGGATGGTGTCAAAGTGCATCAGCACTGGTTCATTATTCGTGTCTTTGTTCCAGGATTCGCTTCGGCGACTTGAACCTGACAACGGCCCATCGACCCAACACCAATCGCATTATAAGGTAAGCACTGTAACTACAAAACCACTTCCTTATTTATCTTTTCTGGGAATAAATGTGGCGCAGCTAGTTATACATTAGTGTGAGCCTTCAGATGTGTGTTCGTTACTCCGGCACGCGCAAACGGCACAACGGTTCTGTAAGATGGGGCTTATATGATTCCTTTCATTATCATCATCAAACACCACGCAGTTGAAACCGCAGGGTGCAATTATTAGTAAATCAATTATATAGATACCATATCAATTTGTGTGGAAAACTCTAGTGAATTACAAAAATATACAGTATTGGAAGGGATGGAGTCCACAACCTATACACCAACATTATCTAATTTTAGTAAAACAAATGCGTATCCTTGTATTCTGGCTTTTGTTTATTCCTCCCGGATATATCGTCGGATTCTCTCCGGCCGCTGTATTGTGTTCCGGAACGTTTACAAACGAGATTACGATCGGCTCTAGTCGAATATTGCACAAAGAGCTAAATATTTTCTTCGTTGTGATTCTCAACACGCAATAAATATGTTAGTATGTAGGCAATGATAGTTTAGGGGCAGCGAGGGTCAGCCGCTGAACAGGTGAAATCAGGATTGAATCCTAACTCGAGCTTGAGTTTCCGGTGCAAGTGGCACGATGAGAAACGCCGCAGTGCGCGAGTATAACCCACCGTCACTGTGGATACTCCGTCGCGAGGCAGGTAACGGTATGTTCCAGCAACTGTACCTGAGGGGCTTACATGTTTGAAACGATTACCGATACACTTGATTATTCTAAATTGTGACAACTATAGTACAAAGGTAACACCCCCATAAGTTCACTGTGTATAACCTCATGCATGGTGTTAGATCAGTAACAAATGCGACTTCACGAAGCAACGCGACAACAATCTAATATAATATGTTGTAACGACTTGGTCTATAAGTTGTATCATAGATCACTATTGAAGTACTCGTAGAAGATACAGAAATTTGTTGTTTTTTTTGATAGAATAGGCAAACTCTACTGCGCTCACTACTTGGATAGTGGACACCGCTAATGACATTTTTTCCACATCTGGGTTGTTGTCTTAGAACAATATCATTAATATATCAATGAGACCTTCAGGCTGACCTTCGGCTAAACGTCCACTGGATTGTCGATAAACACTGTTGGGCTCGCGCGGTGAATAACTATACTCCTCTCTCTTTGAAAGGAATGTCATTACCGCAAAAGTAGGAACGTCATAAGCTGGCTGTGTTACACTATAACAGTAAACTTAACTAATACTTTATTAACATACATGCTTATACTTTATAAACAATATACAATGTTTCGCGACTTATCGTTTTCCATCACTTACCTAGGACTAAGGAACAATGCCGAAAAACTTTTGGCATTCCGAGGGACACACGTCCCGGGATCTGTTTGCTAACAATTTGGACTAATAGGGAGATAATCCAATTATTGACGTCTGCAACACGTACGCTCCTGATCAGATTTGTCTGCGCTAATTCTGTGAACTACGTCTATTGTCTCTTACTACATACGTGACCGATGTGTGAATAACTTTGTGTATATTATTTAACTAATGGCTACATTTGCGGTAGTGTAAATGCGTTTTTCTAGTGGTGTAATGAACGCAAAGATAGAATTAATAAGTTAAAAGTTAATAAGTTGAATTGCATGTTTATGAACCAATTATATTGATTAAACATTCACACTACATACGCCTAAAGATGGAATGAATTGTATAAGTTTATGTACTCTCATAGACACAGACTGAGTGTAAGTTGACATATATCGAGTAAATCACCCAACGCTGTAAAGTTTTACCAAAGATTCGCAACCCACACTCATAGGTCCATGACCGGGACTCTCTGTATAAGCTGTTCCAAATTTCCAATTGGTTTAAGTACACCTACGCTTGAGTTTATATAATATGTTAATCCCTCCAAAACAATAACATATGAATCACATTTTCCGGTACCACTTTTAAAAGGATATATCGTATTTCAAAAGATATGGCGCTGCAACCGTTATCCTGTCTACGCAACAGCGTAATACGAGATCGTTCCACGCTCAATCGCTCACCGAGTGCTACGCAACTACGACGTTCCGCCGCTACCTGCTACGGTACTACGCGCTACGAGCGCACTAAAAGCTTAAGAATGCAATTATTCCGAGTAAGTCACGTTCCAAGTGGTCACATATGAAAAAACTGTGATATCTAAATAACTTTTATCACGTTACACGATGCTTTAGTAAACTTTCCTGAGACTTGACAGGGTTATACAAATCAAAGTTCTTTATTTGTTTGCTACGTATAAATACAATAACACTTTATTGACAGCAAATGAAATAAAAGAAACAGATTAAAAATAAATCTTTAAAATACAAGGTGCAATGGCCGGTCTTATCGCAAAGCGATCTCTTACAGACAACATTAATAAGAAATTTGTGTAGTACCTACTTATGAAAGAAGAACAATTGCAGTGCATGCCAAACATAGCTAGTTTAGTAGAAAATCAATGCTGTAATAACTAACATGGGCGTCAGTTTGAAAACTCAACACTAACTTAATCATCTATAACTGCTGTCAATACATCGTTCGTGCTTTGACATCACAAATGACTGACAACATTCTGACATATATTGCGGTATTGGGCTCCAACACAATGTGCAGTAATTTGCTGCTATATTCATTGGATTGTTGTGAGGGGGGGGGGGGGGAAGGAGGGGGAAGCGGAGACGTTGTAGATAATAGTTAAGTGACAGCAATACAAACAAGGCAATGTGTCATGTCACGTATGTCAGTCACGCGCTCGGGTAATAAGTTGGAGGGCGACACATACTACAGGGATACACAAGTGATAATATGAACCCGCCACCAATTAGAAAGCAGATGGATCAATACCTACCTCGGGCTTGATTATTTGGTGAAGGTAAGATTGTAAATATGTATATCATAGCACGGTACTAGAACAGTTTCTGGTGCCCTACTGCCATGTGAATCGCAATTGAACTTCGATCCTTGAGATGACGAGCGCAATGCAGCGTCACAAACCTAAGCTTAAAGTTGTGGGTGGCTCTACAACTGTCATGGGCAGGCGTGATGTTACAATCAAACACACAATTTGTCATAGAACAGTAAAGCAATGCTCATGTAGTTTGCTCGCACGCATATATTACAGACAGGAAGGCGATGCATACCTACACTGTTTAATACCAGAACACAAGACCAACGAATCGACATGTGTGACGTCAGCTTGGCTACAGGAGTCCTGGTGGAATGTAGAGGTAGAACTTTAATCTTTCAAAACGCAAACTCCAATTTGATGTGCGTCCTCCTGGGGGTTGCTGATTATGACGATCAAGAGATTCAGGTCGGTTGGGGCTCAACAAACATAATATTTATATGTATAACATTAAAATTACATTATGTATTATGCAATACGGTAACAAACGTTCAATAACAATACAATTAACAAATCGACTACAAAATATGTATCGCAAATATCCAATAGCTATTATTGGTCAAATATGACAATTTATTTTACGAGTATTTATATTCTTAATGTGTTTTTCTTGATTTCGTTTAACTTTGAACTTTATTGTGAACGTATTCTGACAACTGTGACTGCTAACGCCCGCGATACACGGGCTGCTTCAAGCTGCGATTGCATAGTGTACTACAGTTTTCCACGCA
Source organism: Selenia dentaria (assembly GCA_917880725.1). NCBI lineage: Eukaryota > Metazoa > Arthropoda > Insecta > Lepidoptera > Geometridae > Selenia > Selenia dentaria. The sequence goes on from OU862875.1 coordinate 53,756,571, forward strand.
CATACATGAAACTGCTCGAGCAGTTGTAAATGCTTCAAGCGGTTGGCGGCCAAACAGTCGGCAGGCATACATTGACTGCTCGAGCTGTTACCTCCGCCCGTGCTATTCATTCCACGTCGCGCGCGCTTCCCATTGAAATTGTAATTGTGATTTGTTTAGCAGTGGCCTTTTCGCTGTGACCATTCAACAAGTAACGCGGCGCGTTATGATATCTTCAAGGAATTATTGCTAATTTGTATCGATTTCACAGTCATTCCTTGAGGATATCATACTACGCTGCGCTACTTGTTTGTATAGTCACAGCGAATAACGGCCCTTTTAATACCAACTGCTCCAGCAGTTACTAATGGCTGCTTTAAGCTGTTGACTATGACTGCAAAAGCGGTCCGTGTATGTTGATCACTGGCTAACTGCTCGAGCAGGCCGTGTATATCCGGCCTTAGATATTGAAAAGCAGTCGCAATACTTTTACAATAAAATTCAAATTTAAACAGATTAAATTATATAAACATGCGCTTTTCGTGCAATGTCTTACATTTTATATGAATGCTATTTTGTGAGAATGTTCAATAAGCATAATAGTTCTTTTAGTATTGTCAATATCGTAACAGAACCAAAAGGAGATTTGTAAATATAATATATATAAAACAGCGAATAAAACAAATAAACATGACCTAATATATATTTAGTGCAAAAGTAAACTTCTCTTTCTTCTGATTTACTAAGCAGATAGTTCCATCCAAATTGCTACTTGCAATGTGAATCCCAGCGCGGCGTATCGGCGCTGTCAATCAACGACGTTTGGCACAAGTGTATAATCATGCTCACTCTACTCTCGGCACACAGACTGTACGTACGAGTAGGTACAGGCGGCCGTTATCTCATCGTAAGCTTTACTGGAAGGGCCACTAAGTATCACGCTCTCCGGATTCGAATCGCGGAATCATTTGAAGAGTGAAGCGTTCCTCAAATAGACAAGTACCTACTCCACGGCCTTGAACATATTTTGACATTTTGTACAAATTAAATTAATTTTTACACTGCAAAAATAATCAAAACCAACCAAATTTGCGTGCGGAAGGATTCGCAGGATACTGACTTCATTGCCTTCTTTACCAGTATGTTAATTATTATGTAACGAATGTGCTTAACATTAGTATGGAGCAAATCGCTAGTGGCGATATTTCAATGCTACTTTTATAAAGGATGTATATGCAAGAAGAACACAGGTACAAATACGGTCATACGAATATAAAACATAATAAAATATATAAACATTGCATATTACCGTACCGTACAATAACGTAGCACATATTTCGAAATATTGTTATAAATAAAGAAAAAGCATTAAAGATGGTCTTTTATACTTACTTTATTGCAATAAAATATATATTGGTTTTAGTTTAAAAAGTAGTACTAAAATAAAGGTTATCGCATTCTTTGTAACAAACCCGGTTTCTTCGCGGTCCAGTTGATTAATAAACGTACGATAGCAATATATTTTCAGTCAACCGACGTTTGTCACTTTAAGCGCGAAGCAAATTGTACAAAGCGGTTTTATCGTGGCCCGCACCTACTCTTTTTAGCATTAAAAGGCTGGCTATTTCCATCTCTATTTGCGGATAAAAGCGGCACTCGGAGCTTTCGCTCGATCTCTTCGTTACTCGCGCAGTTTAGCAACTAACTGGCAATTGCGATCGCAATCAATCACGAGTTACACGAGCGCGAGCCGCGACCATCTACCCGCGTTATGTTCATCATCCCGAATCATTAGCAGCAAACTATGCGTTTAATATTAATAGCTGTTTTTGTTTTCACAGCAACTTCTTCGGAACTTTACTATACATTATTATTAATCTATTTTATTTATTAATCTAGGTTAATAAAAAAATTATATTTAATACCTAGTTTCTAAATACAATATTATAGTAGTTTGTAAATATAAATGTCCTGACACATGGCGAGCAAACACTGTCATAGTAATGTTTGCGAAAGTCGCGATTCACGTTTACGGATATTCAATATATACTCTACAAACTAATATTCAACAACAGTTTACTTGATGATCAGTGATGATGCGGTGTAAGGTGCTGGTACCACACTATCTGTCAGTACTAGCTATCTACTAATCAGGCTGTCATTACTAAACTATATTTAATGATATTATGAGTATTACTTTGTCTCATTTTATATTTTTTATTGTTTTTTTTTTACTTCAGCCTAGATAAAACTACAACTGTATGTTGTAGCTTTACCGAGGTAACTGTGTGCATTCTTATGCTTTTAGTTATCATTGATAGGGATAGAGGGAGAAGATTGGAGAAGCCATTTTAGGGAACAACTAGGCCAAGGCAGGGGACATTTGGTTGGATATTGTTAATGAAAACGGGTGTCATTACCGTGACGTCTTGCTCCCGGTACGTACGGTGAGTTGCTTATTAGCCTCGACCTGATACACTTATATATATTTGTTTCAATTATAAATCATACTTAGTAGCTTTTGAATCCTTGGTCTTGGTCATGACTTATTTCAATAACCTTGTACATACATTATTTTTGTATACTACAGAAACAGTTATAAATAGGTTTTTACAGTTTATTGTGTTCCACCGTTCATTGCAATTTTGTAATAATAAAACAGCATTAGCACTCGGCGGGACGCCATGACTAGCGCATCGCGCCCGAGGTACTGAAAGTCTGAAGCCTTTTTCTTTAAAGTCTTGGTTTTCCATTTAAAATAACAATTTTCAAGATACTCTCATTAATCAGAAGTTCAGTTAACGCAACCCATTTATTATTTAGGAATACTCAAAGTAAAATTATGTATGTTTTAGTCCGTAGCGACTGTTGAACGCAAAATACTTTATGTATAACTATTTGTTATTAGTTCTTGTGGTTTCATTGTATTGCGAAATACGTGAAATTTCCTTCAGATAGGCTTGGGGAGGCAACAATAACGACTAGAACCACCCAGAAAGAAGTTGGTATTGTCATTACAAAGGAAACCCGTCAGTGATGTTGTCGTTATAGGCTGTTTGGTTCGACGTTCGTAATGCTTCCTGACGGTTACAAGAACTCGAGAGACATATTGATTCTCAGATGCCGGCACATATTTTAGACAGGCAAAATACGCGAATTGGATTTTCGTTCATAAACTTTTCTTTTAAAACATTTTAGTCTATTATTACTGTTACCTTTGTTTCAAATAATTTACTTTCAGGTGGCACCATGGAAATACAATAACATTAAATAGCAGATAGTAGTAGCAGTATCCCCTACAGTTAAATCGTCTCATTTTTATATTGTTCGTAGTCGGGTTGTTTTTCGTTTGTATATTTATATGCGTATGTTATAACCTTTATTATGAATGCCAATTCCATATAACAATATTAAGCTTTTTAAAATTTTCAAATATATTAAACTGATTTCAACAATATAATAAAGGTCGCAGGACGACGTTGGATGCAGGCCGCTTACAACCGGTCTATTTGGAAAATCATGGGGGAGGCTTATGTTCAGCAGTGGACGTCCTACGGCTGAGATGATGATGATGATGAACAATATAAACTGTGAAACATATTGTTGACGTCGGTACCATGATAGTTCAAACATACCTATGAGTATTATAGCAATATTGTGCGCATGGTGACTTCGACAAGGTATTTCATACTTTTTATTGCTAAAGTCAGTTCCATCTTTTATTGATAAAACAACATTTTTCACCCTTTTTAGTGACCCTAGCTACTTATGCGATCCTTTGTAATTTGCCGTCAATTACGATGGTATCAAGATAGGCGAACCACTGTTCAGGTATTGGGTTGTAACTCCAAAGCCACTCGACTGAGTTTGATGACAATTAAATGGGACCTCCTCGGAAATATACTCTTCTAAACAAAAAAAACAAGTCAAAATCTGACTAATCTGTAAAAAGTTATGCGTAAGATGTAAAAGATCATGTATTAAAATATATACGCGTTGATATGAGAACCTCCTCCTTTTTTGGAAATCGGTTGAAAATACCAGAAGCCAACCGCAGCACGATACAAGTAACTGATTACTGATTAGGCACGTAAGCATTAGGAATAAGAAAAACCCAAAATTCGATACAAGATATTTTAACAATATTTTTGTAATCCATTATAGACAATGAAAAACTGTCGCTGGCAGCAGGGAGGGTCTCAACTACGGGTCAGGGTTGGTGAGTAAATAATGTTCTGACAGTACGTGCAGTGTCGAGGAGTGCTGTCTTCTGTTCCTAGCCCTTGATCCTCACACTTTATAGGTATCAAGGAAATCTGATCTCTGTGAGAGGTGTACAGTGATGTTCCGGGCAACTTTGTACAAATTTTTCGTTAAAGGTTTGTCGTTAAACAACCCCTTATATATTTTTTAAGTTTAATTTTAAGAGAATAGAATAAGCAATGCATAGAATAATTCAAATATGTAAGTAGAATTAACAATGTAAGCAACAAAACTATGTGTTCTAATAATTAGAAAATTTGTGTAGGTTAAGTATTCTTCTTGTAATGTACAATTTTGATATTCGGAGAACGAAATCTCAATTAAAATATGCTCTTGTAATTTAATATTTAATCTAAAAAAGTACCTCTGTAAATAGTTTCTGGTGTGTAGTTTTAATATAATAAAAACATATATACTAGAGAAAAGCAGTTCTCTCATTGATGAAATAAATCGACGCGAGCTAATCTCGGGATAATGAAGCCATTCGTCTCAGTAAGCCCCCCTCCCCGCTCCCAGCCGCCCCTACGCTACGTCACAGATTATACCTACTCCTTATACAGTAACTATCTTCTTATCTGTGTACCTAGATAAGTTTGCGGGAGCTTGAAATATGTTTTTAAAAACTTACTTTTTATTTTAAAGGACGTGAAAGAAACACGTCCTCGCAGAAAGACATGCGTTTATTAATTGATTTAAAATAAAACTTAGAGCTACAGAGACACGGGCTTATCAGTAACGACATTCGGAGAAATCATGCACCAAACTGCAGCGTTGCACATTGCTGCTTACATAGTTATAACTCGTCCTACAGACGGGCACATAACTCCTCCCTCACCAAGTGCGAAATTATCGGGTTCCGCGGAATTGGACGCAGGGTTCCGATTATTTCGCAAAAATCTTAATTTATAACGGTACAATATAAAACATAGAGCACTTAAAGCTAAAACAATATATAGTAAGACAGTTGCAAAACTGACACTTTTCACACTTATTCCACTAATGTCCAGTTCTTCACTTTCGTTATATAGTACGCTCTCTTTCATTTTCAGGATCTGTGAAAGTTGTCGAAGTTCTTCTAAATTTATACCTTTGATGTCAATGGTTTTCAGGTTTATGGAAACGTTTGGCAAAAATTCAGGTAAGGAGGTCATCGGGGCTATATGAAACTGCAGTTCGTTGAGCATACTTTTCTTATAGCTCAACAATACTGAACCAATGTATATTTGACATTCTTCTTTCGCTGTTAGCATATATGTACCATATAGTGACTCACGGGTATAATCAGTGCCGCATTTTTCTGTCAAAACGGTAGGTTTTCTACAAAATATAATCCAGCTGCCAAGACCTATCCTCCGAACCTTGACATCTTCTATATCGACAGCATACGGTACACAGTAAGTTAAATCCGTTTGGAATTTCATAAGCTGTTCTATACATGTTGGTGCTGCGAAGTTAGCGTTAACGTTATCGTCGGTGCAAAGAAATTCATCCTCGGAGGCAGCTCTCTGGCATGGCTTTGTAACTGGTAGGTATATCAAGTCTTTCACCATAAGGTACGGAAATTCAGGAAACACTACTAAAGTATTATTCAGGGAATCGTGAAAAACTGGGATAGGATATAGTTTGTAATAGTTATATATAGCTTTGTCAATTAACGGGATTTCCATTATAAATGTTATCTGGCTTTGCTTTGTATAAGATTTGACACTAATAATACTCTCTAATTTCAACAAGTTGGTTTCGGTGACTTCATACATTACATAATCAACCTGTTCTATAGATCTAAGTACAGCTAACAATTCAGTTGAATTAATGATAGTCGGATGTAGTACAGATACCTTACTAAAGCTCAATGCTGTTTCTATCTCATTTAGTGTTATATTAATCGTTCTAAAAACGCTCATGAACATATGGAACATATTTAAAGCGTAAGTGGTGTAAAGACAATTGTTTTCTTTGTCAGCTATCGATGTGGCAATTCTCTCGATTCTTTTCAATCGTTCATCTAAAATTAATGAGTTCTCATATAAGGTCTCTGTACTATTTATAAGGTGATTAATTATTTCAGTATACATAGTTATTTTCTTGTCAAAAGCTATTTGTTTCGTTTTCATTTTTGCAATCAAAGTGTCATAACGAATAGCGGCTTCATGGTCCAAATTACCGGAAATAACTTTAATTAAAGATCCAAGTGGGTTAATCCACCCTCTCTTACGTCTATGAGATGGAACCAACTGACTTAACTTAAAAATAGTAATTTCGCGTAAATATTCACATTGTGTCCTAATCCCTAGAATTCCTTAACAAAATTCTTATTAGAGTCAACTAATTTGCTAAATTCATCATATTTCATTACGTGGAAATCTATGTCGACAGCTACACCGCTTATATCTAATACCTTAATTACTGTCCATTGATCATTTTGTTTATAAGCCTGTCCTATTTTAACCGGTAGTATTCCAGGGCTGTGCTCAATTCTTTGATGATGAAGAGCCTGGTTTGGGGTCATGAGAGTCATTATGATCCAGCAGCACCTGTGGAGGACGTATGACATTTTTAATAGGAACCTTTGTTAATCTTTTTCCTATTTCTATCAGTACGATGTTACGTTCTGTAGGTCCGTTCACTATCGCTTTTTGTTATCGCGGTTTATCTTTACTTTTCCTTTTATTAACATCTTTCGCAAATATTACCTTTCCATGTTCTAACTCTATATCGGTTTCACCTCCTTTCTTATCTTTAACCTTCTCCTTTCTCTCCAACATTTTATCTGCTATGTATTGATACAAATATTTGGTTCGCTTGGCGTGATCCTTAAGTAACTGCTGTGTATAAGCTTTCTCAAAGTTTACGTCGAACATTTTACTGGAATCGGTATGGCCAAAGACTATTTCAAACGGTGTTAATTCTGTGCTCGAATGTATAGAATTGTTATATGCCATGATACAGTACGTAATAACCGAAGCCGCATCTGTACATTTTTGCTCATACCTGGCTAAACGATAAATCTCTATGATGGTCGAATGAAATCGTTCGACAATGCCTGTTGAGTTAGGGTTATTCGGTGTGCATATGTGTAGATCAATTTTGTACATTGCTGCCATCCCTCGCATTAACTCATTATTAAATTCACTACCGGGATCACAACTAATTTTACGAAGTATGCCGTAGAAGGAGAAATATTTAATTAAAGCTCTTACAACCTCTCCAGTAGACCTATTACTGATCTCTATAGCTTGCGCGAGCTTGCTAAATGCGTCAACTATCGTTAAATAATATATGTTTTCTATGGTAAAAAGGTCTATGAATAATTGTTGAAAAGGGGCGTCTTGCGTTTGAGTTAATTGAATGGTAGGTTTAATAGGTTTTCGATCATATTTCATATTACGACATGCTTCGCATGAATTGATAACTGCTGCTATTACTTCCTGCAAGTTGTTCCAGTAATAGTTTCGTTTTATTCTTGCCATAGTTTCTTTTATACCTCTATGGCAAGTCTTTCCATCATGATGCTTTAAAACAACTGCTTTTTGCTCATTTTCATCTTCTACATATATCACTCGCTCAGTACATTCATACAGCTCTACCGTTCCTTGTTTAAACAAATTTATTACTAATTTTGAAAATAGCTTTCTGTGTTCGGGGTTTTCGTAATAAATGAAATATTTAACTTTGGGTTTGACGTATTCTTTTAGAAATTGTTTAATTAAATATTCGTTATTAATAGGTAAGAAAACTTCTAAAACCTTTTGCTTTTCTCGCGACAGGTTACTCACCTGTATATCGTTCTTGTACCATTCAAAAATTAAAATTTGGTTAGGCTTGGTGTCAATGGCTTCCTGAAGGATTGGAATACCTTTACATTCTAAGTCAAGGGCCGAGTGAACTGTTTCTATTGTAGAGTCGTCATCAGATCTCAAGGGGTAGCTTTTTGGGTCAGGTATATCTAAAAATTCTACCGATACTGTTGCTGAGGAATCAGAAACTGAGATGGTGTCAGAATTGTCTTGTATGGGTCTTTCAGTGGAAAGTATTACAATTTGTTTCGTTATGTCATCTAAATGGTTTTGTAGTCGTTTTTCCTTTTTGTCAATGTTAACTGCCATAGAACTAGTTTCATCGTCAGAACCTAATGCATTAATTTTAATTCTGGAGAGAGCATCAGCGTTAGTATTCTGCTTTGCGTTTTTATAGATAATTTGGAAGTCATATTCTTGGAGGCGTAATCGTCATCGTGTCAGTTTGCTATTGGGCTCCTTCAGTGAATATAACCAGGCTAAAGGTCGGTGGTCAGTGTAAATTATAAATTTACGTCCGTACAGGTAAGGTCTGAAATGCTTTACGGCCCATATAATGGCTAAGAGTTCGCGCTCTATGGTACTATATTTTGATTCTGTGTCACTCAAGGTTCGGCTCGCATATGCTACTGGTTTGTCAGAACCAACCTGACCTTGCGAAAGTACAGCTCCTAAAGCCACGGTCGAGCAGTGGTCAACACAAAGGGCTTGTCATGATCAGGATATTGTAGTAAGGGGGCCGTTGTAAGAAGTTCCTTACATTTTTCAAAAGCGTCTACATATTTCTTATCTATGATGATTTTATTCCGTTTCTTTAAACAGTTAGTCAGTGGTTGTGTCACCTTGGCAAAGTCCTTTATGAATCGCCTATAGTAACCTATTAGTCCTAGAAAGCTTTTAATTTGGGTTGTCGTTTCTGGAAGGGGATAATTTAATACGGCCTCAATTTTGTCATTGTTTGGTTTGAGTCCGTCCTTGGTTATTGTATGTCCTAGGTACATAACTTCCTTTCGCAGTAATTCTGATTTGTCTAGTTGGACTTTGAGGTTAGTCTGTCTAAGTCGGTCAAAAACTGTGCGTAATTTTTGTATGTGGTCCTGTAAGCTTGCTGAGAAGACGATGATGTCATCAAGGTAAACATGGCAGTGAATGCCCTGTAGACCTCTTAAGATATTGTCCATCGCTCTTCGGAATGTCGCTGGGGCCGTTTTGAGCCCAAACGGCATCCTTGAGAATTCAAAATGGCCAAATTCGGTGCTGAAAGCGGTCTTTTGTCTGTCGGCGTCATTTATCTCAATTTGGTGGTAACCGGAAGCTAAATCAAGCGTTGAAAAGTATGTACTTTTTCCTAATTTGTCAAAAAGATCAACTATGTTTGGTAAAGGGTATTTATCGTCAACTGTCAAGTCATTAAGGCGTCGATAGTCAATCACCATGCGGAATTTAACTGTACAAGAAGCGTCAATTTTTTTGGGCACAAGATGAGCAGGTGCACTCCATGGAGAGAAAGATTCCTGTATTACATTATCTTTTAGAAGTTTCTCAACCTGACTTCTTATTTCTGCGGCTTGTGCAGGAGATTGCCTATAGGGCTTTACATACACCGGGTCTTCGTTTTTCGTCCTAATAAAATGCTTTACTTGATTCGTGAATGTTAATGGTAAACGTTCGCAGTAGAATATGTCTTTGAACTCATTACAAAGTTCAGAAATAGCCTTTCGTTCTTCTTCATTCATATGATCTATTCTTAACTTATTTTTCAGATTTTCTTCTAATAAAATGTCCATTTCTACATCCTTCATCTCTACGTCATTCATACAATGAACGACACATTCATTGCATTCATGCTCTATAATTTTAAAAGGTCTTGTTACAGTTAGTTGCATAGTTGTTTCTAATGTGTTTTGGATTATAGTAGTAGCATATCCATTGTCACATGTCACAATCGCACTAGGCATTCTTACACCCTTACAAAATTCCTTATATTCTAATATCCCTTCTCCCTTATACATGTTAGTGGGAAGTTTCACACGTTGTTCTGATCTTGGGGCTAAATTTACTACATAATCGGTTTTATTATGAATGATTGGTATAGATATTGTATTCATTTTTAGGATATTATGCTTAAGGTCAATTACAGCACCCATATTTCGCAAGAGGTCGTCACCTAATACACCGTCGTACCGCGCATCGTTCATCGTTCTATAACTTCATCGTGTGCGCTAGATGCGTGCGTACTTATGACGTTGAATGGTTCGTGTCGTACTGCATGTGAGAAATATTCATAAGCTTTCTCTGGGTTCATAAAAGATCGCATGTTACCTGTGTCAATCATAAATTTAGCATCGATCTCAGGTATACATATGTATGGCAGCTTTAGGTTAGGGTCACAATAATTGACTTCTATCACTTCGTTTGTGGATTGAGGCTTTGTATGTAAAAATTTTCGACATTTTCATTTAATGTATCATTAGGTTCGTTAATCGTTTCCAAAACGTTTGGGGTAGTGATGTTGTCGGTTGGGAACTGCACTTCTGAATATTCGTAAGTACCTTCGTTATAGTCATACTCATGAGCATAAGGCTCATAGCATTCTGATTGATATTGATCTAACTCGATCTCGTTAAGTTTGAAGCCTTGCTGCGTTTTCATGGGCGGTGCTGTTCTCATCGAAACATCAGTGTTTTGATTATTATGGGGTTTTGCGAGGTGTGGCCTATAACCGAATTGAGGGGGTGCGTTACCAAAATTGTGAGGGCGCATTCCAAACTGTTGAGGGTGCATAGCGTATGGAGGAGTAAAACCAAACTGTGGGGGTCCCATTGGTTGTGCGGGCCTATAGCCCGTTGGTTGTGGGGGCCTATAGCCTGTTGGTTGTGGTGCTCGGAAACCGAAATTCTGACCGTTAGAAGTGTATGTTGGCATTACATTTCTTTGTGGGTACTGTGGAATACCAAAATTAAATTTTTGTGGGGCTAGATTTGGTTTAAACCCTGTGGGTTGTATGGGTGCATTATTTGGAGTACCGAATCTAAAACCACTGCCTGTGTTAGGGGCATGTGTTATGAAAGGTTTATTGTTTAATTTATTGCGTAGCGAATATTGCTCGTGAAAGTTTACTTCCTCCATTACTGTGCTTAGTGCCTCCTCAAGAGTTTCAGGCGTTTTCAATCTGACTATCCTAACCATGTGTTCAGGTAGGTTATATAGAAAAACGTTAAGTGACGCATTACTATAAATGGTTATTTTGCTTTGTTTTAATGCCGCATCTGTTATTTGGTTTACTTTTGATATTAAAACGGACCTAACAGATTGTATTCGGTTACAAAAATCAAGATAACTTTCATTATTTGCGATTTTCATTGATTCCAGCTCAATGGCGATACATTCCTCACTTCGAGGATCGCCAAGGTGTTGAATTAATAATTCCTTTAATTCAGACCATGTTTCTACATCTTCGCGCTCGCTAATGAGTGAAGCAGCATTTCCTATGAGTCTACTCGTTAACGCATGCATGAGATACACATTTTGTGCTTGACAGCCTTGGTACTTATTTATAATATATTCGCATTTTCTTAAATACAGATTTAATTGTCTTTTATCACCATCAAATAACGGAATTAGTTTCAATAGTTCATTCGGTATAAGCACAATTGCTGCCTGGGGCTGAGCCATTTTACACACTTAAATATAACACACAAATAAAGTAAAATATAACAAGAGAAACGCTAAAGCAAAACTTAATAATAATAATTGCAATAATTCATACAATTTGATAACATTTATTACTGATTATAGTTCAACGCTATAATTTCATCCAAGTAGATAAAACAAAATTCATATATATTTAATATCTCTATCTCTATAATTAACTCTCACGTTTTCAAAGATTTAAAATGAAAACCAGATAACAGTTATAAAGGAAGAAGTTCGATTCCATAAATAACAAAAGGTGCAGGAAAGGATGGTGAAAAATCTTACTCACCCACCAATCAGCATGCTCGCCTCACTTAACATATTTATTTGGTTCGCAGGATCACCTTCTTGCACGAAAACTCGCAGTAACGGTGGAAATTGACACACGTAACGTTCGCGAATCTTAACTCGTAACTGGTGATCCTACTGGCTGCGCCAGATAAGTTTGCGGGAGCTTGAAATATGTTTTTAAAAACTAACTTTTTATTTTAAAGGACGTGAAAGAAACACGTCCTCGCAGAAAGACATGCGTTTATTAATTGATTCAAAATAAAACTTAGAGCTACAGGGACACGGGCTTATCAGTAACGACATTCGGAGAAATCATGCACCAAACTGCAGCGTTGCACATTGCTGCTTACATAGTTATAACTCGTCCTACAGACGGGCACATAACTACCTTGCCCACTGCTTACAAACTAACTGTTATATAATCTGTGTCGTATATCATACTAACCTTGAACACTATTGTGTAAGCTGTAAGTGTGACTACGTGTGCGGGCCCGCCGCTGTGCGCTACATGCACACGAATGCAACACATACAACTAATAAGGTACACAATACTGCACAAAATATCTGAGCGGAAACTGCAACCTTGCTACCCGTTTAATTTGTGATTTATATAAATCACAAATCTGTAGGTCTGTAGGGGCACGATACATGCAACGTGAGCGCAATTTGCTGCTATTGCAAAAGTAGCGTCGTGCGCTCAGTTGCCCTGTCGCGTTTGTACCGAGTGGCCGTACTTCAGCCCATATACATAATGTAACCTGTTGTTATATATATAGTTATTCTGATATGAAGAAATAGTAATGGTGATCACCGGAATGTCATAGTTTTATTGACCTATCCCAGTAGGCAGGCAGAGCACACATGTGGAAGAATCAGGGCGCACATATAAACCTGGATAGGTGACGTGCGCCAAGTGACAAGACACATAACCAAACCCCACAGTGTCCGTTCTGATTTTAAAATTATTAATGCATTCATAAACGAAACATTATTGGATGTGTTTTATTTTGAATTATATTTATTATTCATGATTGTAAATCCCGGGGGAAACATCACTCGCTTCTAGTCAACATAATGACGAACATACATTGATTATTATTCACGTAAACTAAACTATTGATTTACCACAAACATATATAAAACACATTTAAAATCAACTTTATATATCATGGTATGCACAGATTCTTTAAACTTGTTTGAATAATATTAATTTTGAATGGACATTATAGAAAGTTTGCTAAATATTGATTTGTACTTATTTATATGAATAGAAGACTAAAACGATAGACTACATAGTTTAGACCATACTCCATACTCCGATACATAAAAAGTTGGAATGACTTGAGTAAAGGCTTGCAAGGAATGCACAATACGCTCCAAGCGTTACCTCAGTGCAAGATTTATCTTATTTTAAGCTTACTAATTAATGAAATCGATCTCCAAGATCACGTTTTATTATTACGTCGATGGTCGATACTTATAAAACAGGCGCAGCTTAGCACGAAACCCGTTTCTCTACAATCGGAGCTTACCCTTTATTCGTGTACTTTACTATTATTGCAGTTCTGTTGAGCGCGGACGTGTGCACTGGGCTTAACTCGAGTTCAATTGTTGTTTGATACAACAATACCTTACTGTCTCCACCTTTTAAAACAAAAACCAAATCACCACGCTTATATATCACCAAAGGGGTAGGCAGATGTATTTTATACACCCACGTTTCGCCAGATATGTTTTTGGTCCCATGCAACAGGGGGCGTAACGTATCCATTGTCATTTACGGTACATGCTTCAGAATGCGGGTTGCTATTAACAGTTTCTTTGTCAGAAATACCCAGCAACTGTCCAACCCGAGGATCGAACCCATCAGCGTCTCGAGATTCCAAAGCGGCACTTTTACCACTACACTAACGAGGCAGTTAATATCGTGTTAACGTCATAGTGTATATAGGTAATGTGCACGATAGTTTGCAGGACGAGCTCGACAGTTGACACGTTGACATCGACTAACGACGCCCGCTGGGGAAGACAAGGGCAAGGCGATGTCAATAATTAATAGGTACATACTATAAAACGTAATTACTAAATTGTCTTTTGACTTCATGAGTTCTATAACCTATAGCATAAACATGTAGTCTGAAGTAACTCTTACGTAACTCCATGGTACAATATGACACATTATAATACTAATTGTTTTGAAGTGAATTGGCCGGTTCGTGGGGCAGGCAACAGGGGCATCCATAACGACCATTACAGACTACAATATAAAAAGAACAATGAAGGACAGGAACGAAGAGGTCGCGACGTCTCTCCTGCGATCGGTCTCGATGGCAGGAAGATAAAATGTTATTTTGAAGTCTTATAATAGCGTGTTAATTGTAAATTAGTAACTATTATTGTAAATTAATGTAATAGTTAAAGTAAGAAAAAGAAAGAACTATGTATTTATTATTGGCCTTAGTCCAATATTGGACTTAAAGTCTATAAGTTTAGTAAGATACTTGGGTTTCAGGCTATTAATAAATAAAAGGTGCAATATTGTAAGGGTACGGACCTAGTGTCTGCAGTGTATAGGAAAGAGGGAGGAAGTTTTAGTCCGTACACACTGGCTCTACATCCCCGCCGGTGGACTCGGAGATATCCTCTGCGGTATCCATAAAGGATTTCCTTCTCCCGAATCTAAAAAAACAACAAAAATTGTTTTGAAGATTAGCGGTACTGGGGTCGGCCACCGATCATGGGGTCATCAGTTCGCATCCTATAAAGTGTAATACTGAATGTTATATTGTGAGGAACACCACAGCACTGTGGATACCACTTTCTTCACAAGTTTCGAAATCCGTTGCCAATGCTCTAACAGGTGTTCTGCATTGTTCTTGGAAGTCGTTCTAGGGTTATTGGGGGAGTTTATCAAATCACTGACCATTGTGTGATGAGATAGTGGTCGAAGGTTAGTCTACTTGTGTAACATGCCAAGTCATATTTGATTAACTTAGTCTCGTATTCCTTTGTTCGTAATCATCTCACGAGACGACGCTCCCACTTTCCTACTTCCCGTTTCTGTTACTGGAGAGAGTACATATTGCACAATTGTAACACCCATTACAATAAAACAATAAAACCAGTTTGTGCACATGTATTTATTAACTTACAACTCAAATCTATACCAATTACATTCAACTGAATTTACAGCATGCTAACATTAGTTAAGTAACAATTACATTAAAGCCTACATAAACACCACATCAATAACATTGGAAAGTTATATTCGAACGTAGACAAATTTCACAAAAGTTACATTACTAAGCAGATCACACAGAAATATACTAAGCTTATAATTATCAGCCTAATTATCAACACACATTTCTTAGTATTTTGCCATCTGGCTGACTCTGACAAGATTCCACAAGCAACTTCCAAATAATCCTAGCTATATCTTCAAATAGGACGTCAGACCACGTGATGACCTTCATCTTGAACTCGCGGAAGTACTTCAGTTCACGTGGTCGCCGCCATGTTTGACTAGCGGAAATGGTGGTGTATTATTTTATTTGTCACAAAATCAACTCAACGACATACAAGGGCTTGGCTTTAATCCAATAATTAATATATCTTTGATCTTTACTCTGCAATCTCTTTAATGTTTTTTTAATGACTTAAATAATTCTAACTACAGAAATTAACATGAAAATGATGATCAGATTTTACTTGAATACGAAAACCTGTTTTATTTCAGCAATTCCTTAGAAGATACTATATATGTGGTACTACTACAACTTTTTTGTCTCAGTAGTTCCTCTAAGTATTTTTTGCAACAAAGCGAAAAGACGTGCAGGTCGTGCGCATGATGGTAAGCACTGCGTTTACTCGCAGTACAGTTGCAGTGCCACGCAGAGCTTAGAACTGCAGTATCGCTTGTGGCATCGCACCCCGAGACGGTCGGGTTGTGACTCTCGTGCAGATCTGCATATACTGTGTAGTGGGGATGGGCACATATCCGTGTTTATTAATTAGCTAAATGAGGCTAGTCACGCCTTGGCGGATGGTTTCGGTCGTGATATCTAAAATAATTATATAGGTTTATATTATTTAAACCGTTTATTGATACGTATAATAAATAAAATGTATCTTGTTTCAGGTAACAATCGATTCAAAGGCTACACCTCCTGTTGGAAGGTACCGAACTTTAGACGTTAGTACTCGTGGTTTTAAACATAATAGTTATTTCCACTTAAATAGTTTTGAACTGTACGTGTAAGCGATAACATACTCCGCGGCCAATTGGAGCGGTGGTTCAGGACTTGATTCTCATTGATTTCTTTAGAAGACTACTAAATATGTGTAAAACATACCCACAATTAAACACAAATGTAAATTTTTCAAGACTGTCATTCGCAGAATATACGTATACAAATTCAGACTTTAGCGTGAACACAATACGAACGTACCATAATTTACTAAAACTTAGACTTTAGTTCGCTAGTTTGGTGTTCCTTATAAGCGGATAGCTACCGATATCTATCTTGTGTAAACGTTTAAATATTATCTGCTCGTGACAGTTATATTGCCAGGTAGAGCTGTAAGCTGAAGATTGTAGAGCATTGTACTCCTCTGAGATATTGGATTCACTACGCAGTAGTTTCCCTTTACATTACAACTCGCCGCACAAATGTTAACAAGCAGAGCTCGTAGATGAGACAGGTATCAGCCCGGAGCGTCACTTGCGGCGTGTGTGTCGCGGGCCTAACCGGTGTTAGCTGTTTAGGGTTGAGTGAGCGATGTGTGCCTCGTAACTCGAGTCGAGGGTCGCGATACTCATTAACTCGAAGCACCACTTCTTGGAGACAAACAGAGGGTTAGGCTTCACGATTAAATCTTACACGACTTTTGGCGGTTCCGGATAGTAGAGTAGTAAGCAGTAAAGTCAATTTTGTGTGAATAAGATGTGCTCCTTTTTAGGGGTTTTAAGTTCAACAGACTTACAACGTAGGCGCATGAGTATTGTCTCATAAATAGTTTAGATTCAATACATTATCAATAAATACCACAATGGATAGCACCTCTATATGTATGTGTAGGTCCACCGCCAATTATGAAATATGTTCCGCCGAAAAAGTTTCAACGCCCTTCTGCTATTTCATACGTTGTAACGTAGACTTGACCTCTTCCATTCTGGCAAACCTTAATAAAATTGATAAATAGAAAAGCCTTAGAAGTATTTTAACCATATATAACTGCAACATTCTACAGCAATGTCTTCACGCATGCTCCGATATACGCGACTTATTTCAAATCCAAGCTTGACACGTTACATGGCCATATAGACCTACTACCTCGCCCTTCCCTAATGCACTGTGATACAGGCAGAACTGATTCGTGTGTAATTTAAAGCGATGACAGACTCAGGAGTACAACGGTTGAACGTCTATTAAACGTCACTGGTTTGATCCCCACCCGGGCCTGACCTTTCGGTGCAGGTGGATGACCCACAGCATGGTGTTAGGACACTTCAGGTGTGGCACCTGCGTAGCGACCATTTCGTTACACTTGTCAGGCTGCGGTGGTAGGTATCACACTAGACATAGAACAGCGACTGTTTCTCAAGAACAGCTGCCAAAACGCACTGTGAGGTGCTTAGCGACTTTCAAATTGTGGATGGTATAGCTAGCCAGGCGGACACCAGAAGTGCCCTAACACTATAGAAAACCATCCTCAAGTGAGCTATTCTGACTGCCATTACGGTTAGTCATCATAATATTACATTACTTAATATTCAATGTTTCTGAAATTATATACTCGTATCTACCTTTGTATTGATTATGTATTGATTTTAAGTGTGAAAATGTTTTTTTTTTGTTAAATTGATTTATTTTAGTGAACAAAATTACAAATCATTATACTGCCACAAATGCTGTCATAAGCATTTACTTGTACAAATTTTGTACCATCATCATGTCAATTGCTTAAAATTCATGCAATGCTCAAGAAGATATCACATTTATTTTGTTTCATCTCGTTGAATAGTTCCGTTCTCACGGTCGGCTGCAGCTTGCGGCTGTAAAGTACTTCACAGTCACATTTATAGCGTAACTAAGTGATTTATTACATGATTGTAATGTAATACTTGGTACAGTATAAAAGCTCCATTTAACTGTTACATACTTCTAAACATTTTCAGACGTAAACTTGTGTCATTAAAAGATTTTTTTTCTAAAGCTGCGCGCAATTAACAGAAGTACTATACATGCAAATAACAGTACATTACATCCCTAGTGGTGGGTCAGGAGCCACCAATCAGGGGAAACTATGTACGAGTTACAATCCGACTCTCTGGTTCGAATCTGCTGAGCTCCGAAGCAGTTCTGAAGGGTTCAGTTGAAGATGCCATTAGTCATTAGAGTATAGTGACTGCAACAAGATGTCCTAGTCGAACGGTGATGTCTAACGACTAACAACTTCGTTTCAAGCGCTTTCGATAAATATTAGGATGTTGAGTTCCATAGTGTATGACTGCACACACGTTTAACAAAGTAATAATTCTTTATCATTATGTTAAGATCACGGTCATTGACCTCATTACATAACATTATTCGCGCGTGAGACGTGGCTGTGAGAACGAGTTATTTTTAAAACAGTTCTAGAAGTATTGTTGTTTATTGTTTTATAAATTTTGACAGCTCGATACACTAGATGTGCTCAGCGATAGAGACGGCATGTCATCCGTGTTTGTTGTTCAGTCGACTGCATAGTGGAGCGATTCCGCCATCACTACGGAGGTGAAACATCAGTCTAGTGGTCTTGGGTGAATCGCCCGCAATACTTACATGTTATTTTTAAACAAAACATAACAAGCATCACAAGGGGTAAGTATTTTTATAGGATAATTTTCCTCATCATCACCATCCATCATCACGGAAGTAAAACCGCGCCTATTGCCACATCTACGGGGCTGTTCCAGTCTGCAGACTGTTATTAAAAATATCTTTCTTTTTCAGAAACACCCAATAGGTAACTGTCCAACCCGGGGATTGAACCCACGATACGGTTTGCAACCCATGTACAGCGGGAAGCCGCTGTATCTCCGTCCCTCATGCGGGTACCAATGTTGTCGATAAACAGAAATTCTTTTCCAATCGTATTTGAGGAAAGCTTAAAGCACGTTTTATTGAAAACGTTCTTTGTTCTCCTCTCATTGGATAGATGTCGGATGGATTGACAGAACGATCTCATTTCTTGTTGTAACACGAAATGAGCACTGACAAGTAAACGTTTCTAAAGTTTCAAATTGATACAAGTAACTATATAATATATTGTAGAAACAAGGGCACTAAATAAATTCTATGAACAAGTAAACATTGAAATCCGAGAAAAATAATCATATCAATAATAAATAACAAATAAATCATACAGTTACATCAATTTCAAACTTTGGAATCTTTTTTTGTTAGTGCGCGTGACTGTACCGACTGCGGGACCGACAAAATGTATTGTTTTATATCGATATAATTGTTTTTCTGTTGATACAACCCCTCCGCGAGAGTGTGCGTGGGGTGTGCTACCTATTGTAGGTTCCGTTCCCTGCAGTTGGCAGTGACTCCGCCTGTGAACCCCGACGTTCCAGCTTCCCTGACCGAGGCACGTGTGTGGTGCGCAGTAGTTGCAAATGCTGTTGCTGTATCAAGACGAAGTGTCTATGAAAGCTCTTTTGTTGGTTGGACAAAGTTCGTCCAGCAAATCAAATTTGCTATTTGCAAGAGATAGATTTGATGCTCGGACTCGCCGGTGGCCTTGTATTTATGCCGTCTGACACGGATTGTAGTAAGACGCGGGTTCGAATCCCATCCGAGGATATATAGATTTCTTCTAAAAATTTCACAAGAACTCTCAAGTCTGCTTGTATACTGTACAAGTACAACCCAAATGTGATTGCTTGTGAAGCCTCTCTCGGCAGCTGTCACCTGTTGCCCCGCACCCCTCCTCGCGACCTCACCCCCCTTCCCCCTTTGCTCCACCCGGGGTCTAAACTAACCGCCTCTTGAGGTGTGAATACTATTTGGATTGTTACTATGCATCAGGATTGCTACATTAATATATATATTGAAAGTAAAATCTAAAAGGTAAATAATCTCTCCTTTCCTCATTTATTCCGATACATCGGTTGTTAGCGCCGCTAACGGAACGTAAAAGGAACCGGACGTTCCCCGCGCGCCCGCACCGCCATGACGCCACTTCTGCTCCAGACGCCGTGCTCACCGCAGGCGCTTCATATTATAGTTTTTTACCTTTATATTCGTTACTGTACAATTTACTGGTTATTAAACCACAAGAAAAGAAACATCGTTTTTCTTATTGCAACAACGTCGCCACGGCGGCGACATCGGTATTTTTCCAAAAGTATGATGTCGATCTTTTAACTGAATCGTCTGGTTTTGATGTTTTTTTTTGCTATGTAGGTTACTTAGTAACACAAAGTAAACCATTTGTTGAAGGATATGTGCCCAGAACGCTGGGTGCGTTTCCAAGTTGTATAGCGATGCTAATTTATTGCTTAAAATATGAGCCAGCATTCTAGTCACCTGAATCTTCTATGCTGGTTATAGGTATATGGTACTTATTGTAATTTGATGACAAGGTACACCCAGAAGTTTTAGTTAAAACTATAATTAATAATATTATAATATAAAATAATAATATGCATCAGGAAATTTCTTCAAAGTAGCAAAGATACATTTTTCTATTAATTTATCTATAATCGACAGCAGCAACTCTGGCAGCAACCAACTTCACATTACATATCGGCACTCGTACTACACAAATAAGTTTCAAAGATAAAGCATATAATATAAACCACTATGACCACAGCATACATATAATTTTCTCTGTGTTCTGAACTACCATTCGGAGTTAAAAGTTAAGTGAGTACTAGTTTCAAGCTGCGAACAGTAACCTCGCCAGCACAAACTTTGTTCTGATACTGTCAAACGAACCGGTTGATGTCGCAACTGCCAACTTCCCTACTACATCCCTCTAATCAAAAACGCCAATCACCGAACAGTAGAACGTGTGTACCAAATTTCATCAAGATTATTTGAAAAAATACGACCTGTACGCGAGACCAACATACGGACTGATAGAAGCAAATCAGGCGAGTCGTTGCAGATATGTCGTTAGCTTCGCGCATTTGGTCAATAAAATGTTGTTTATATTTTTAAAGCTACAGACGTAAGAAATACGCCACTTTGATTTGATTGATACAAAACCAGCACACGCCGTCCCGTCACGGTGGGTTTCCACCCCTTCGTGTGCAGACTCCATTACAGCGTAAGTACGTGCACATTACCGGCGACGCCACTCTTCAACTGCACCATTTAAACGGCGCTGCTCTTGTGAAACAAACCGTATTTATACTGTTTACTTGTACGACACGTAACACTTGATTTTAACAAACGAGTATTCAATGTCTATGTATCTATACTTAAATAATAAGGTTAAGAAAGTGTTGTGTAAATGCAGACCGCCAAACGCGGGGGTACCCGCAGGACACAGCTAGTTTAAAAAACGCATTTGTCGATTTTTAATTTGGATCAGTGCATCGATAAAAATAGCCACAAGTTAAATCTTTACATAGCTGTATACATTTTGTTCAAAATTACGGTTTGATTTTTCCTATAAAACAACAAATTCATAGAGATCTATGAAATTGTCGTTTTATTTTAATTGACCTCTAGTCTCGAACGAAACTTTATTGAAACTGCAAAGTGCCGAACTACAGAACTCGCATCAAGCAGAGATTGAATTTATAAGTAGGATGTTGCTTTACCCATTAAATTTTAAGGTCTGCTTCACCTTAACTGCCACATTTCAAGTTTAACAGTTAAAATGAAGATAAATAAACCCATTCATATTAAAAGCATTATCTATCTTTCTCTCTTTCTCTCTTTCGATCTATATGTGAGCGGATGTGCACGTGTATAAAAGCTAATATAAAAAAAAGTAACTCGTTTCAAGCATTCTAGACTATCCACGACAATTTCAGACAATGACTCACGTGCTCACGGATCCTTCCTTCACTTTAACAAGCTCTTTAACGTAGTAGTAACATAATATTCAAATGTAACTTACTCACGGTATCATCATGAGGTGATGATGATGATGATTTTTTTAAAATAAAATAAAAAAATAAAAATAAAAATCATCATCATCATCACCTCATGCGTAGTACGTCAACTGCTGAACATAGGCCTCCCCCATGGTACTTATGGTAGTGTACGCTATAAATCACCGTTGTCATGATGTGAATTCCCTGAGGATGGTCATCGGATATGCTCAAAACCTAAGTCGACTAATTGCGGCTAGTTATGTACCTAACAGGAAAATTTTAACATTATTATATCATCGCACTGTAATTGTATGAAATGGCTTCGCAATCGCGTTCGGTCCTATCCAAGGACAATAAGATACCGTCGTTTCTTTCGCCATCAATAACAATTTAAATTTTTTGTTATCTGGAAAATAAAGGTCAATGAAAAAACGAAACACCTGTCAGTGTTCCCGGAATCAGAGCGTCTTTCGCGGAATTTTATCGAGACAGGAGATATCAACCAAATTCCATAAACCAACCGACTCAATGACGAAGGTTGACGGTAAAGTAAACATGGGACAATCTGATTGGTGGTTTTATACTGCGAGATATTGAACGTCGTCTGCTTGACGCGCAATGTAACATTATATAAATTATTCGCTAAAGAACCTCAAACGTCATAGGTACGTGGTACGTAGGTGTATAGACGTAATTAGGTACATGTTACAGAGGACCGTCTGCTCTCAGCTTGTATAGGGGCCTTTTCAAACACTTAGTTGATGCGACGGGTGACCCAAAATGGTAACTTTGGGCAAAATGTTAGCTGGTTCTTTTTTTGTTACTATGTGTGTGTCAAAAGCGTGCATAGTTTTACTTCTACCCGCAACGCGCCCGCGAGAATATTTGTTCGCCGGCAACACTCCGATCATCGTGAGACAGTAGCAATTCGTCTCCGCACCGCACTGCGCGCTATTCATAAGATGGCGTCTTCATTACAATTATATTTTTAATAAGTACCTATCTACTAATAACCCATATCCGTCTTCATCGATATCAAGGAGTTTGTGTGCTATTATATATTGTGATCCTATGAACTGTAGACTTTATAAACAATACCTTGTGACGTGCGTGGATCGCGACCGCGACCTCTGCAAGGGCAGAACCCAAGCGGGAAATGTTGGAGAAGGCTATGCTACGTAAGTACACACATATTTGTAGTCTAAATTAAGATCCTCCTCTCGGCAACTTTGGGAAACACTCTTGTACAGGCTCCTTATTCGGATGCTTCAAAATCATCACCATTATTCTCCTAACCAGACCCTTCACCCACGCGGTGGGAACTCCTCTTAACATCTAGGAAAGTTATTTTCAATGAGAAAACCCACCAGTTAGCATTGCCATTTAACGTGGCCATTATTCCACATGTACCTTGGGGTCACACTTAACTTTATTTGGCGATTACATATAAATGTGAATTCGATAAAGTAAACGCGATATATTCTGATTGTTAGCTCTGTGTACTGCTTGATACGTAGTACCGATACATTCAAGTAGTTTTTATTTCTTGTTCGATGTTACTACACTAAAACTTCTTTCAATTAGACTGGAACAATCCACGGCTGTAGACAGGATCTGAACCTGCATCATGTCTTCCATTGTTTTCCATGTTCACTGGACCCTGTACTTTAGCCAACTAAGCTGCGGGGACTGTAATCCCAGTGTCGAAGTGCTCGTCTCATTACAAACTAACTTAATACTTTCATTTGAAGGGAAGCTGCTCGTATGAAGAGGTCACAAATACCTCAAACATCAAAGTAAACTCGTCCATTTATCCCATATACTCACTACAGGTGCGAGGTACAATACAGGTATGGTATTGCTGTAGTAAGATTAGCCAGTTGAAGTGGCAGTGGGCAGGGCACATAGCACGCAGAACAGATGGCCGATGGGGCCGAAAGGTTCTGGAGTGGAGACCACGGACCGGCAAGCGCAGCGTAGGTCGTCCACCGACACGGTGGACAGACGACCTGAGGAAGGTCGCACGACGACGTTGGATGCAGGCCGCTTCCAACCGGTCCTTTTGGAAAATCATGGGGGAGGCATATGTTCAGCAGTGGACGTCCTACGGCTGAGATGATGATGGATGATGATGATCGCTGTAGTAACCACCAAGACGGGCCTTGGACAAGTTTCTTCCCACTTAGTATGTCATCTGATGGGCTCCACCCGGGGACCAGGAGAGATACGGACGTGGGTCTCAGCTCAGTTTTCATTAGTAAAGCGTAATAATATAATAATAAATGTATATATGTGTGCGAAAAGTGTTTCGCATATATTCATGATATCATTATTGACGGTGAGTGACGATCGATCCCGTAAGTAGCAAGGGTCACTAAAATGGGTTAACATTATTTTTAGCTAATAATTGAATTTGTTAAACATTTTTTCATAAAACTAAACAACTTCACTATAACATTAAACTCTTAAACCTATCCAACAATACTTTAATCGCTATTGTTAAACTTGAAGTATTTATTTTATTTCTCTGTTGGCCCTGCTTCGACATAATAATGTAGTAATGTGTACAAATATATCTGACGCCGGAGCGCAATTTTCGAAATCTAGTGAAAAATTGTATGAACATTAAAAAGAAATACAAAGCTTTATGTTGAAAACTTTAATTAAGTTTATATTTGAAAGGGAATGCTTCAATATTTAAAAAAGTTATTGCATTTTTATAATCAACATACTTTCTTTACGCCAGTGTGTAAATATTTTAATGTATTAATAAAGTTATAACTAAGAATTTGATTTCTGTGTTATTAATAACGCAATAAGTTACTAATATTGAGTAATATAATATATTTGTTTACGTTTCTACAAACACGAGAAAAATATTGTTAAAAGACTGAGCTGTTTATCTGCCTTAGATAATATTTCACAACGTGCTCAAAGTATAGCTCAACGTCAAATATATCATACATTTTACTGCACACGTCTACTTGTGTTGGATCAGAACATGTTACTGCACACGTCTACTTGTGTTGGATCAGAACATTTTACTGCACACGTCTACTTGTGTTGGATCAGAACATGTTACTGCACACGTCTACTTGTGTTGGATCAGAACATGTTACTGATTTACATTTCGTTAACAAATATTGTTATAAGCTTTTATTTATACTCACGTTCCCACATATTAGTTTCAACACTTACGTTCGTATTCGCACGTTCAGTGCGAGAAGTTTGTACGTAAGTAATTTAGATGTCATTTGCCGAAAAGCTGAGTTGGTGTATAGGTTTGCGTCATAATCTTACGTTGTTTTTATTGATTCAGTTCATAGATAGTTGTTTTAAAGGATACAGAACTGTTTAACTCAGTTAGTTAACATAAGTAATTTCCAAACGATCCACATATTTTGTACGTTATCGTATGTTACTGCCATCCGCATCAGGTCGTGTTTCCCGCTGCCCTGGGCATACACTCGAGAAGTCCTCTACTCATGCAGAGTGTTTAGTATATCCGGTATCATGGCCAGCCCAGCCTGTTGCAATATTAACTTGCTATTCTATGCCGTGGTGGTACCGGCTTCGAATTGTACCCCCCCTTTTTCCGTGGGTGCCGTAAGAGGCGGCTAAGGGAATATCCGGGAAATGGGCAGCAGCATTTCCCGCAGTCTGCGTCAACATCCACTGCGATCACCAAGATGCCTGCCAAGCGTGGTGCATTAAGGCAAATCCCCCCACGACAAATAACATTAAACCACGGCCCCCAGTTCCCGGCAGCTCTGCTATCCGTGGCTACGGTAGCGGCCATTGTAACGGTAGAGCAGGGGGTGCGAAGAATCTCCGGCAGAGATCCGGCTACCAATCCCAAAAACGACCCGAGGACCTGGCAACAAACAATACACGCACGCTCAGGACCGACGAAAAGATGGTCGAATTGGAGGAAAAGATGCTCAAGTTACGCTGGGATGTCATGGGATTATCTGAAGTCCGAAGACAGGGACAGGACACGATAATTCTAAATTCCGGCAACTTGTTCTTCCACCGGGGAGACCAACAATCCCAGGGTGGTGTCGGGTTCCACAAGTCTCTCGTTAACAACGTAGTCGATAGTGTGTCGGCTAGGGTAGCGTTCCTTATACTCAGAATAACCAAACGGTATTCGCTGAAGGTCATACAGGTATACGCACCGACCTCGGCACACTTGGACGATGAAGTAGAAAGTATGTACGAGGATATATCCAGGGCCATGCATACTTCTGAAACCGACTTCACTGTTTTAATGGGAGACTTCAACGCAAAGCTAGGCACAAGGAAACGTGATGAGTTGAGAGTAGGGCCATTTGGATACGGGCAGCGGAACTCGAGGGGACAGAGGCTGGCTGACTTCATGGAGAAGGAGGGACTCTTTATGATGAACTCCTTCTACATGAAGCGGCCATCCAGGAAGTGGACGTGGATGAGTGCCGACGGTTCCCCTACGAACGAGATAGACTTCATCATGACGACCAATAAGCGCATATTCAATGACGTCTCTGTGATCAGCAAGGTAAAACCCGGCAGCGATCACCGCATCATAAGAGGCGCATTGAATATCAATGTCAAGCTTGAGAGGTCACGTCTGGTGAAGTCTACGCTCCGTCCATATCGTGCCCAAATCCAAAACCCCGAAAAGTTTCAACTTGAACTTCAAAACCGTTTTCAGTGCCTAGCTGAATGCGACACAGTGGATGAGTTGAACAACGGGTTGGTGGAAACTGTCCAAGCGGTTGGGTCCGAATTCTGTGAGACCAAAGGCCGCAGGAAAGATCAAAAACTCTCAAAAGAAACTCTGAAACTAATGGCAGAACGGAGCGAAATGAGACTGCAGTCTGCAGTTGATATGTCGGACTACGGTAAACTCAATAGACGAATTTGGAAGTCCATGCGACACGACTTGCGTGCTTATAATACTGTGCGTATTACGGCAGCAATTGAGCGGAACCAGGGCTCTAAAGTGTTTGCAAAGGATTCGTCTATTAGGCAAAGCCAAATGACAAAACTAAAGACCGAAAATGGCAGTATCGTTTCATCCAAGCCTGAGATTCTGAGAGAGATTGAGAGCTTCTATCGACAGTTATTTACCTCGACGCGCGAACCCGTTACTGAAGCAGCTCAGGACACCAGAGCAAAGTTAGTCCGACACTATACCGAAGACATCCCGGACATCAGCCTGAACGAGATAAAAATGGCTCTCAAACAGCTTAAGAAAAACAAGGCGTCAGGACAGGACGGAATTACGACTGAACTTCTGAGAGCGGGTGGTAGACCGATACTTTTAGTCCTCCAAAAGTTATTCAATTCTGTTATCTTCGAAGGCAAAACACCGGAAACGTGGCACAAGAGCGTGGTGGTGCTGTTTTTCAAAAAAGGTGACAAAACCTTATTGAAGAATTATAGGCCCATATCGCTATTGAGCCAGGCTATCGTATACAAGCTGTTTTCGAGAGTCATCACGAACCGTCTCGCACGCAGGTTTGATGAGTTCCAGCCTCCCGAACAAGCCGGTTTCGGCCGAAGAGGCTTTAGCACCGTAGACCACATTCATACACTACGGCAGATTATACAGAAGACCGAAGAGTATAATCAGCCACTGTGTCTAGCGTTTGTGGATTACGAGAAAGCCTTCGATTCTATCGAGAAGTGGCCCATACTGCAGTCCTTGCAGCGATGCCAAATTGACTATAGGTATATCGAAGCGTTGAACTGTTTATACAGCAAGGCCACTATGTCAGTCCGATTACAGGACCAGAGTACGGAACAAATTCAATTGCAGAGAGGTGTGAGACAGGGAGACCTCATCTCTCCGAAACTGTTCACTAACGCATTGGAGGATGTTTTCAAACTTTTGGACTGGAAAGGATGTGGCATCAACATTAATGGCGAATACATCACTAACCTTCGTTTTGCCGATGATATAGTTATAATGGCGGAGTCGCTCGAGGATATCGGCACCATGTTTAACGACCTCAGTAGAGTTTCCCAACAGGTTGGTCTTAAGATGAACATGGATAAGACGAAAAACATGTCCAATGTCCATGTTCCACCTATACCGGTAATTGTTGGAAACGATACACTCGAAGTTGTAGACGAGTACGTCTACCTGGGACAGACTGTCCAATTAGGTAGGTCCAACTTCAACAAGGAGGTCGCACAAAGAATCCAGCTCGGATGGGCAGCGTTCGGGAAGCTTCGATCCATCTTTTCGTCCCCAATACCTCAGAGCCTGAAAACCAAGGTTTTCAACCAGTGTGTGTTGCCAGTGATGACTTATGGCACTGAGACGTGGTCCCTTACTGTGGGCCTCATTAACAAGCTTGAAGTCGCTCAACGAGCAATGGAGAGGGCTATGCTTGGGGTTTCCCTGCGTGATAAGATCCGAAATGAGGAGATCCGTAGGAGAACTAAGGTCACCGACATAGCTCTCAAAATTAGCAAGTTGAAGTGGCAATGGGCAAGAAAGGTTCTCGAGTGGCGACCACGCACCGGAAGGCGTAGTGTAGGCCGCCCCCCCGAGTGAAGTATAAAACTATAAAGTACAATACTGTAGTACAAGACTTAAGAGTAAGTTTGGTAATTATTAATATTATTTTGTTTGTTAAGCTTACAGTTCATATCAGAGAGCACAAATTGTGGTTAAAAGAGGAACCTTTTTATGCAATTTGAAAACGAAAACTACCGAATGTGTTCCATTGTAGTTTTACTTTTATATATTCCATTACATAACATCATTCGTAATTGTATTTTATAAAAAAAAGGGAAAATCCATTATTCAATATTTAATGTTACGAATATTCAATTAAACTTGGTTATACTAAATTACTTCAAGCAAGGTTGAAGCCTTACAATATCTAAAATGTTTCCTTAAATCGTTTAAATCATTCCTGGAATTTGCTTACTTCAGTAAGGATGAAAATCGCAAGGAAAGGGTATTGAAGAAAGTTTATCAGAAGTCAAAATTCATTTAAAGTTGGTCTCTTTAAGTCAACAATAAACCGATTAGGGGTGCACGGCGAGGAGAGGCGGGGGGAGGGGGTGCTGGATAAAACGATTAAAAGCCGAGCGGAAATGCAATTATGGTAGGAGCAGCTTAGCTCAGTTTATAAATGACATGTCTAGCGTTACTTTCTAATGGATATAATTTGTGATTTGATTTGGTTTGATTGAAACACACAAAGTTTTCCATATTGTACTTACTTATAGGGCTATGCTCGGGGTTTCTCTACGTGATCGAATCAGAAATGAGGAGATCCGTAGAAGAACGAAAGTCACTGACATAGCTCAGAAAATTAGCTAGTTGAAGTGGCAGTGGGCAGGGCACATAGCACGCAGAACAGATGGCTGATGGGGCCGAAAGGTTCTGGAGTGGAGACCACGGACCGGCAAGCGCAGCGTAGGTCGTCCACCAACACGGTGGACAGACGACCTGATGAAGGTCGCAGAACGACGTTGGATGCAGGCCGCTTCCAACCGGTCCTTTTGGAAAATCATGGGGGAGGCATATGTTCAGCAGTGGACGTCCTACGGCGGTCCGTGGTCTCCACTCCAGAACCTTTCGGCCCCATCGGCCATCTGTTCTGCGTGCTATGTGCCCTGCCCACTGCCACTTTAACTGGCTAATCTTCTGGGCTATGTCGGGTGTCTACTCCCACCTATTACAAAACTTTTTTTTCTATTATAAGACAGTTTTGTAATGAATATAAAATAATCATACTCCTAACGACACACTATAATCTAACAATATTACATTCATTTTGCCGTGGGGTACCGGCTTAGAATAGTACCCCCCCAACTCTACCCGTGGGTGCGTAAAAATCTGCTAAGGGATAACAATCGGAAGGTGGGCAGCAGCACCTTCCCAGTATTAAAACCCCAAAACTGCGCTCGCCAACCCGCCTGCCAAGCGTGGCGAGTATTGGCAAAATCCCCCTTATGGATTTGATAAAAAGAACCAGGCCCCCAGTCCCCGGCAGCCCCGCTATTCCTGGCTACGGTAGCGGCCACGGTAACGGTGGGGCAGGGGGTGCTAAGAATCCCCGGCAGACGCCCGGCTACCACCCCCAACGACGACGACTGGCCCTAGTGACACACAACATACGCACAATGAGGACAGACAAGAATCATATATATGAGCTGGAAGAAGCAATGAGTAAGTTACACTGGGACATTGTGGGGTTATCTGAAGTCCGTAAAGCGGTTGAGGATACGATAACCCTAAAATCAGGTAACCTACTCTACTACCGGGAGGGCGACCAAAAGTCCCAAGGTGGTGTCGGTTTTCTCGTCCACAAGTCCCTTACTAACAACATAGTTAAGATCGATAGAGTTTCCAATAGGGTCGTATACCTAATACTCAGAGTATCCAAACGATATTCGCTGAAGGTCATTCAGGTATACGCACCGACGAAGTCGCACCCGGATGATGGGGTGGAGGATATGTATGAGGACATTAGTCGGGCCATACATACCTCTGAAACGCACTTTCTAGTTGTTATGGGGGACTTCAACGCGAAATTGGGTAAGAGAAGCGAGGATGAGTTGAAAGTGGGGCAATTTGGCTATGGGCAACGGAACCGTAGAGGACAGAGGTTGGCCGACTTCCTGGAGAAAGAGGGACTCTTTATGATGAACTCTTTCTTTCAGAAGCCACCTCACAGGAAATGGACCTGGCTGAGTCCCGATGGTTCCACGAGAAATGAGATTGACTTCATTATGACCACCAAAAAGCAAATATTCACTGATGTCTCCGTGATCAACAGGGTTAAAACCGGTAGTGATCACCGAATGGTAAGAGGCACGGTGAATATTAATGTCAAACTGGAGAGGTCTCGTCTGATGAAGTCTACGCTCTGACCCACTCGTGCCCATATACAAGACCCCGAGAGCTTTCAACTTGAGCTATCCAATCGCTTCGATTGCTTTGAGAACATCGCTTCAGTGGACGAGATCAATAACAGGTTAATAGAAACTGTCCATACAGTGGGTTCCAAGTACTTTAAACCCCACCGTACAGATAGGCCACAGAAACTCTCCAACGATACCCTCAACCTCATGGCTAAACGACGCTCATTGAAACTGCAGTCTTCAGATGATGCTGAAGCATATAGGCTGCTCAATAGACGAATATGGAAGTCCTTGCGACACGACATCCGGATCTTTAATACAAACCGTATTAAAGAGACGATAGAGCGGAAAAAAGGCTCCAAAGTGTTTGCAAGAGACATGTCTATTGGGCAAAGCCAGTTGACGAAGCTGAAGGGAGAAGATGGCAGTTTAGCGTCGACCAAAGCAGAAGTATTAGGAGAGGTAGAGAGTTTCTACGGACAGCTATACACCTCGGTCGCTAAACCTGTTAGTAGCTCGGCCAAAGACCCAAGAGCCAAGCTGACCCGACATTATACCGAAGATATCCCGGACATCAGCCTGTACGAGATTAGAATGACCTTGAAACAGCTTAAGAACAACAAGGCGCCTGGTGACGACGGTATCACATCTGAGCTTCTGAAAGCGGGTGGAACACCGGTACTTAAAGTCCTTCAGAAGCTCTTTAATACCGTCTTACTCGAAGGTTCAACGCCAGAAGCATGGAACAAAAGCGTGGTGGTGCTGTTCTTCAAGAAAGGTGACAACACTTTACTTAAAAATTACAGACCCATCTCGCTTTTGAGCCATGTTTATAAGCTGTTTTCGAAGGTCATAACGAACCGTCTCAGTCGCAGGTTTGATGAATTCCAGCCTCCGGAACAAGCCGGTTTCCGAAAAGGCTATAGTACCATAGACCACATCCACACGCTACGGCTAGTTATACAGAAGACCGAAGAGTATAACTTGCCTCTTTGTTTAGCGTTTGTGGACTATGAGAAAGCCTTTGATTCGATCGAGACGTGGGCAGTGCTTGAGTCTCTTCAGCGGTGCCGTATTGACTATCGGTATATTGAAGTGCTGAAGTGTTTGTACAAAAACGCCTACATGTCAGTCCGAGTACAGGCGCAGAGTTCGAAGGCAATTCCATTGCAAAGAGGCGTGAGACAGGGAGACGTTATATCTCCGAAACTGTTCACCGCTACATTGGAAGACGCCTTCAAGCTTCTGGAATGGCAAGAATTAATATTAACGGCGAATCCATCACTCACCTTCGATTTGCCGACGATATTGTAGTCATGGCAGAATCCATGGAAGACCTCAGTACAATGCTCGAAGGCCTCCATCGAGTTTCCCAACGGGTAGGTCTTAAGATGAACATGGATAAGACGAAAATTATGTCTAATGCCCATGTTGTACCTACCCCAATATCAGTTGGGAACTCAGTTCTCGAAGTTGTTGACGAGTACATCTACCTGGGACAGACAGTCAAACTAGGCAGGTCCAACTTCGAGAAAGAGGTCAATCGTCGAATCCAACTCGGCTGGGCAGCGTTCCGGAAACTTCACGAAGTCTTCTCGTCAAAAATACTTCAGTGCCTCAAGACAAGAGTCTTCGACCAATGTGTGTTACCAGTGATGACTTATGGCACTGAAACGTGGTCTCTTACTATGGGCCTCATAGACAAGCTCAAAGTCGCACAACGAGCTATGGAGAGGGCTATGCTCGGGGTTTCTCTACGTGATCGAATCAGAAATGAGGAGATCCGTAGAAGAACGAAAGTCACCGACATAGCCCAGAAGATTAGCCAGTTGAAGTGGCAGTGGGCAGGGCACATAGCACGCAGAACAGATGGCCGATGGGGCCGAAAGGTTCTGGAGTGGAGACCACGGACCGGCAAGCGCAGCGTAGGTCGTCCACCGACACGGTGGACAGACGACCTGATTAAGGTCGCAGGACGACGTTGGATGCAGGCCGCTTCCACCGGTCCTTTTGGAAAATCATGGGGGAGGCCTATGTTTATCAGTGGACGTCCTACGGCTGAGATGATGATGATGATGACATTCATAATAATTATGGTGTGTTCCTTTTTGGACTGAAATGGTGCGTTCCAGCAAACGCCGCCAATGTGTCGCGAAAGTGTCGCGCCCGGCAGGGCTATTATGTATCTCAGTTGCTAACAAATGCTGATTGAAATCTTGAAAAATGGCCGCACTATGTCAGTTTTGGCAACTCCTGTAAGCAAAAATGTTAGTAATAGTAAGTTGGCGACTGGAGTTGACAAAAGTGACATAAAGCCGCCATTTTTTTCGATTTCAATCAACTTTTGTTAGCAACTGGGATACATAATAGCACTACTGGTTTTGTGTTTCCTTTAGGATATATACTTATAAGCGCAACCCGAATAAAATACTAACACAGTTGCAAAAAGCGTAATTTTTTTCTGTCAATTACCTACATCGATAGAATCATATACCTGCTTAATATTTTGACAGTGACAGCTTACAATGACCGCAAATCCTCACCTCCCATCCGCGAGTGTTGTGGTCACGATGTGAGCGTCATAGGTGACGTCGTCGATGATGTATCGAGCTCACTCACGATAATTGATAGAGAATGGCTAGGCGGCTGTGTGAACAACGCGATTGATTTTGGCTCAAAAAGGAACACAACACGACCTAAGTGGAAAAAAGTATATGCAGTAAGAAATAACAAAATAATATTCTAAAAAGGATTTGAGACCTTATTATCTATGGTGGAGGCTATGAACACTATTAATTTCATAGATGAAATTAATATGCAGTTTATGATAAAGTTTCTTTTTTATTGTAACGGAATACTTTTTATTTACGCAATAAGTCTTCAAATATGTGATTGATTACACAATTGTAATATGTAATATGAAACTATTTGTATTTTTTTTCTTTGGATGGGAATTTGGTACACATATATAAAGGAAAACAATCAAAGGTGACCGCCATGTGGGATGTTGATTCAACAATAATTGTCCCGATAGTGATTTCAGCAAACGGTCTTATAGCAAAAAGCCTCGACCAAAATCTTAAGAGGCTCTCGCTAGACGGCCTAAGCCTTTGTAAAGGACCGGATAAAAAATCCGTGAATATAAATGGATACTTAAATTACAATATAATAATAATTTATTACCAAAGAATACATACACCACGAGATTCCGACGTCACTCGACACTTAACACTCGACACTCGCCGCGACGCGACCGTCCAACCCACATTTGCTCGGGACTCTCGGGACACGCTATTTGATAATGTCGAGGCACATTTCGTATGAGATATACACTTGAAAATTTAAAATACATTTAGTTAAATGCGAAATGATTTTATGTTATTGTTTTATTTTATGAGTATATCTTAGGTTTTGTGCATGTATGTATTATTCGATAGTGCCTCTCTATCGCTTGTTCCGCGCTTTCTCTTGCACGCTAGGCTCAGGCTAAACGTGACAACGGAACAAAACAATGAGTCATGTTTTTCGTGCGTGCAGCTGACGTTCATCGATTTATATGACGTTATCACGTCAAAACACTAGCAATATGTCAGCGGTTAAAATGGTTAATTATACAATCAATACGTTTAGTATTGTTAATGCATTGTACTGTATACGTAAACAGTACAGTGTGAGGTACCTTGTCGAAGCATTTAACAACAGACCGTGATATAGTTGTGAATATTCCGACATTATCAGTCCTGAACAACGATACAGTTTGCTGCCTACATTATGTTACGGTTTCGTGCATTGAACTCCGCGGTGTAATAGTTTCCATTATGTGTGGACTTGTGGATTGTGGATATGAGAAAGTGTCGTGGGCACAAATGCGTGGTTATAATAACACATAATAGGTAATAATTAGGTATATTTGTGAGATTTAAATTGATAACTGTTTAATAAATAAAATGTATATAATACTTATTATAGTATCATAATCTGTCCAGTTCTGACCTTTGGACTAATGCACCTCGGAGGTATATCATTATACTGGTATGTGTGTTAAGTTACGTCACTTCTAAAACCATCTAAACGATGTTGTATTTTATCGTCACAGCAGATTCACAAAAGTTTGGAACTAGATGTACTTAATACGGCCATGAGTTAATAACGAACATGATATAGATAGTGTTCTAAATGTTATCTTGTAATTTAATATTTGATATTAGTTCAAGGCTCGCTGTTCAAGATCGCAAACTAAAGAGCGGAACTGTTCGCTACAGGTTGTACAGTACTGAGGCGGGTACGTAGCAAGGCGCGCCCGTCACTCACTGAGCTCGCGTATTATTCTCACAGATTGCTTAATTATGCATCCGAGAAACTCTATGCATTAAGTTTAACTTAATTCCCTCAGAGCCAGAGAGTCGCGACTAACAGCATTATTCAAAAGTTGAAACTAAGTAAAGTTGAGAACGTGTTTGAAACTCTGATACTTACACTGGAGCAGTTACATACTCTGTAACGGATAGTTATTTTACTTCTAAATTAAGTTCAAACTATTATCAAAGTAAAGTTAAAACACTAGTTTAATATTAAGGTTTGATGTTAATATTTTAATGAACCGGTTAATGACTTCCCCATACGTTTATATTCTAGGGAACATAATTTTAAGCGATAAATAAAATTTGTAAACAGACTCATCTTGTTCAACAGTAACACAAATTTGTTACTTCCCAAAGTGTATTTAGGTATATTTATTGATAATCATCCACTCTGTACGCCGGACTATTAGCCTTGAGTCCTGCCGATGGTATCTGATGTTGCTAGGACTATGATAGCCCTTATCTGGGTATACCCAAACCGCGGTGTATCACATGCAAAGTACTCCAGGAAACCCCGAAGCATGCACTGGTGCAAACGCTTCTGTTTGCCTCTGAGGCAACATTCAACTGCTCTCTTGCTCGCGTTGCCACTCAAGTTGACCAAAGAACAGGCGGTTGAGTTGTGTGACTGACATCAATGAAAACGGTGTACATTAAGGGATTAAACTCACTGCCACATCTGCACTGGGAGCAGGATAAGAAGGTGATAGCGATCGGCGCTGTCAGCATGTTAGGGAGATGAAATATGAAACTCGCAGATTATAATAAGTCGCAGTTTGCTGCGAGCGCTCGCCGCGTGCGCACGTCTCTGAAGTTATAATCTAATAAGTGATCGAAGATTAAAGTTGGAATAGACAACATAGTGTTTTCCTCATACCGGGTCACACTTCATGTCCGGCTCTCAGCCGATATAAATGGTTTAATAAAAAGGTGTAGTATTACTGAAATGTGTGCATAATGTGCACTTAAGCAGGATTTTCATGGCAAAATGAACATTTAAATCACTTATATATTAAATTGTTTTAAGTAATTGATTTGTTAAACCTGTATTATTTTAATCGTGAAATTTATTTCGTACCCAAAGGGTAAAAGGCAACGCTATTACTAAGACTCCGCTGTTCGTCCGACTGTCTGTCTGTCTGTCTGTCACTAGACTGTATGTCATGTACCGTGATAGACAGTTAAAATT
This sequence comes from Selenia dentaria, assembly GCA_917880725.1. NCBI lineage: Eukaryota > Metazoa > Arthropoda > Insecta > Lepidoptera > Geometridae > Selenia > Selenia dentaria. The sequence goes on from OU862875.1 coordinate 53,793,117, forward strand.
TTCACAGATGGTGAAGGTATTTCTGTTGCCGCTATAACAACAAATACTAAAAACCACATCAAATAAATATTTAACGTTGTAACATTACGCTTAGTGATATAGAATATTTAGTTATTCACTATAAAAATAAACGATGAAATAAAATAAAACAAATATTTATGGGGCCTCCCATACAAAAACGTGATTTTATCCAAAATTTTTTCTAGATATTAATTACGATATTATGTATAAACTTGAACTATTTACTATAGATATGAGTACGAAACCTTCGTGCGGGAGCCCGACTCATATTTTTTAAATTGAAGTACTATTGAATATACAGTGTTTATACATACATGTATATATGTAAACATACTAAAAATAGTTTAATGATCATGTACTTTACATGCCGTGTTTCATACCGGACATAAAATATGAATTGTAGTAAGATTTTCTCATCTAAATACATTATCAACATCGGAATGTGACGCAGCCTGCTACACACTCTACATTTACATAAAAACGGTACGTTGTTACGTCGTTACCTTTTCATTAAATTACAAACCGTCCGAATTCAGAGAAAATAAACAACACCCGAGTAAGCCTGTAATGCTGCCGTTCCTTTCTGCAACATTTGTATGACATGAAAAGTTCAAGCTAGTTTAAACTTTCCCCTGATGACAATAAGAACCCCGTAGAATTTTCAAAGTAGCAGTTTCAGTAGTAGTAAATTTTTGGTACAGGCAAAACTTAGCTTTTGCAAGCTGTAATAGCTTTTATTTTTAAAGCAATAGAGTTGCTGTTGGTTCGCTAGCAGGTTGGGGTGCAAGGTTCACGCGAGTTTAAGGTCGAGGGCAGAGGGACAAGCAAATTCATTACTGACTCAACATGTTCCTAATTGGTACATTTTACTCAGGTGTATTGTTTCTGAGTAATTATTGTTTAGGGATGAGGAGGTTTTGATGACATACTATAATTAAAAACAAAAAAGCAGCACGGCCGTACCATACTTTTCTCGAAACAGTTCTGGCCATTTTCGACCCCCTTCTTCGAACTTCGTTGTGGATAGAACTAGAAACCTGAATTTTTAGTAACCAAGCAAGCACTTCAAAAACACGGTATATTTACTGACTGACTGACCGATCATCAAAACTCTATATATCAAAGCACTTCTAGCAGACATAGATGTTTAAAATTTATAAAACTATTAGTGTTTAGTATATTAATATTGGAATAACTGAAATATTTTGCAATTTCGGTCTAGTTTTCTAGATACAGCAACTGCATAAATAACTTTGTAATGCAATATAAAATTATAGGATTACAAATTTACATTTGCAGTGAATGAATCAGTGTACCTGTATATGTATACTAAAATGGAATATGTAATAGAAAACTCTATAGAGACAGGGGATGGGCTTTGAGAAAAACTGTAACTGTAAGTCAAGAAGTAGTACCGGATAAGAAAGACTACCGACAAAAATAAGAAAAGCTCATAAGAAAGAGTCGGCTTTAAGAAAATTTGTTGTTGGTATTCAAGAAATAGAAGGTACCGAAAAGGAAAAATATTTGGACTATCCACAAAAAGAAATTAGACGCCATCAAAAACAAAACATGTAGAAACCCAAGTCTCGCAACTCAGTTCTTCTACCGTAAAACGTTGTGAGATCCATGTAGGTAATACCAAGTCGGTAAATTTATTCAGTCCCTAGACAAGGGACCTTCCGTTACGTCTTACGTTATTACGTAATTACCTAACCCAACAACATCTTATAGTTACCATATCAATATTAAAAATATTTTATTTTTTAAACAAAATATATTGGTTTGGCATTCGCACTAAACGATCTTATTTAATATACTCGTAATATGAATTGTTTGTGAGAGACATTGTATTTTCATGCGATAGGGTGCGAAATGGTCTGGACTTATTTGTGAGACTTGGTTTTCTTACAAAATTATTTCTAATGGCATGTCTTTCATCTGTGACAAGAGACATTATGCTTAAAAACCTTGTATTCTTCTAGAACATTGAAGAAACAAACATCACCTCCAGTTCCAACTGTTAGCATTTCTTTTAGTTAATTTTAGGTAAAAGAATTTTGAGCATACATAGTGTGCGTAAAATGATGTGTAATTGTAAGTTATTATTTATGTAATTTGAATAATGGGTCTAATTCTATATTATCTGCGGAGGTGCTGGGTATGACAGCGACTTCGATTGAGTTAAACAAAAAACCTGGAATAAAACATGTTTCTTGTATGTAGACCCCCTTATGTCAGGTTCCGTCCGTCCCACCAAAACCGAGGGAATACGCGACGTAGGGGCGCTTAACGCACGTACGGACATGGGTTGCAGCCCTAAAAAATTATGTCAAATGTTATATTTTTTTGTGTATTCGTGTATTTCTACAGACATTCGCAAGGTTTACAATGATGAACAGCTGTAACAGTGTTTACGTCAAACGTGATTTCCCTTAATCATTTCCCACCGGGCTCCACTTGTCATCCTTGGTCGTTATTATGAGAAGCGTTCATTAATCACGAGGGGAGTTTTTATTCTCACGAGTCACTGCAAGAAATCAGCTGAAAAAACGTTTTGTTCTGGTCTTACAAAAGCCGTTAATAGAAAATCGGAAAACACATAGTTATGCAGGACTAGTTTTGTTATTTGTTTATGCATCGGGATGCGTATCGTAGTAGGCGAGGAAACCCGTTAGACGAGGCGCTACCGCCTTGGCTGGTACCACCGCAATGCCACGTAGTAATAGTGCGAAAGTATAATATTGTATCTCAGGGTGTGAAGGACATTGTAGCAAGTAAAATCACTGGGCGAAAAAGACTCAAAAATCAGTACGTCGGGGTGACGAGCGCAGCAGTACAGTGCCATGCAAAACTTTATCTACAAGCTCTGAATGTCACTGCAACTGTCACTGGAAAGCGTTGCATAATAAACAAGAGCGTTTGGCAGCGGGTCGCCTCTTTAGTTTCTGGCGGTCAACTTGTATTGCATCGCTCTGCACATGTCATCCGAGAGATTAGAGTATAGTTCTCCCAATAACTTACACTTACACACATAGACGTTGTGCCGTACCGAGAACATCTGGGGATCAGTGTCAGTTATAATTGTACACATAGAGGTTTTAGTACTGGAAGGGTCGTAGCGGTTCTACCCAGTCGTTGGCGTAGTTGCTTAAACAGGCTAACCGTGCTTTGCTGCGGCCACCACTTGCGTGACTGCCGGTGGCACTTTTACGTGTTTCAGAAGGGATTTTAACGCGTTATCGGTCCCGGTATGTGCCGTTGTTAAGCCGTTTCTGGCCGGGAAACTCCGATACTGGAACACGCAACTGGTTTATCCGCCATCCGTACGGGGACGGGGTGTGGGTTTTGATCCATACTCTCCTCTCTGAGAGCAAGTTAATATCGTAGCAGAATTATGATTGTATGAAGACAAGATATCTGGGACTGTTGTTGGTACCAAACGGTGCTTCCAACATTTTGGTAAGTAATAAATGCGCACGATATTGATGACACTGCGGTAACACCACACAAGCCGTTTGACGGCTCCGTTATCCAAGGCGGGAAGGAGCGTGCCGTAGAAGCGCGGGCTCCAGGTGCGATCCGAAGCTCTGGGCAAATGATGGTGTGATGAGCAAAATTGGTTGTGTTCTAGATTTGGATTTTTGTGATGTCTCACTGTGTGTGTCCCTTCCTCTCACGCCTCAGGGAATTCTAGAGCAAGATCCTTTGTGGTGCGAATTGTGAGACCGTTTATTCAACTAAGTATTGTGTTGTTGCAAAAGTTTAAGTTGTTATTACACAGGCCATATCGGAACTGATATAGCTCCAGCATGACTTGCACGGTTACAACTTATACTATATAGTACAAGATGTTCCCCGGCGTGACTGGCAGGTTTCTGACAGATACAGGAGTTCCCAGAATGACAGGCAAGTTAGGTAACTAAGTATTACAACCTAGTAGTGTTAGAAACGTAAACTGTTGAGAGTTGAAATAAGAGTATTGATAGGAAACCAGTTGTCTACTAAAGTTTTTATTGTATAATTTAAAGCACTGATAGGTATTGTGGTACGTGATAGGGTTGTTGTAGACACTTTTGGTCCAAAAACTGCATTTTGTGATGGAAGCAAGCCGTTTTGCATCATCATCATCATCAGCAGCTTGTAGCAGCCCACAGCTGGACATAGGCCTCTCCAATTGCACGCCACTTAGGTCTATCTTGGGCTTCTCGCATTCAGTTTTTGCCAGCCGTCTTGCGCAGATCGTCACTCCACCGTGCCTCAGGACGTCCTACACTACGTTTGCCGAGACGCGGTCTCCACTCTAGAACTCGTTTACCCCAACGGTTGTCGGTTCTACGGCTAATATGGCCAGCCCACTGCCACTTCAGCTTGCTGATCAGGTTGTTAAATAAATAAAACGTCGATAGTTTTATTAAGTGCTATTCTATAATATAATTTAAAGTGTACAGGGTTTTTTTGTGAATCGAGCTAATTAATACAATTTTCCATAAACACTAGGCCACCGCGTTTGATCCCCTAAGGGGATTTTTAATAATTAGAACTCAAAACCAAATTCCACCAAACTCAAAACAATTTAATTAAAATCCTTACACAGAGTAGTTACGGCGATACATGATAACAAACATACAAACAAACTTTCGTATTTTAATATTATGATTGAGATTTTCACTTTTATGTTTTATTCAATACAAGCTGCACCCTTCGGTTTCGCCTGCGTGCTGATGGCTGATGTTGGCAATGATTTCTTAACCACTTCTGTAACACAGCGAATAAACAAAAATATGTGTTTTATAACGGCCAAGCCGTTTTGGAGTTTTAGCGAAAATGGCAACAACAATCTATATTTATATGTTAGAAAAAGAAGAAGATTTTGGGTGACGCTTTTTATTTTTGAAATTATGTTATGATTCCATTTTCTTTTTTTTAAATTGTTTTTTTTTTATAAATAAATAGGCTTGCGTTTGACTACCATCACGCCTGATGTTAAGCGATGATGCGGTCTACGTTGGAGCACGTTTGCCTAGAAGGAACTGATTCACTCTAATTGTAATAACATGATGTGTTTCGTGATTATGATCGAAAATATAGAGTTATATTTTCGATAAGTTCACTCACAAGAAATACAGTTCTAAACGTAAAGGTGATCAATGTGCTGATTAGTGTCAGTTCTCCTTTTTCCAAACGAAATCGTGATGATTGATGATAACAATCACATTTTAATAGCGATCGTCAAATTATCGTTATTATAGATTTAAGCCAATGGATCAACTAATAGAAAATATTGTTAAATTTGGAATTTTAACTGCTAAAAGCGAGGGCAATAACCTTCAGATTGATGTCTAAATCACCAAACACACTTCAACATTTTGTGCAAAGCACGCAATGTAATGTTCCAAAACTCAAAACAGTTGTGTAAACCGGCCGTTCGTGTAACGGATTATAGGTTCTTCTACAACATAGATAAATAAATAAATAAATAAATATAATTCCACAATTATCACACAACGCCATCTAGTCCCAAGCTAAGCAGAGCTTGTGTTATGGGTACTAGACAACTGATAAACATACTTATATATTTCTAAATACATACATATTATAGATAAATTACACCCAGACACAGAACAAATGATCGTGCTCATTACACAAACATTTGTCCTGGGTGAAAATGAAAATTAAATAAAAAGGTGAAAATTAGATAAACAGATGGAACGGAAATCAGAAGTCGGTATGTAACGTGGAACGTTCGCACGCATGTCCAGAACCCATTTTCCGTTTCCGCCGGTCATCGCCCCCGCGTATCTGCACACGGTATTTATTTCAACGTTGTGACGGAGATGTATATAAAATTTGTTCCTAAGACTTACGTAGGAAGTAAATGAAAGATGTATTTTTCACATTGTTTTCTCAATAATGATAAATCAAATGATTGTGAGTCAAAAGCCCCATCTTGTGTGGAAATTAAATACTGCCGACTTAACCGCCATGCCAACTGAGTGTAAATTCTTTGTTGTCAGAATAAAATTTCGTGTGTGATCCGTGTAATGTATTGTTACGTTGTGCGATGGGCTAGCATATGTCTGGTAACCCTTCACCTATCGTTATTAATTAAAACAAAAGATTTCATTCATAAAATGACTTGGTAAGAAAAAGGTTAAGTGTATTTTTTATTTCTATGTGTATTCTATCTCCATCAAGCAGATTGGATCGCGGACTACGATCATACATGCTTACGCTGAAACATAACATAACTCAGTCAGGTAATGTAACCTTCACATCTGGGTTTAGAGACAGACCAACAAACAAAAACAGAAACAACAACGACATGTAGGGGTGACGTTCATTACAAGTTGTGTTGCCGTCGGCAACGCGAAACCTGTTAGCACTTGAACTATCTCGTAACTTATTAACAACAGAATTTGAATTGAGCAAGTAACATAGAAATTGTTTGAAGCTTTGAATCGCACAGTATAATAATTCAGAATGAATAAAAGTTTATAACAATGGCTGGGGATGGCGGGGAAAACTCAACAATGGCTATCATTTGGTTTTGTTGAGTATTTGTGTTGTTCGGGGTTTTCGGATGTAATGATAAACCCAAACAGCACAGATTCAACAATAGAATACGTACTGCGAAGCGATAGTAGTGGAGTATTAACCGATCTGTGTTTGTAACGGTGTGCGAGTGTAGACAAAGGGTACACAATCAAACCTGTTTGTTACTTCCTCGTAAACTTATTTATACAGTTTACATTGCCTTGCCTTGCGAGCCCTTATGACCATGCGATAACTGACACTTTTCCTGTCCCCAGGCTTCGTCTTTACTAAGATATAATAATAATGAAATGGCTTTCCATTTCAGTCCAAATTCATCAAATCTAAAAATATTTAATTAATTTACGCTTATATATTCTTACAAAAGCCTGATACTTAGTATATTACTAATATAGTCGTACATAAGTAGTCATTATACTTAGTATATTCCCCCTTAATTTTCCCTTCCACTCCCTACTTTTTTTTTTATTATTTCACCATATTACGAGTATGTATAACAAAGTCCTTAGTGTCCAATTTTGATCCCCCTTGTATTCAGAAACAGCTGACAATAGGCGTAGTTTATAGTTGAAGTTTTATTGTTTGGAATTTTTCTGTTTTGTATTATCGTGTGTTGTTTTCGGCGTAAGCAGGTTTTTATAGACTGACAAGTCATGCTAAAAATACAGAGCCGTTTACTGTAAAACCAATTGTCCGTTAAATGTTTATTCTATGCGTCATCGAATACATACTACAAGTTTAAGGTTTAGAATTAGAAAACATTCTTAATATCACGTATTTTCAATTTAACTGTGAAACTGTGGAAATAAAAAACAAGATCGACAGAGATTAGCAGAAACAACTCATTAGCCCATAATTAGCGCACGCTCTGCTGGAGATTTGTCATACAGAGCAATAAAACGAATTGCTGTATGAGGAGAGAAGTTATGGTTAGTTATTGCGGTTATAGTGCGAGTCGTGGGGAGTGGACTCAGCTGGAAGCTGGCACATTATTAATAAGAAAAATCGTATTTCCAGGAAACGTATTGTTTCGGTGCCAGTGCGGAAAATCCTGGAATTTTAGTCTAATAATAATTGAATAATGAAATTGTAAGGAACAGTAGATTCTTTTATGCATTATTTATGTCGTCAGAGGAAATATCAAGTACCTTCTATAAGTATATTTTATGGATTTGACAACAGCAGTGTCGACTTATCTCTAAGAACGATGTCAAAATAGTGCTCAAATATCCAAGCATGTTTAAGAAAAAACTACAAAGGTTCTCTTTGACTATGGAGATACGGACTCCCTACACATATATATTCCCTCGCGTTTTATTTAAGGAGTACGCGAGTGCGGCGCAAGTACGGCGTGGGTTTTTGAATGACGAAGCCGGATTAGGGGCTGGACCGGTGCTGAATATTTAACCTGTAAAGCAGGGGGCAGGGACAAAGCACCAAACAGGGTAAAGTTGGAAAATAATGTTACTGAATAATATACTTACGATCGGTCGGCTCACGAACAAATCCTTACAAGCTCTTATATATATACCTACCTAGTTATGTAATCATTGATAAACAAAAAGATGTCACTTATTAACTCGTTACAGCAGAACTAGATAGTTTTAAAAAATGCATTATATTATTCATATCTAGCTAAACTTTGATTTCTATACACATTATCGTAAAGACTATTAAGGGGGTGGAGGAGTCCACTGAATGATCAGCACGCCACTACTCGCGTCCACTTATACGATTCGAACGATCTCGGTCATTTTGTATCCACTTGCGTCACGAAGCAATGCTCCGTAATGTATTGAGAATTTGTGTCCTATTTTCATTTAAGAGTCAATAACATCAAACTTGCTAGAACATTATTTCCTACCACATGCAACTACATCTTGATCCCAATAAGTTGTAGCGACAGAATAACAACAGTTAGTGGGTGTTCGTATCGAAGTACGAGACGTCGTAGTGAGGGGACATGTTGGACTCTTAGAGTTAATAATTGAATCAATTTAAACATTCCAATAATATATTTCTCTCCGATAGCTATATCTATAATCGTATTAAATAATTATGTTGAATTTCTGTTAGGGGTCTTTTACGTGACACCGACACGCATTTTTAATTAGTGTTATTGTTTATTTTATTTCACGTTTGTGAGTATCTTGATTATGTTTGTTTTCATTGTAAATAGATACGTATATTTTTGATCACGTGATATAATTAGTTGTAAGTTGAAATATGAGTAACAGTAAACTAAACGTTTCCAACAAATGTGAACAATGTCTATTTAATTATTTTCCTCCTCTCGCACGGATAAATGCTCCAAGAGTAAAACAATATTTAGAAAATATTTACAGTACTTCACTTCTGTCAGTCGCCGTGTGCCACACATATAGTATTATAATGCACTGTAATAATTTATATGAAATGCATATCCCCGAATTTTTGTGCTTTTGCTTTTTGTTTGGCTCTATTTATTTGGGACGTGGAGTGTTATAAAGTGACATATAGGTTAAAATTATTTATTGACGTTCATATGTGCGGATAACTAAGCTGAACACATGATTTTAAATTAGTTTTTCTCGAACATGCTCATCAGTTACAGTAATGTTGCCCTGATCTTTCTCTTACGTCCTCCATAAATACATACGGTGGGGTTTATTCCATTTCACGTTCTGTTCGTGTACGTGTTATCAGTTTTCTCACATTTATCCTTCACCACGCCCGCACATATATCTCTGCGTGTATCTTAATAATTTATTGGCAAAGCCGCAACGTTTAGTTTAGCCGCGAGTTCCGGAAGACATTATAAGCCTCTTACCGAGCTCAAGTGAGAAATAACGCGCATATTGGACATTCCGGGAATGCCGTTACAATACGGTTATATATTGTGTCTCATTAAACCTGAAGTGGTTGGGTCGACACGCTGTCTACATTAAGTTTGGTTACAATTTGACATTTAGACGGAGTGACACAACACAGGTTTATTTAAACGATACTTATAGTATTACTAGAGATTTGCTCTCAGCGGCATTTTATTCAAGTTCTGGTGTCATACGGAAAATCCCTCTAAAGTTTTAATAACAAGCATAATATACAATAATAAGCATTGAATAGACTCGGTTCTAAAATCTCTCTGAAAATATTTTCTTTATAGGTTTTTGTGACGTTAAGCAACAACATTATTTTCAAAATTTGCTTTTGTTCTCCAGACGCTCACATTGCATATCAGTGGTTAATTAGAAACTGACTACGAATTTTACAAATCTCAATAGTACTTTACCCAACTTTAAGAGTTTAGTAGAACTCGCCCTCCGATTCTAAGAACTCTTATATCAATGTACCCAATTAACGTTAACTCGGCGCACGGGTAATCATATTTTGATTTGGATATGATACTGACCTACTCACCAAATATTTATAACAAATACCCAAATGGAGCTACTATGGAACTATTATGTGTTAAGAAGAGTTTTTTTCTAAGTTTGCATACTGAAGGATAAATCCTTTCTTTAAAAAACCTTAATTTTACACTTACGGAAACTTCCGCGCTAGGTACATAGGCCAGTGAATTAATACGTATATCCAGCTACAAGGGAAGTAAGTACGAAAACAAAGAATCCGCACCTTCCGTTCTGAAAATCGAGATTTATATCAGAATATTACTATTTACTCTGCCCAAGGATATTTTCATAGAATGGGGCTCTATCCCTTAAGCTAGTAATGTTGCGTACCTTGCCTCGTCAGCGTCCGACGGAATACAATAATAAATTGACTGTTATATATAAGTACTTAGAAAATATACATTTTGTGGTAAAGTGTAGTGGTGTATGTTTTATGTATCGGAAAGCAGCTACTTTTGCGGCGGTGGCGCGGAATCTTTCGCAACGAACGTATTTGAGAAGCGACCGGTTTGGGATACCACGTGTGAAATTAGAGCTCTTTAAAAATAACCTTTTAAAATGACTCAAGGGTAGAATGTATTTGTTTTCACAGCAGCTTGCACAGTATTTATCAATAGTGATAGGTAAACATGTTTGAACATCTTCCTAAAGTATTTCACAGTATATTATGAACGTTTTGTAATAAGGAAGGTAAGTGTCGGTAACTTTATTATAAAGTACTTAAGGTTTTTTTTAGTGACGACGGTAAAGCGAAAAGAAGGCTCGAAAGAATAATTAATGTTGTGTTAAATTATTAAAACTTTTATCACCAGTCCTAGCCCAGCAGCGAAAACTATTCGGGGAACCTGCATTCTCCGTCTATTCGACGCTTGCGGACTTAAAATAATAGGTGATATCTTTATGGATACTTTAGTGAGTAGTAGACATTTTAATTTTAATTGACGGTATTGTTAAACAGTAAAATTACATAAATATTAAAGTGTTCAGTTTGATCGGCGAGTGACCCTTAATATCCACCTTTGCGCTAACAGCCTTAAGTTTTCCAAGTACCCTAATTTTATCTTACTTGGAGCCGTACGTTCTAAGCCATAACTCTTTTATAAGGCATTATCGCCGTGGGTTTGATTGTTCGTACCTTGAAATGTTGATGAGCAGCCGGCGGGGCGGGACGGTGCGAACCTCGTTACTTGTTGAATTATTCACCGCAGACGCTCCGGACCCGCGCTGGGTTACAGTTAAAGCTTGGTGTCAAGGGTTGTGACTTCGTAACTCTGTACCATATAACGGTATGCACACTCCGGCTGCGGGCCCGTTGTTACGGCGCGGGCTGTCATGTCGGAGAGAGGACTTGCGTTATATCCACAACGCGAGCTTTCATTTTGGCTGCATCCATACAATTTTCACGGCTTACGTGAAGAACGTTAATCCGCCATATACTTGCTTAAGTTCATATCGTTATAAATATTTATTGCTAATACATATTATTTTTTACTGCTTTCACGTACCACTGTATTTTTATACCTAAATAGAATTCCCTTAAATATAGACGATACGTTTATTTAACAGACTTGTTAATACAATGTTCATAAAGCAATAGTCACAAACTATGAAAGTGATTGTAGGTACTCAGTGCCATTACAAACAGTATTCATTATGTATATTATTATATTACATGCCGATATAAGTACAACACAGGTCGTAGCCATGGTGCAGGCAGGACATTATAATGTATTGTTTCGTCAGGAGACGCGCGAAACGATGCTGCGGATGCGGACATATACGAGTAGTAGTTATTCAGTTCAGGCGAATAAGGTTGCAAACTGAACGTCTTTATGAGGGCCGATGAAATGTTCAAGAAAGATACACAGACAACCCCTTTATACTTGCACAGTCTAATCACAAATAAATAAGGACATTTTTTTATAAATAATAATATAAAATAAATAATATAATATAAATAGGAGAATTAACTAAAACTAGACAAAGTCAGTATATATATCATAAGTAAATTTCTGTAACACATTGTTTTCGTTTTCATTTTCAGTTACGATGAAACGAAATGGCAAAAACTGAAAAATTTAAAGTAATTTTGGCCTACTATGTTATAACTTACAATTTATAGACGTACATTTTTTTGTACGTGGCTTCGTATCCCACAGACCAAACGAGCCAACCAACACTCGCAAGCGGGTCAGCTAGTGTCCCATAATGTCTTTTAAGATGAATTTTCGTGCCCTGCATTGAGAGTGAAAATGCGAAAAGAATTTGCAACTGTTCTAATAGCCATATCCTTGGATAGGTGATACCTTCGTCCTACATTACACTGATGATACTTACTCTGTAATTATCATTTCAGCTTTTAGATAATTAAACATCGGCCAATTAGTAACATGTTTGTTTTTCTGTGTTCCACTTTACATACATATAGTAGGAAGGTAATCGTTCCGAATGGTGATGTTTAATATCTGAGCTAGTAATGGAATGAAGTAGACGACGCAAGCAAGCCGTTCACATAACGTTGAGCGCCTCCTCTTGTAGCATGCTTTGTGTCTCATTATATCAAACTGCCATTCTTATCTCACCGCCTTTACAATAATAAACTTTAATAACTTATATCTAACTCCAAGTGCCACAATCAAAAGTAATGACTTAAAATGTGTGGAATATTCGTCAAGTGAACATTGTTTATTTAAATTTACAACTACTGTTTAGAACTCATTTTAAGTATCATAAAATTAAATAACCTATTTAAAAACTTTTTTAACCTTTTTATTATCTTATATGTTTAAGTTACAAGTTATTTTAAGTTGAATTTCTAAACGGTATTCAAAAAAATATAAATCAATTTAAAACGAAGTCTTGTTTATAAATAATTTAAATACCGATGGGCAGCTCGAACTTAAATATCTACTTAAATGTATTTTCACAGCGGAAATTTCACTTTACGAAGGATTGAAGAAACACATCTCGCGCCAAAATTTAATTAATTTACCTGAAACCGGAAGCTTTCCCGCAAGTCAAGTTTGGAACGACGATGACGTCACAAACTGAGCGCAAACAAACGGAAAAGTATCGGTACTATTTCTAACTATTGTATATATTAACTACTGTACTCGTACGGTTTGTACGTTTGGGATTGAAATGGTCGCTGGTTCGATTCCTACCTCGGGCTTGAGTGTTCCGTAAAAACAGCTGCCAATCTAAAGCATGATGCATGACTAGTTACTGCCCTCAACACTGAAACCTGTCAATGAAGGACACACATAACTTATAGGAAAAAATCCATATTAGTCTGTGGGTACTGTGGGTAAATTAAGATATGTTTTGTATTTTATACATAGTATCAAAACTTCATAAATAAAATTTTGGTTTTTAGGAGCTTAATTATTATTACGTCATAGCTTTAAAAGCGTACCTACCATAGGTAGGCTTATGTTTAACTCATCACCAGATATAGCACAACGTAACAAACTGTTTTAGACTTTCGCGGTTGTTGTCTAAGTTACAATTAGTATTTATTTTATTTTGGAGTTCCAGATATTTCAATGTACGTACCATACGACAGTTACATATAATTAAATCATTATGAACATCCCGTGAGTACTCATTATAACTTCACTTAAGCTGACCAAAAATTTGGTAATACTACTAAATCTGATCTTATTTGATTTATGAATAACCGTGTTTTGGGAAACGTTTTTTTTGGTACTTAAAACATTTTTGTGAAGAAAAAAAAGCTTTCTTACCAATAACAATTCATCCTAAGCTAAGGTGTCAAAGGGTGATCATAACGTTTAACCTCTATAATACATTCCACATCGTAACACCGAAACGCTTCCACTTCTAACGCTTGTTACATTCAAAAACAAAAATAAACTCTCAAGAAACCTCCCGCCGATTTGCGTTCGGCACAAAGTCGCTGTAGCCGCGTTACACAAGAGTGTGTGTGCACGTATCCGGCGCCGTGAGTAGGGCTGCCACGTGACGGCGATGGGCAACTTCGCGCTGATTGGGTATTATTGAGCTTGGGTAGGACGATAGCGGTCAAGGCTGACACACACACAGAACATTGTTTTATTTGGTTGGCGGGCTTATTTATGAGAAAAGCTCAGCAATGTTAACAAATATATTTCTTTGTTATTTTGTGGAGCTACTTATGCTGTTTTTATAAAGTTTGACAGTTGTCAACCTTTAAAATAAAAAGTTTAAATTATAAACAGATTATAGGGAATTATTATCAGCTAAAGCTAATGAAGGTCATTTTAAGTGCTTCTTTATTGCTCCTATATGTAATTTCTTCTATTATTCCAACGTATGTGTCACGATAATGAAATGAGAATTTATTTAAAATTAAGACAGTTTACTTATCTCACGGAGACATCACTACCCACTTTCCCTAGTACCATCATTTCACATAGACACATTGTTGCATTGACTATTTGGCAACCCTAACAACTAAAAGAAACTTCGTTCCGCTAGCTTATTTTTGGCTTCTTTACATAAACGGCAAAACATTTCAAACTTTATTACCCTTGTCAGTTCTGTTAAACCACACACGGTTGTATTCCATTTTACAATTACGAAAAGCCTAATTGCTTTTATTTTACTAACTTGTTATGTTAACTGAGTTGGTGTATTTACACCATACATCGGTAGGGAACACAATTATTAGGAGGGAATAGGTTAAGGTAAGAATGTGGGGTACTTACGGGATGTCGGGTGACTCTGGATCTCGGATCGGGGGTATCCTCCTTATCGTCGCGTTCGCCCGAACATCTTCCCCACGCGGCAAAGGTGTGGTGTGGTGCTCAATCGATAGGCAGGCGGGCGATCTTGAGGACAGGTCGCGTCAAGATGCCCAAAGTCGTCTTGAGTTCCACCACTCGGGTGACGCCATCCCTCCCCGGGAGCGTCTTGGTGATGCGGCCCATGCGCCAGTGTAGAGGCGGCGCCTGGTCGTCCACTATCAGTACCAGTTCCCCGACTTGAGGTGGGCTGGATCGGGAAGTCCATTTGGAGCGGGTTTGGAGGGTGTGCAGGTAGGACTTGGACCAGGATCGCCAAAAGTGTTGGGATAAGGATTGGACGAGCTTGAACCTTTTTAGTGCAGAAATGGCTCGGCCTTCTACCGAATATTCAGGTAAGGCGGTGAGCGGACGGCCAATAAGGAAATGACCCGCGGTGAGTACGTCAACATCCGCAGGGTCAAAAGAGAGGGGGCTGAGATGGCGTGCATTGAGCACAGCTTCAATGTGCGCTAATAGAGTTGAAAACTCCTCAAATGAGAGGCGTTGTTCGCCGACCACACGGTACAGTAATTGTTTAGCTGACTTTACCGCTGTTTCATGAAGTGCACCGAACGACCAGGGTGCCTTTGGTGGATTTAGCCACCACGTTATGTGCTGTTTAGAGAGCGTATGTGCGATACTGTCATTATTGGTTGCAAGAAAGGCCTGTATTTCCCTAAGTTCATAGCGCCTACATAATTTGTACCGCAATCAGACCTAATCAACGTTGGTACACCGCGCCTAGAAACAAAACGCTGTAATGCCGCAAGGAACGCTTCCGTGGATAACTCAGATACCGGTTCGAGATGGACCGCCTTCGTGGCGAGACATGTTATAACACAGCAGTAGCCCTTTAATAGCTTGGCGTTTCTAAGTGTACTGGATTTTATCAAAAATGGTCCAGCAAAGCCCGTCGTGACTTTGCTGAATACGGGCTGAACATTTACGCGGTCAGCGGGTAAGTCGGCCATGTACGGGGCCTTAGGATTAGCGCGGAAACGAAAACTATGTAGGTATACATTTGTATACTCGATGGCGAATTACGCGGCGGGCTGATAATATCCAGAATGGCTGGCGTAAGGGTGAGTGCAGAATATCAGCGCCTGGCTGACTTAAGGTGTTTGCAACGACAGTTTGTCGTCGTGTTGTGTGTGTGTGCTGAATAATTGTGGGCAGATAAAATGTGTGCTGATTATCTGCGCGCTGAGATTTGTGCTGATTAGCTGTGAGCTGAGCTGATATGTGCTGATTCTTTGTGGGCTGAGTGGATATGTGCTGAGTATTTGTGTGCTGAGTCGGTGTGTGCTGAATGTGCCGTCCTAGTCATTGCCTAGGTGGCGGTGGAGAACGCGAGGTAGTGCGCGGTGGAGTACGACGGGAATACACCATCTGGCCCGTATCAGGTGAGGGACGGCGCCGTGGTACCTCGCGCTGTTGTACCGGCAATAAATGCACTGGTGGTGTGTAGTATCGGGTACATACCCAAAGCTTATGACCCTTTACATTACACCATGGGTAGCAATGGTTGTCACCATAGCGAGGTTACGCGTTCAATCCCTGTTTGGATCTTGCCGCGCAGCTGAAAGGTCTTGGGTTCGAACCCTGCGCATAGCGCGGAGGTTTCGGGTTCGAAACCTGCTGAAGTGGGGGCGAGAAGCGCACGGGTATAGGCGCGGAGCTGAGAGGTTGCAGGTTCGAAACCTGCGCATAGCACTGTGGCTGCGGGTTCGATACCTGCTAAACTGATGGTGAGAAGCGCGCGGGTATAGGCGCGGAGCTGAGAGGGTGCAGGTTCGAAACCTGCGCATAGCACTGTGGCTGCGGGTTCGATACCTGCTGAGCTGATGGCGAAGAGCGCGCAGGTTGTGAGGTAAACCTTGGTAACTCAGTGGGGGGGATGACCGAGTTAACCGTATGTGGCGCTGTGACGTTCGCTGAGATTTGCGCTGTTTTTACATTGTCATTGGGAGCTGATGACCATGTTTTTGTTCTAATTCTACAACGAGAATCTCGTAATAGGCGTCTATTGTCCTCCTTTCATACTGCTCGATGTAGAATTTTTCCTGTGCATCTGATAAATCGTCGGTATCTAATATAATGTAATACGCCGCGTCGAATTTATCACGAGTCACTCTTACGCCAGTTGCTCTGGCATCGAATTCTGGGCTATAATGCTTTGATTTGCTGGACTTCAATGATTACGCTTCCAAATTAAGCTTAACAATAGCGATCTGTTCCTCCCTAAATCTGGCTACCTGTGATTTTGAAGGCATCGTTAACGTCGAAGGCGAAGTCAGGAACAAGGAAGAAAAAAAATAAAAAAAATATTAAAATATTTAATTGTAGGTGAAATTCCGCACCTCTTTTTTCGGAAGTCGGTTAAAATAACACCTAAATAAATAACGCGTGTACCAAACCTTATGTGAGCTGAGGGTTTAATTACTTAATTAATTAATTATATTCTGTAATTTTCGTTAGTACAGAACATCTAAGATTCCCGTGCGATACCCTAATTTGAATGTGAACAATTTATTTGCTTTAATGAATTTATGATAATCACGAACACGATTAAATCTTTTAATAGTACTTAGTACAATTTTATAACTTAATAAACAAACAAGTTCATTAGAATGACAATGTATTAAAATGACGTACACTTTTATAACTTAATAAACAAACAAGTTTATTAGAATTACAATGTATTAAAATGACGTAGGTAACGTAGTAGGTACTAGTACCTAACCTTAAGAATTTCCAATTAGACTTTCTTGCAAACAATATGAACGCTTGCTGTCAAACGCGATTATCTGCAGTACTTTGGTGTATTCTGTGGCGCGCTAATGCGGCCGCCTGCAGTACTGTTGTATTCTGTGGCGCGCGAGTGTCAAACGAACAACGATAAGTGAATAGGTAGTTAGTGAACGTCACCTTTCTCGAACCTTCCAGTAACTGTATTACGTCAGTTCGGAGTAGATTTAAATTGAATCAATAAAAAGGGTTAATATTAAGAGAGTAATGGACTGTATGTAGTGAAATATTATTATTTTTTTGACAAGGGAGGCTGATTCAATTATCCGACTCGGAGGAAAATATGATGCCGGATATCCGGCTCGAAGGAAAATATGGTGTATTTACACCACACATCGGTAGGGAACACAATTATTAGGAGGGAATAGGTTAAGGTAAGAAAGTGGGGTACTTACGGGATGTCGGGTGACTCTAGATCTGATGGGAGCTGATGATCTTGAGAGTTCTCGGGGGAGGCGTCCTGCTGTGGACGTCGTGCTGAAGAACTGTTGTTCACTTGTAGGTATAAAGTCCTTGTATTGTTTTATCGCGCACTCACGTACACAGGGGTGTCGCGTTAACGCGGAGGTTTGTGCTGATGCGTAAACGCGGAGGTATTTAACGGCTACCAATTTCGGCGTGCGCGCGCGCTTGTTTCCTTCGGGTGAGTGTCGCGGGCGGGAGTCGCCTCGCCTCACGTTTTTACCGCTCCCCAGCCAGCGAGCGACGGGTCGCGCGGGGGCGGCGGGACGTGTGCGGGGGGGTCTCCTCCTTATCGTCGCGTTCGCGCGAACATGAGTTGTGTTATTAAATAATGGAATATGTATATATTTCTAAGTTAACATGCGTATCAAGAAAAGGAAGGCAACCCTATCAACTCAAGATGGCATTAACTTTGTAACAGAGTTTGCAGTCCGGTGGAGACGCGAATCGAGGAGGCTGTCAGCTCCACGCCTCGCCGCACGTCCGTCGCCGGTCCGAACCCGATCAGACAGGTAACTTATCCAGATTTACGAGGAAACACTTCCAAAGAACCCGGAAAGTTGGGAACTGAATATTGTGAAAGGACATTCATAATGAAAAATACGTAAATAGTCTGTGATAAACAGGATATACTCAAATATCAAGAGAGACAATAATGTACATTTGTCTCCTTCGAAGCAGCGGGACAATGGGTTCATTGTCATTTTGGTGTTGGAACGATTACAATTATCTATCTTGTTAAATCAGAATGGTTCCAAATTTATTAATACAAAAAACTTAGTCACATGAGTATCAAAGTTTTCATAAGTACAAGCGTTTCCTTACGAATATATATGATACATACTCCCAGGTGGCTGTCGCGAGGTGTGTGTGTGTGTGTGTGTGATACGCACTATCCACGCGGAATACTAAGTAAGGACTCTAGTAGGTGAACTTGCTTGATAATGCAGAACCTATGGAGAGTTATGGAGCACACAACCTGCCAGAAATAGCTTGGTATCACTTTGGTAAGTGGGTGCTTCATTTGGTGGGAAGCAATTACTGCCACGTTAATGGCTACTCGTTGGTATATAGTTAGAGTGTACGCAGGATGTATGGACATACAGGATAGTTAAAGTGAGATGTAGCCAATAGGGTGCGTAGTTACCCGCAGTGTTTTCATCGCAACGTGCTTGAAACTTTCGAGGCTCAGTTAGTCCCGGTACGTCAGTTATTTATCTGTGTCTCCAGGTATAACAGTTGTTAAGCTTTGTTTAGCAAGTTTATGTTGCTTTTACAAATAACATTAATATTTATTGACTTCAAATAATATTTTGATAAATACAAAACAAATCCCAATACCGTTAAGGAGTTGCCTGTTGTGCCAACACATAAGCAAAGATCAAAACTCGCGTTAGGAACATCTTAATGTGTTTCCCTTTTAGTGGTCTATAAAGGGACGGAATCTCTCGCTATTATGGCCAAAAGGATGGCTGTTAAATAAAAGATCTGCGCTCGGCGAAAACAGTTGTGTAAATGTTCATAGCATCCGTAAACAGTAGAGATACAAACACACTAGCGGTGTCCTAGTACATACATACTACTAGTGCAGGGAGCAGGCATTGTAGATGCTTTCTTACTTGTACTCGTGTGTGTGTGCACGGAACCCTCAGTGTGCGAGTCCAACACGCACTTGACCAGATTTTTTGGAAGTCGGTGAAAAAATATGTGTTAAGGGTCAAGAGTGTGCAAACAGTAGTCTGTTTAGGTTTGAAGATGTAACTTTGAAGCAATGTAATCTTTTTAGGACAGCATTTAGGACAATTTATATAGAAACAATATATATTCGGACGGGGTTCGAAACCGCATCTTCAACCATCCTATCATGCACCAGCACTGCTCGGCCACTAATGCGTGATAATAATATATTTGATTATTTTGTATAATTTAATTAAAATTGCACAATATCTTTTATTTTCAAAAACAATGTACTCGTAAGTGCACACGTATTCACGTAAATACATTGCAATCCTCCGCGTGTGTGACGTGTACTTATCCCCGCCGCGGCGGAGGGCGAATAGAGTGCAACGTTCTATTTATTGTTACAATTTCACGTCTTATACAACACCACAGGTTATATATCGCGTTCCTCATCACCCGATACATTCCGTCCCAAACTCATTCCCTATCTTGCTTCGTGTAATAGCTTTTCCATCCGTGTGTCCGTGCTCTTTGTACATCCTCCTCATATTCCTTTTCTATTTCCAGGTACTTGAGTACTACGTGCTTACGTCTACGGTAGGCTGCGCACCTTATTCTACGTCACACCGTACCCACTTCGGTAATGTTGGTCCCTTATGTAACAATATACTAGTACACACAGTAGATCCTATATATGACATCGGATATTATTTCACGTGTGTAACTAAAAACATACATGATTTAGTAAACAATAGTTATAATATAGTACAGAAATCAAAGTAAATACTAAACTAAAACAAACTTACTTAAAATATGTTTTATTATTACAGTGTAAACGGTTTAACCACCGACTGCACTAACAGTAAGTTATATCAGACTTAGTTAAATATCTAGAATAAGTCCCAGACCGCAATGTCAAGGGGCTTCCTTTTCTAACTTCACATTGCAGCAGCAACGTCAGTATGGACGTACTTGTAGCAGTAACGTTCCTTATTTATAAATCTATTTTATTACAACTTTATAAAACAAATGCATGCAAGAAATTGTTTTCTTTTTAATGCATAGACAAAATCCACGCTGTTATAGTTTAGTCATCTTTAGCTCGAACTAAAGATGACCCAAAACGAAACCCTGTAGCTTAAAATGTTGTTATATAACATCATCGAAGATTTAGAACGAGTTCTAAACATTTAATTACCTTCCATTGAAATAGTTTGTCAGGACGGCGCCGAACCATGTCGAGGGTTAATATGATATGTAGTAACGTAATACGTAGTTGTACAAATACGTAAAAATTGCGCTTAATTTGAAGCAATATACAATATCTGATACTTCATTACGCGTGAATTTGAGCTGAAATTCATGACAACGATCTAAAGTTCAGTAGGTAAAAGTACTGCTGCTGAGACTTCCGTGTCCGGCCGCTGTACAACTTCCGTGTTTCTTCTTGCACAAGTCATCTAGACTAAATATTGCACGGTTATAGATATATGCCATACGTAAGGGAGTTAAGGTTTATAAAAACTAGGAACGAATGTTCCAAGGTTTTGTATCGGATTGTTATACTATTTGTGAGGTGTTAACTTACTTTAATTTCATATTTGTGCATCTCCGTATGCACACTGTATCGCAAACTTTCACAAACACTGGTAAAATGGGAAAATATGAATGTAGTACGTAGTAGGTACTTTTCTAACTGTAGAGTTACTTAGATACCTTTGCCGTATAACTTAGCCGGTTTAAAATTGCATTTTATCCTGTAGATACAAATTAAATTATGTTTGTTTCATATATATCCCAACTACAGCAAGATGAGGTCATTGGTACTCTCTGCTTGTAAAATACTGTCTGTAAAATGCAATTTTCTTCACCACTCAGTATGTGCGCTCCGGAGCGCAGTCACTCCGTATGCTCGCGTCCGCGCTGTGGGTGTCGATGTACCGGACACTCACACGCGCGACACCAGACATAGACACTACACTAACACAGACACCAGACACAAAGCTTACTGAACGAGATCTTGATTACGCTTCATGCATTAAAGATGTTTAATTTCAGAATGTAGTCGCGCTCGGAGTTATAATAAATATTCGATCTTCAGTCAGTTTTAAATGGAACAATGTTATTGGAAAGAAGGAAGACAAAAAAATATTGAGAGATTTATATTGTTCACTTAATAAAGTTCAGTTTATGAAGAACTTTTAAATATTATGAAAGGACGAGACATAACCGTGCACTTGTTAAGCAGCATCACAGTTCAAGTGCCGTCTACAGATCTAGAGTGATACTACACCGAACTCGTGATCCCGCTGAGCTTGTTTAGCCAGGCAGGTCATAATACTTGCTACAGTGCCCTTCACACTTCACACAGAACATATACAATAAATAATAGAGAAGTAGGCTGACTGGCCAACGGAAACTAAGCTTTACTACAAATAGACATACGAGTTTCATTATATTTGAAACATAATTTAGGACAACATCCACGCTAGGTCTTCAGGTCTCAAATTAAACAGAATGAATGAAGAAAAAATGTATGTGAAGTAATGAAGCAGCACTAATCAAATCAGCCTGTATCGAAACGAATCACAAATTAGGTGATCCGTAAATAAGAAAAGTGTGTCGCAGTAAATGGATCCGCAAATCGAATTTTCCGAAAGCTCTCTCGGAAATTATTTGTCAATTCGATAATAAACTTCATAATTTTTAAGCAATTTCACGTAAGATGAATTGGAAATATTTCAAGTACTTTACAATTGAAGGAAATAACAGCTTGATTTTGCCTATTATTAACCGGATAATATATGTTTAATTCCGTGGTGGATGTAGTTGAACCAATCGACCTCTGATTTTTTATTTCTTTATGCACGGAAATAAAAAAAAAATTATCAATTCTATAGCTTAATGGTTACATAAGTTTACTTCTAGAGTCTGTACCAAAAGAGAGCTGTCGTAGGAATTAAGGTCGCACGTGTGTTACAGTTTTGATGGTAGTAAATAAAAAAGCTAAATAAAATGACTTGTAATATTCTGTTTTTAATTTAAGGACTCGAAGTTTACACACGTCAGTTGCGTGAAGGACAAATAGTACCTGGATTGGGTTGCTAAAGGTAAATCTATATGTATGTACCGCTCCCCCCCGAAGGGTTCTCGCATTGACGTGGCGGGGGGGCTCAGTAGCCGTGCCTTGGATCACCACGGTGAAGCCAAGAGGAACCCAGGGGCCGCTCCTATGGGCTTTGGCCGCCAAGTGCACATAGGAGTGGCGGGGTACGGGCGCTTAGGCGCAGACTCGAGGAAGTGGGGCCCGGGCGCTTTGGCACAGGCTCGAGGAGGGGGCCCGGGCACTTTGGTGCAGGCTCGAGGAGGTGGGGTCCGGGCGCTCGGCGCAGACTCGAGGAGGTGGGGTCGCTGGGGATTATCCTCTGTGGCTGACGTAGCAGGCGGTGGGGCTACGTATCCGACCCACCGCAGGGAGACCACGGGCGTCCAGACACGGGGAAGTCTGGCGCTCATTGTTGGCGGGTTTGGTCTCCGAGGTAGTTGCGGCGTGCCATGTGTTCTGGCGTGCCGCGAAGAGAAGGGTCCGGCAACGGACAGCCACGGCGGGTTCGCGGTCGTGTGGAAAATCTTTCCCACGTTCCCGCCGAGGGCGGCAGTGACGGATCACTCCGGGGTTTTGGTGGGTATACGGACTCCCACATAACCACCTACCTCCCCGTGGTAGATGGTATCCATAAAGGATACCGCTACAACACACAACACCGTACCGTCGCGACGGTTCTATTCTTGCACAGACACTATCAATGATTTCTTATGCGCGATTCTAAAACATTGAAGCTTAACTAATTTGAGCTGGTTAATATATATTTTTCATTTTACTTTCCTGACGTTCCAAACACTTGTCGGTGAACATGGTCACGGGAACGTTACGGAGCTATGGACATCATTTGAATACACCGCCTGTTATATTTTATTCCAAACGTTCCCGATGCACGCAGTAGGCACTCACAGTGTTCAGAGTGTCTTACAGTATTGTCCAGCTTTGGGATTTTATCAGTTTGATCACTGGATCCCAAAGAGGTGGTACTTTTAAAAGAGGCCAAGCAAACCTGGTGAGTCATTCATTTAATATTCTTTCAACATTTTCAAATGACACTCATAAAAGTCTCAAGGTGATAAGTTCGGTGCAGTGCTCGCAACTTCAGCTTCGTGGTGTTCCGTGGGCCGCCGTGGTAGTCACTATCGGGTGCAGACGTGTGCTTTGTTTGACAGACGTTTTAAAAAAAAAGTGGCTTAGTACGGGTCCGGCCCCGGACTATTAGGGTTCTGAACAAATAACCAATTTTTGTGTAACGTTATATTTTTTCCAAACTAGACTTGGTTAAGATAAGATAAACTATATAATAAAAAAAAATTGTTGTTTGTTGAGAAAGTTCCCTGCCACTACTAAAAAGTTATTTCTAGTGACGCAACATTTGACAAAAATTACATATCTCTTGCGTCGAGCAAACATCTGGTTGTGATCTGCCGTGCGATTCTGTAAGAGCAAACATCGTTGCATCTTTGACAGCATCCGTGAAATAAATGACAAGATGACAAGAAACGCTGGAAAAACAACCTTGTGTACAAGGGTGATATCTTATAAAGTATTTGACATCGGTGAGCTCTGAGAATCATTACAGAATCGCACGCCGTATGGTGGTAACTTATATCCCTGTTCAACATATAGGATACTTTGATCCCGGTAAATTAAAGAGTTCCCGTGGGATAATTAAAAATCTGTAATTACCGTATTCCGCGAGGCCACGTGATCGAAGCCGCTGGCTGGTAAAAACATAAACGCTTTTTACGTAAATTCAATGAAATACACTCGTTCTAAAGAGATCATACACAAAATATGAATAGAAAAACGACAAAAACGTTCAGAGCCACTTATTGCTATAGTTTGAGAGCCGGAACTCGGGATCTCCGCCACATTCCGGGTAAGTGTCCCTCGGATGGAAACCCGCGCACTGCGTCACAGTGTACGTGATAGTTGTTATGTACACAAAGCGCCTTTGTTCCACAACAATACTGTTTACTTACATCTTAGGAATAGCATGTAATGTTCGACACTATCATTGTTTGGATTCTATTTTATTCTACGACGAGTGGATCGTCTCCGTCTAAATCGTCAGTGTCAGACGCCTGCATAGTTAGGCGGTAAACACGGCACTGTTCCGTGAAGTACCGATGTATACGGAGAGTTCTATTGTTGCTCCGAGTCCGAGTATATTTTAAGATTTACCCGATTTGAATTTTCTCAATTTGAACAGCTGTAGGTTTGTAACTCAATTACGCCAGAACGGATGAACTTGGATTCAGATGAAAGAAGGATGGCAACGTTTCATACGTTTTCAGACTCAACATTTTGGTGGCGTTCAGTCGAGATACTTTCTGCTACTGATAATTTATGTTATGAAAATGAAATAGCAAACTGAATTGAGTAAGAGATTTAAAATAAAAAAGTTTGATAGCAATTTTTATCAGCTTTCTTTGCAACTATAGTAAACTATACATTGGTAACATTTAAGTTTAAGTCTAAGTCTACGCTAAGCTAAAAATGTCCATTTTTAGTCGGAGTCTGAACCCGAAAGTAACGCTTACGTGTCACGAAAAGCACGCCGAATACTCTAACATGATATTTGACAGCTCGCAATGACCGCTTTCATCTGCAAGCGTTGCGGTCGTGACGTCAGCGTTATCGGTGACGTCATCGACGACTTGTCGAGCTCGCAATGATAATGGGCTTGAAAGGAATGGCTGAACTAACGACGAGCTCGATTTCGGCTCCAAAAGGAATGTGGCGTTAAGATAATGTTAACTCACTACTGACAGTTGACACTAACTGAACGTGTCAATGAAGTTTTTTCTTGTTTTGACTGCTTTTACTTTCTATAAATATATTGAGATAAACGTGTTTGAATATATCTCAAGAATCCAGACTTTTAAAAATATACAAATACTTTCAAATAACACAACCTAGGATAACGATTCAAACAATACGTACTCGTACATATACGTGCGTACATACACGTACGTACACTTATGAATAGGGCCGCCATTTTTCAAGATTTCAATCAACATTTGTTAGCAACTGAGATACATAATAGCCGTTGGTTTATTTGGGTTAGAAGCCGCCATCCTTCTTTAGTATATAGATAGATGAGGCTCTGGAATAACACATACGACTTTTCATCATCATCATCATTTACCACCACGCGGGTGAAACCGCGAGACGCAGTTAATATTCTAGGTATATGTCTCACTTTAGATACTGCGAGCAGTTTTACTATCAATAGCATCACGACCAAGGTCATACATCATTACAGCCAAGGTCATCGTGTCCAACAGTTGTTTGTGTGAGTTAACAACATCTAGAGTGGAGAATCTCTCGTCAGCGAACGAACATTTCTACTTATTTTGAACGCAAACTAAAAATCGTTTCATGTCATGAAATGGTCAGATGATCAATTTGAAACATTCAAACCAAAGTAAGGGATATTTATAAATAACTTTTTAAATCAAAGCAACATTAAACAAACGCAGCGCCGACGGAACTCCTGTGAAGTACATTAAACGCGAACCCGCGCGTTTGTGTTACGTATTTATTTACCGTATTTAATTTGTTCATCCCTAATCCAATATTACCTCGTCAAGTATAAAGCGGGAGGTTTTATTTAAAAAATCTGGGCGTGTTTGTTCGTTATTCCGATCTTTTTCATGTTTTACACATAACGGGGCGACAGCACCGATACCTGCTTACATCATCAGAACACAGATACAGTATTGTTGCACTTCAAAGGGGATGGACAAGTGTAGTGCTTACCGTCAGGCGCATGACTTGTCCATTGATACAATAATAAAGTCAATTACGACTCGAGCGTCGCAGGAAGCACTTCCGCGCCGGGTAATAATTTCCAGTTCAACGAATAAACTTCCAAAAATTTTCATTAAAGGTGATTCTTGAAATATTGCGTCATCATATCGGCCGGGGCGCGACGGCGGCGAGATGGAAAACATTAGCCAAAGTGTGTGTCGCGACATGCATAAGGCGTGGTTCTGTATCCATGTTCCATAGGAACCTACACCAGCCTTAAGCCGCATGTCAGTAACACACTTTGTATATAAGTACTAGGAAATGGTTCAGGTATAAGTTTAATCTGTATTGTGCAATGGATCTTGGAGAATATATTATATTTATTAACACTAATATTTTCTTGCAAAATCACTCTTAGTGTCACTCAAATTGTGAACCTTTACTCAACATGCAGCCTGTGTGTTATCCCAGTGCATTATCTACCTGATTGGATTATATTATAAAAAAACCGACCAAGTGCGAGTTTGACTTCCGCACCAAGGGTTCCGTTCGGTAAAAAATAACAACTTGGTTAAATAATTTTAACTTTTTATAACCGACTCGGTATATTTCAGCTCTGTGTATTTTCCACTGAACAGTAGCAGTGGTTGAACAAACACCGCTCGAAGGTAAACATGCACGCGCGAAGTTCCAAGCGTCTTGCTATAAGCTCCGCGGAACTCTGTAAAACCAGGACAAATGTAATTGTCCGGTAAAGGCCCGGATCTTGGCGGAATTCGTTATTTTCCGAAACTTTTAAGGGCACACTGTTTACGTCAAATTGTATTTTATATCGCGTATTTCGTGGCCGCGGGCTTGCTCACATTATGTAGAACGTGAAAAATTAAATTAACTTTGTTTAAACCTTTGTGATGGCAACAAAATGAAGTTGCAAGCAAACAACGGTCGTTGCTGGTGGGTCGGGACGGAGTGTTGCCAATTAGAATAAAATGTCATTTCATCAAAACTTTCTCAAAATGCTTCATCTTTATCCTAGATCCTACATTGACAGGTGCGGTGTATATGCAGCAACAATTTAACCAGCATTGTTTTTAAAGCATCCTATTCTACTAATATTATAAACGCGAATTGTTTGTGAGTATGAATGTATATGTATGGATGTTTGTTACTCTTTCACGCTCAAACGGCGGAGGCAATTTTGATGAAATTTGGTATGGAGGTAGATGAAGCGCTGGATTAACACATAGGATACTTTTCATCGTCATCATCATCTATCACCAAGCGGGTGAATAAGCGTAATATGCTTGAGCACAGCATATACAAAATAATAAGATCTCCGCCTTCGTCAAAATCGTAATGATGATATCGTAGTTCTGTTAAAGTTTGTGTCAGTTTCTGATAGCTTAGTCAAAAGTCAAGTCAATTCGACAGTTCGATACACTAGACGTGCTCGGCGACCATTTTTTATTTTCGTTTTCATTGAACAATAGACGCTATTTTAACGCTATTTGTATTAACCACAAAATCTAACGGGTATAAAATTATTGTTTATTTGTAAGTATTCGATGCGTTTCTATACCGTTTATCTATACCGTTAAAGCTGTTGTGAAGGCGCGCTTGCGAAGGTTTAGGTCTAATAAATAAAATGGCTCAAAATCTACGTCAAAACGTTTAGAAACGTGAAAAGAAAAAAGGATTGCGTACAAACAAATCTATTATTATACGCTCTCCAACAAAAGTTACCGAAGTAAAATAGGTATGTTCTATAACATAACATAATATGAAGTTCTTGTTGTTCCTCCGAGTTGACGGAGACACGGCTTGTTCCCAGCGTCAGTACTCCGACACCTGCCGCGCGCACCGCCGCGTCGCGCCACGTCGCTACTTCCCGCGCGAGTCGCTCCCAGTGTTACACAATACAACATTAGCAGCGGGTCAGTGCAAGATGCAGTTAACTAACTTAGTGTGATCTCGTGTTTGAATAAGTGTTTTGTCGCGGATTGGTTCCGGTGAAGTGATTTAGGTAAGTCTGTTTTCGCGGCGAGAAGTTTCACTTGTTGCTGGAGTTTTCACGTTTCAGCTGTTAGACAATTTAATAATTTCTTTAGGTATGGAATATGTAGTAGTTATAAATAAAGTCGCTGGTATAAAGATAAACTGGCAGTTACTGTGTCTAAACATGAAACAGTCGGCTTCGGCGTTGTGTTACAGATTGTATTGGAGTTACAGCTGTTGTTGTGTTGTTGCCGATATCGGATGTCGGAGCAATTTAAATGCGAGTCGTTGTGAAGTGGAAATTATTTCATTTATTATGCATGTGAGTACGAAATACCTTGGTTATATTATCTAAGATTGTTTTTTTTACTTTTTCATAATTATATTATACATCTCAAAATTACTCCATATGTAACATTTGTGCCGATGCAGAATTGTTGCACATTAAGTGTATCCACCAGAGAGCTGCGAGTTGTGACGTACGTGATAACTAGCTCTAGTCAGTTTACTAGAAATTGGTTAAGAATATTAAGAACTAGCGACTGCCCGCGACTTCGTTCGCGCAGTAGACTCGGTCATTGGCCTCATCATAACCTCCCGTCTTTTCTTTCATAAATACCTTATCCTGTCAATAATGAACACTACAAAAAGTTATTTAAATATTTTTTTAGTTTAGTTTTTACACTGGTATCACATTTGTCGACTCAAGAAAGATTCTTAACTATTTAAAATATGTACCTGTTATTTTATTCGTTTTGTATTTAGGGGCTTTTGAACATCGTGTTTATGACATTCCCATAAGAAAACAAAACTATAATACATAAACTATCTAGTTAAGACGCGGTCAAACCACAATTTTAAAATAATTTACGATGCTTTACGTAAGGTTGAAAATCGCATGTTATATTGGACGATGTAAGGCGAAAATGCATTGATTTTGTACGTTTTCTTAATATATTTCGATATATACTAACACAATTGAAAAAACTGCTGGTGACTAATGTAGTACTAAATGTTGGCTTTGTAATACCTAATAAAAAATATAGTGTTATCGCCGAAAATTCTGAGAGTTTGAACGTTTGTTGAACAAAGTTTATTTATATGGACCTATTCAGGATTTTTTTCTGCAGAGAACGAGTAATATTTATGAATTCTGTTCGGTTATTACTCTTTGCCTGTTTCTTTTCTAATCTAAGTAATTTTTTCATACAATATCATTGACCTGTTTCGTTACAGTAGATGTTTAAAGATTCTGCTTTTTACTATTATGAGGATACGAGCGCGCCTTAAGTCCGATGATAGGTGAAATGATTCATGAACTGAGACAAGGAGTCACTAGTTCATAAATCATTCATGTTTGTCTTCTGTCCACAATCTGCTCTCACAACATTTTGTCATGTCCAACGTCTAGTGGCCCCCACTATACACTACAAATACAAACTACACTATGCATATTGTACAACTCACGTTCACTGCGTTCTATGTACATCGCACACCCACAGTGGTGGAGAAATAAGAGACACAAATGTTTAGGTATAAAGTTTAATATATTTTGAATGTTTATCAGCGAATTGATTTGACACAGCGTAGATTCCATGTCAGTGGATAGTATTGCGGGTTCAGGATATACATAAACTGTTTTAGAAGGCTGAAAATGCAAGTATTGTAATGTTGTACTCGGCTAGACTGTGTTTATAACGGTAGACGTCTTTTTCTAATCCTTTAGTAAAATTCTATATTAATGTAGAAGAGATTTCTGTACATTCATATTTTCTATTAGAATTATGGCAGACTTTTAGAACAGGATCCTTTAAGAGTGCTTTAGTCCATGGTTATTTAGTTATTGTGTACTTTCTCCGCGCCGCCGTCGCCGCTCGAGGGTTTACAACAACACGATGCTCTCATAAAGTTTGGTAGAGTTTATATAAATAAGTAGCTCTAAGTAAATAATGGCAGCTCCTTTATTTGTACATTTGTACATGGAACATTGCCGTCGTTGGGTGAGGCCTGTCTCGTTAGAAGACTCTCCTTAGAAGTACCTGTTACTCAACAGGTACTTCTAATGTCTATCTCTAATCTATACGTGAACACGTTCATAGATACTTTAAAAAACGTTCCATTTCCTAAATTATTCAAATCAAAGTATGTTTATTTGTAAGAGCTTGAGCGAGTGCGAAAGTAGATAACGAAGTTGGTACGAAAAGGTTCAAACAGAGTAAAAAGGTTCGTACCATGAACAAGGCTTCAGTTTATAGTTCATGGAGCAATTAAGGTTTATAATATGTGTATTTATATGACTCCATGGAGAATAATGACCTCTGCCCAACCCTTGGCAGTGGTGTAATAAATATTAGTCTGTAACTGATATAATTATAATTAAATCTATTGACTTCTATATAACAAAGAAAGATTCTACATACTTCGAACAGACTAGCTGCGCTCCGCGGTTTCACCTGAGTTGTGAAGGATGGTTTTTTCTTATTTCTAAACCACCCTTGATTAGAGCAATATATATACGAGTTTTTAACCATTTAAGTTTTAACCATTTTTTTAAATTTTAAGAAATATTAACAAAATAAGTTACTAAATCAGTCCCGCCGTTCTCAGTTTTTGTGTTTGGCAACACGTTCAGTGTTTTTTGCATGGCTGTTTTCAAGAGGGAAAAAATGGCTTATTGATTTTTTTATTATGGCAATTACAACTCTAAATTAGGTATACTTAAAATAGTACTCTTGTTGTCAGGACTATTGCACTTAGACTGTGCTTACTTATATTCTAGTCACATTAAATTGATCTGAAGAGGTTATAATGTATGTACATTTGAATAGGGCCCCGCCGTTACGGTGACGGGTTACGATAATCGATAATCTTTGTAAACTGACGCCCTTCGGTACTGAGGATCACATCCTTTTGTGATGTACTTACAGCAGTTTGCTTAAGTGATTTAACGTCGCTTCAATGTTAAGTGTAGAGCTTTCTGTCAGGATTATTATTTGATTAAGTAATTCCAAGGTTCATTCGAATTAGGAACATAACACCCACACTATAATATCGCGTTACCGCTCCTACCACTGCAAACTTACGCACTGAACATTTCCTATAAAGGTAACCTTTGAAACGAACCCTGCTCACGAAGTTCTGTTCTTGACCCATTTCCTTAATTACATCGTTCAGATTTATACCGGCAATATTAAAAGAGTCGTATTGAAATTAAATTTAGTACCGTAATGATTTCCCGCGGAATCTGATTGTACAGAAGCACTTGGAACATTTACGGTTACAGTGATAGATACGTTCATGCCATCCAACGGCGAGACGAGCGGTTGTTGCGCGAGCTGCTGAAGTTAGCTCGTGTAGCTCGAGCAGCTGTTCAAGTAGTTGCTGCTATGGAGTAGAGAGTTCTTCGAAACGTTCAGTTCGCTATATATTATATTATGCTATTCACTAACAGGCGTAGTCCTACATATCATCATTATCGGGGTATACATTGGCTACAGCAGAGGATGGCATTCCACGTATTTCGCAAACGTCACATCCGATTGGTGCCACCTCTTAAATGTATTGTTACGGTATTCGATCTATATTTCAATTAAATTTTATTTAGAGTAACATTGTATACTGCAACCTGTAGAAGTCATCAAGATGTAAAGGGATATGAACCTTATTAAAAATCCTAGAAATAGTACACTTTGTTAACAATGTAAATTCGTTCTTCCCTTATAACCTTCATTGAAATTAATAAAGTATCATTCTAAACTAAGCACAACTTCAGTTCTGCTTGGAAGTATATATACCTCTCCGATGTTGCAGTGGCGTGTCGCACCCACTCCGACGGTAGACCATGTGTAGGCCAAATATTTGTTGTTCCGACTCGTGTTATTGTGTTTTGGTCCTAGTTATAGACATAATAAATAACAGTACTTTTCCTATGAATAAATATGGTTTCTTCCGACACTATGGTATGGGGAAACATAAATCGCTTTCCATCAGATGTGGGTCGGCGCGCCAACATTCCTGCCGAAGCGTCGCTGCCCTCCGTGAGCACCCGCCTTACAACGACACCCGACTCCATTGTACTCTTCGTTCATACAAGTCCTTATATCAGTTGTACTTAACCGCTACAAATACTTTTATTGTGACGTATTACTTAAGGTTCGTCAAATAATAAAGTCTGGACACTGTTTACGATTACTGCGTACTTACATCGGGATGGTATTGATCAAAACATGATAGACGGTAGAAATAGTAAATGACACCAACATCGTTTTCTTATAACAAATAAATGCCAGAAGACAGTTTGTCAATGTCAGTTCCGTGAACGATGTGAACATGGGCACGGGTAGACTAGCAGTACCAGAAACTTCGGGATAAAAATAATATAAAATATACGCGATTAAATCTATTTGCACTGATTACATTTCATTGATAAAAATAGCACGAGCAACTTTTTTTTAGAATTCATTAACAATTTGTACGTTGATATTGAATTTATTTATTTATCATACAGTAATCTCACAGTACAAACCAAACACTAACAATTTAGGTGACCTGTTAGAAGTAGACCGACCATTGATACAATTTTGTTCTCAAAACAAATTGATGTTCTCAAACCGTCGTTGGAAATGACGACATGCATGTGAATGTGAGGCTAATTAGGTAATCACTTGTCTGTAAAACACTGTTCATCTTAGAGTATCGGTACTTACTGAAAGAAAAAATCAAACTTTTAAAAGAAAAAAAATCTTTACTCATAAAACTGCTTTTTAGGAAGCTATAAAAGGCTTACCAAAACTTATAATGCTACAAAAAGGAAATGAGTTGTAGTTAGCATTACGATGATTGTTTGATACTCGTAAAGAAATTTAATTAGTATTATAAAATGATTTAGGCGCCCTTTACGAATAACACACCCGAGCGAAATCCATTCACAGTGTGGCTGTACACAGTAGTGCAAGATATAATGATTGATGTTTGTTTCTTCTGGTAAGAACATGCAACTACTTACATATCTCCAGCAACAAATAGAACCTGCGGACACGTGTAGTGCTACGTGTGGGTTCGTTTGTGATCATGTCTGGTGGCTTCTCCGCAACTTTAATGGCACACTACACGACTACAACTGCATAATATACATTCGGGCACTCAAATACTATTTTATAATTTAGAGATAAGTCTACCTACATGTGATCACCTGTTTTAATGAAAAAAACTATTTAACTCAGTTTCAATTTTGAAATGATTGCTCATACTTTTTGAAAGTTATTGCATTTATATAACTGTCTCTTTCTGTCCTTGTGGCGCAGTGGTCTAATAAACAATTAGCCTTTTATACATACTACAACTGCGTCGCATAATACAAACAAGCTAATTGAAACACCACACCTCAAACAAAGCATATGTTTTCCATAGTAGGTACAACATTCTTTATAATATCCTTGTTCCTTGTACATTTCTCCAGGATTACTTAGCGCTTAGCTCGGTCGGCTCCAAGTCCAACCCTTGGCTCCGCCCTTCACGCTGATCGCGATAACAAGTGCCGGTTATCTCCGTCTCTCTCGCCATCAGGCCGCGCGTTACAGATAGTTGAGCGGGTCCACTAGCCGGCGAAATGAGGTACCGCGAAGATTCGCTCCTAGAGGACTTGTTAACGTATACGCCATTCATCTTTTTGTATCATGCTATTTATATTTATAAGTGTGTTTGAATTTGGAATGCAATTGTAACTAAATATACACTTTTCCGTTGTCACGGTCAATGCGTTTAAAAAGAACTAGACTTGTATTTGCCGTAAACTTCATTGTTTCTGTTCTTCCTGCTGTTTGCGCCCTCGCATGTTTATGGCAAGAGTGATGATCTTACAAGTGGAATGTTTTCACCAGTACACGTTTAACAAAAACAGTTAATGTATCTAATTTTGTACGTAACAGTGTACTATAGAAAAGTGTACAATGATCACTGAATTGCACTAGACACAACAACAAGAGTACGACAATTGTCCTCAGTGTGACAGTTATTCCACGTCGAAGCTCTCGGGTGGTCTATTCATTCTTCATACTTCTCTCCCTGACAGTAAGGTCTATATTGTATACTGTATCTACAATATTGAACCGTTTGCGCCACCTGACGGTAAAACATTACCGCGCTGCCGTTGTGAGCAACAAACTGTTCGTTTAGATAATATACGACAGGGCTGGCCTGCCCTTCTGCAACTCGCTGTGTTTTAAGTACCTACATATAGCAAACAAACAAATATTTTTTGACAGAAACCTCTATGACGTATGCACTCTACAACTCAACAATGTTCCATCGTATAAGATAAATAGTAACTATAAATAGAACTTACAAACAAAATTTTATAGACATTAGTTGAGAAAGCAAACAAGCAAATAAACCAACCCTTTGATGATGGTGATGATTTAATTGTATTCAATTATAGACCTTATTTTAGCTAAATATAATGAAATACCATTTTCTCTTCTTCGCGAGTAAGGTTACCCGGATATCCGTTTCATATTATCCGGTTACCGTCGCGTGCGGCACACGCCGCGACTCCCTAATTTGGATATTTACTGTGTATACTAATAATGACGGTTTGAGGTTGAATAAATGCGTACCGATGTGAATACAAAAGGTAATTCAATCAACGTTTATACTCGCACGCACTACACAGTGTACCCAGCACTTCCGCTGAAATGCAGAATTATTGGGTAAAGTATAATATTTTATTTATTGCTTAGCTTATTACCCAAGATACAGATATTACTGGCTAGTTTAGAACTTGCGGCAAATACAAATGATATAGGATTTGAGCTGGTGAGCCACATCGGCCGAGCCCTGCTACTTTTGAGCTACTTTACTTCTTTTTTTTACACACACCAATAAGTATTTGTTCGG
This sequence comes from Selenia dentaria, assembly GCA_917880725.1. Classification (NCBI taxonomy): domain Eukaryota; kingdom Metazoa; phylum Arthropoda; class Insecta; order Lepidoptera; family Geometridae; genus Selenia; species Selenia dentaria. The sequence continues at coordinate 53,828,573 of OU862875.1, forward strand.
TTAATGTTCCGAGATGGGCACAACAAACTACCACTTTATGATAAACCGCACACACATACACACCTGCCTATAACAGTCGCAGTGTCACCCAGAGTTTGTAAAGTCTTAGTTACACTGATATGCATCATACTCGTAGTAACGAGTCCAGTGCAGTGCCCCGAAGTACTGTTTAGTCTCATTATCGATTGTTTGTTTTGTCTAGTTCGTTCAGTATTTTCATTTCCATTTATGTATGTATAAGCAAATAGCGCCAAATCAAAACTAGTAAAATCTGCAAAATTCTGCTTGGAGGGAAAATATTAACCATATCACGTTCTATTTCTGGCTCTATATATTTTATAGCGTTGCCATATACTACACCTACACCACGTTGTCTGCGAATACAAATGGAGCTGGAAGATCCAAAGAAACGTTTTAAATTTAGATTGTGCATTGCTTAAAGTTGCGAGGAACTTTGTAGCGCTTTTAGATCTGGTTCAAATTATTCATTTAGAATAAATCCCTTGTCTCTAGCGTAGAGTAAAAGTAAAGAATGTGGAATGAAAAATCGTTGCAGCAGCAGTGTGACAAAAAGGTATTAACTAAATATATAGAAAAGTTAACTATACGTATAAGTATATACGTTTAAGGGTTTTCTGAAACTGTCATTAAACAAACTGGAATGTATTGTAAAAAGATTAACACTTTAATTAATTCGAGATCACTCAGTTGTTCCGTGACACATTCGAGTCACTCTTGATTTGGGCGCGTATAATTATGTTTTTAAAAACTAATTATTAATTTAATTAAAATTATAAAATAAAAATACGTGTTGCCGATTTGGAGGCTAATATAATTATGATATAAAGTACATGGGCAGTTCACACCTGCCGAGACACAGGCAGCTGCGTCTGCATAATGACAATCTTATGTTCTAAGAGTTTCTATGCTGAGTAAGCACAATAAAGCTTACTCAGCAGCTTAATCTAGTACGGAGGGGCCAGGTGCATCCATAACTCCTCCCTCCTTAAGTGTAAAATTATCGGAAGAATCCATTTTACGGTTATTCCGATAATTTTGCGTAATTGACAAAATTTTCGTTATTCTTTTTCGATAAACATAGAGAATAGAAATGAGAATACTTAAAATTAATAAGCTTAAAGTTACGAATCCTAAGCCCGCACTAAAGTTATGTTTTTCATCAAAAACACTTTCTATCACTTTGTTCACTTCACTTTGTTTGAGCGAGTACGACATAAACTTCAACTCGTCGAGGGCGATCCCATGCATGTTAAGTGCATGTGCACTTAGTAGGCTCACGTTCATAGGTAGCTGTGGTAATGTTATGACTGGAAAGGGTTCTACTACACTAGTTTCCATAAAGATATGATGGCGAATCCAGATTCCGTTGATCTCTAGGTCACAAGGTTCATCTATCGTGACGAGGTAAGTCCCGAAAACAGGTTGTTTACTGACCTCGTAGTTACATTGCTTAGTTAGGGTTGTCTGCAAACGTGCAAATAGTATCCAACTGTCAGTGTTTACTATTTGGATCTTGATTTCTTCGAGTTCGATTTCATGCTGTCTACAGTATGTTAGATCGTTGTCAAATCTCATCAGCTGTTCAATGCAACTGAACCCTTGATGCAGAGGTATATTATCTTCTGTGCATAGGAAGTTGTCGCCAGCGGAAAGTGAGCGGCACGGCTTATCTATTGGTATGTACTTCGTTCCTTTCGCCAAAAGGTAAGGATATTCTGGGATAATAGACGTGGTTATGTTTTTGGAATGGTGGAAAATTGGTAAGGAGTAAATCTTATAATAATTATAGGTACAATTATCAGTGAGTGGAACTTCCATAATAAACGTGATTTGGTTTTTCTTAATAAAACTTTTTACACAAATGGTCTCTTCTAAGTCTATCAAGTTCATTTCATTAGGTGGATATACTAGTGTTGCGAACTTAGATATTACTCGTAAGTGGTACAATAGCTCCGTAGAGTTTATAATCGATTGATGCATGATAGATACTTTACTTAATGCTAATGCTGTTTCTAGCTCACTTAGTCTAATAAATATAGTAAGAAAACTGCTTATAAAGACATTAAACAAACCTAAAATATATGTAGAAAAAACCCAACTACTTTCTTTAGCAGCTAAATCTTGTAGCATTGTCTCTACTCTTTGGAGACGTTTATCCAAAATTACAGAATTTTGATTAATCGTTTCCGTTACATTAATAAAACTGTCAAACATTTTAGAGACCAGAGTAAGCTTTTTGGAAATAATTACTTGATCTTCGCTTAATTGAAAAGTCATTTTGTCATATTTTAGAGCATCGTCATGGTCCAGGTTTCCCGTAATGATTTTAATAATTGATCCCAATGGATTTATAAGGCCTCTTTTTAAGCGTCGCGGAACAAGCTGTCGGTATTTTTCTATTGTTATATTACGTATAAACTCTGTATGCATTTTGATACTAATAAATTCTTCACGATAAGGTTTATTCCTATCGATTAGATTACATAGTTGTTTAAAACTGTTCGTTATATAATTGAGATCGCTATAAATTCTTCCTAGGTTTATAGTCTTTACTATAATCCAGTGCTCAGTTTGAACGTATGCTTGACCACTTTTAATCGGGAGTATCCCCGGGTTCCCTTCAAGAGATTGCAGATGAAGGGCCAGCGCCGGCACCGTCACCAGCAGTATGCACCACCTGTGGAGGGCGTTTTATATTTTTAACAGGAACTTTTGTTTCCCTTTCTCTTACTTGTACGGGCACTACATTCCTTATAGGCTTACCTAAAACTTTTGCTTTGACATATCTCGGTTTATCCTTACTTTTCCGTTTGTTTACATCTTTAGCGTAAATAGTTTTTCCTTCAGGAAACTCTATTTCCGCTTCTCCCCCTTTCTTCTCTCTAACCTTTTCTTTTATTGATACCATTTTCCCAGCTAATAATTCATACAAGACTCTTGTTCGCTTTGCGTGATCTTTAACTAATTGTTGCAAGTATTGCCTTTCAAAATTCATGCTAAAGGGGTTACTTGCATCAGTGTGCCCGAAAACCACTTCAAAAGGTGTTAGTTCGGTAACAGAATGGATTGTGTGATTGTAAGCCATTACTGAGTAAGTCATTACTGAAGCTGCGTCTGTACATCTCTTTTCATATTTGGCTAGTCTGTATATTTCTATAATCGTTGAGTGAAAACGTTCAATGAGACCCATTGAATTTGGATTGTTAGGGGTGCCAATGTGCAGATCAATTTTATGTAAGCCTAAAAACTCTTTCAGGAGCTCATTATTGAATTCAGTTCCTGGATCAGCACTTATCTTTTTGGGTATACCATAGTACGAAAAGTACTTCATTAAAGCTCTAATTACTTCGGGAGTTGATTTAGTTTGAATTTCTATTGCTTGTCCTAATTTGCTGAAGGCATCAATGAGAGTCAGGTAGTATTTCCCTTCAATACTAAAAATATCTATAAATACTTCTTGGAAAGGTGAATCTTGTGTTTGCGTTAATTGCAGGGTAGGTTTCATAGGTTTACGGTCATACTTCATCTTTTTACAGGCTGCACATGCGTTGATGATTGCAGTAACTGTTTGTTGCATGTTGCTCCAGCCAAAACTTCTACGAATTCTAACCAATGTCTCTTTAATCCCACGGTGGCACGTTTTGCCTTCATGGTATTTTAATACTATTGCTCTTTGTTCGTTTTCATCCTCAACATATACGACACGCTCTGTGCATTCATATAATCGAATCGTATCCTTTTTGAATAGTTGAACTATTATGTTACTAAATTGTTTTCGGTGTTCACTTTCCTCAAAATAAATAAAATATTTAATTTTTGGCCTAATGTGTTTTTTTAAGAATTCTTTTATTAATTCTAGGTTATTAATTGGTAAAAACACTTCTAAAACCTTTTGTTGTTTCCCAGATTTGTCATTAACATGCATTTCATTTTTAAGCCATGAGTATACCAAAATTTGGTTAGGCTTGGTGTCTATAGCCTCATTTAAAATTGGTATTCCTGTTGAGTCTAAGTCACCAGCAGAATGTATGGTCTGTGTTCTGCTACTTTGGTCTGAAGGTTGTCTTACAGGGTATATAGATATATCTTCAGTATTAGAAAATGTTGAAGCGTCGGATATAGACATAGGACCAGCTGATATCGTACCACTAGAATCTGAATCTACTATTATAGGTTTATTTAATACAGGTGGCTTGGGACTATGTTTCTTTGTGGGTGAAAGTTGAACAATGCTTTGAACGACCTCCTCCATTTGCTCTTGAATTTTTCGTTCTCTCTCTACGTTAACTTTCATTGAGTTTCCATCGTCATCATCCGAGTCTACAACATTAACCCTAATGCGAGAGAGGGCGTCTGCGTTGGTATTTTGTTTACCCTTCTTATATATGATTTCGAAATCGAAGTCTTGCAGGCGCAATCTCCAGCGGGTGAGCTTACTATTTGGATCCTTAAGGGAGTTAAGCCAAGCCAAAGGTCTATGATCCGTATAAATGTAAAACTTTCGTCCATATAGATATGGCCTAAAATGTTTCGTTGCCCAAATTATAGCGAGTAACTCACGTTCTATAGTGCTATAGCGCGTTTCTGTATCACTTAACGTACGGCTCGCGTAAGCAATCGGTTTATCACTACCTATTTGCCCTTGGGATAAGACTGCTCCTAAAGCGACATTCGAAGCGTCAGTAGTCAAAATAAAAGGTTTATCATGGTCAGGGTACTGTAACAATGGAGCATGAGTCAATAGTTCTTTACACTTGTTGAAGGCGTCAATGTAAGTTTGGTCAATGATGATCTTGTTTCGTTTTTTCAGGCATGATGTCAGTGGTTGGGTGATTTTGGCAAAGTTTTGTATAAATCGTCGGTAGTAACCGACAAGGCCAAGAAAACTTTTAATTTCAGTCGTAGTTTTAGGTAAAGGGAACTCAAGAACAGCTCTAATTTTATCGTCATTAGGTCGTAATCCATCTTTAGTTATAGTGTGTCCAAGGTACAGTACTTCTTTCCGTAAAAACTCGGATTTATCTAACTGTACCTTTAGATTCGTCTGTCTCAGTCTATCAAATATTAATCTTAGTTTTTGTAATTGTTCCTCTAGACTACTTGAGTAGATAATTACGTCATCAAGGTACACCATGCAGTGGAGGCCTTGTAAGCCTCTTAACACATTGTCCATTGTGCGCTGAAAAGTTGCTGGTGCCGTTTTGAGGCCAAATGGCATACGGAGAAATTCAAAATGGCCGTTTTGTGTACTAAATGCTGTTTTCTGTCTGTCCTCTTCCTCGACTTCGATTTGATGGTACCCGCTAGCTAAATCTATCGTACTGAAGTAAACGCTTTTTCCTAACTTGTCAAATAAGTCGTTTATATTCGGCAAGGGGTATTTGTCGTCGGTTGTTAAGTCATTCAGTCGTCTGTAGTCGATCACCATTCTATATTTCACTTCTCCTGATGCGTCCATCTTCTTGGGCACCAGGTGTACAGGTGCGCTCCAAGGAGAATGAGACTCTTGTATAACATTGTCTGTCAATAACTTTTCTACCTGTCTATTTATTTCATTTTGTTGAGTCGGGGCCTGTCTGTATGGTTTAACGTATATCGGGTCTTCGTTTTTGGTGCGTATAGTATGTTTGACCTGATTAGTAAATGTCAAGGGTAGTTGGTCACAGTAAAATATGTCCTTGTACTCTAGACATAGTCTATAAATTTTCTCACGTTCTTCGTCGTTTGTATAGTCAAGTCTAATTTTGTCCAAATTTTCAGTAAGTAAATTGTCTGTGTCAATGTCTGTCATATTTTTCGTGAAATTAAGGTTGCATTCTGTTTCTTCAAATTGAACTACTGTTAAAGGTTGTTTTATAGTTATAGTCATAGAACGCTCTAAGGTATTCTGAATTACCGTAGATGCATAGCCATTAATGCAATTCACTATTGCACTAGGCATTCGCAAACCATCTGCAAATTCTTTGAAATCAAGAATAGCGTCACCTAAATGTTGGTCAATAGGCAGTTTGACTCGCTGTTCTGATCGTGGTGGTAGTTCAATAATGTAATTTAAATTATTGTTGATTATTGGTATACAAGCCGCATTAGTTTTTAATACTTTGTCCTTTAAATCAATAAGGGCGCCTAATTGTTGCAAAAGATCGTTTCCAATAAGCCCATCGTAACGTGCATCAACGTCATACAAATAAAATTTGTGATAATCGTTGCTATTAAAGGTAGGCATATTAGGGGAATTTCTATAACCTCATCATGTCTACTCGATGCATGAGTACTGACTACTTGGAATGGTTCCTTACGTACAAATTCACCAAAATATTCATATGCTTTTCGAGGGCTTATGAATGATCTCATACTTCCTGTATCTATCATAAAATTTGAGTCTATTTCTTCTATATACACATACGGAAGTTTTAAATTTGGATCGCAATTTAGTTCTAAGATTTCTTGTCTGTCGAAGCGGTTTCGCAAAAATCCTGAGATTGAGGAACGTCAGTCTGTTCTAATGCTTCACTATGTTCGTCCGTGTTAGGTTCATCACTATAATAGTATGATCCGTCATCATAAGAGTATTCGTCTTGATAGTAATACACGTCATCATAGTTATTATGTCCTTCATCACTGTCTAATGTCAGTTCGTTTAGTCTAAAACCCTGTTGTGGCCTAAGAGGCGCTGTCCTCATGGATACGTCACTTACTTGCAATTGGGGCTTCTGTACCTGTGGTGGTGTATAGCCGAATTGTTGGGGTGGTCTATAGCCCATTTGTTGTGGTGGCCTATACCCAAACTGTTGAGGTGGCCTATAGCCAAACTGTTGAGGTGGTCGGTAGCCAAACTGTTGAGGTGGCCTATAGCCAAACTGTTGAGGTGGTCTGTACCCAAGCTGTGGCTGAGACCCCAGTTGTGGCTTATAGCCGAATTGTGGCTGCGGTCGGTTTTGACCTTGCATTTGCGCGTTAGGAGGAATACCGAAGTTAAATTTAGGTGTGTTAATAGGCATGATGGGTCTAAACCCAGTTGGTTGAGGTACGTTGCCAAATCGAAACCCTGGTGCACTTGGAGTATGCACGGTTATACCTATAGCTGGTTTTGAAACTTGGCTGTTGCTCTGAAATCGGTTACGCGCGCTATACTGCTCGAGGAAGTTAACTTCTTCGAGTACTATACTCAAAGCTACTTCCAATGTTGAAGGTGATTTTAGTCTGACTATACGAACCATATTTTCCGGAAGGTTGTATAAGAATACGTTCAGAGCTGTATTGTTGTAAATAGTTATTTTCGCGCGTTTCATTTCTGCGTCCGTAATTAAATTAACTTTTGAAATTAACACTGACCGAACACTCTGGATCCTGTTACAAAACTCTAGAAAACTTTCACCGGATTTTATTTTCATAGATTCTAATTCAATACCAATACATGCTTCGCTACGCGGATCTCCAAAATGTTGCTGAAGTAAGTCTTTTAACGCGGACCAATTGACGATATCGTCACGTTCCGATAACAGCGCAGCTGCGTTCTCCGTAAGCCTGCTAGTTATCGTGTGAAACACATATAGATTCTGCTCTTCATTGCCTCTACTATTAAATCTTTCTATGACATATTCACACTTTTTAATGTATAAATTTAAATGTCGCTTATCACCATTAAAAAGTGGAATAATTCTAATCCCTTCGTTTGGAATAGAAACTATGGCTACATTTTCGACCGACATTGTAGAGCAGTTAAGGTTTAGAGAGTACACAACACTTAATTATGAATAATACTATAAATTTAACACACACAAAAACACATGAAATAAAACAGTATAATACACACGTACACAAGAAAATATTTTTGTTAAATTTGTAAATGTGAAGTAATATTTTTATATGCAAATATAGTTTTAAATATAAATATTTTAATTATATTATATCATATTAGCATAATATATGATTCAATTATTACAGAATAATGATCTATTTCGAGATCAGTTATTTATTCTATGCTAAATATGAGAGACAATAACAGAATCTAATTTATATTCTGTTTTGTCTGAATGTTTCTTTACTCTATGTAAATTCTATATTTAGATTATCCTTACTAAAAATTCATACTAAGAAAACCAAGCACGTTATATTGAGAGAGTTCCAATCTCAATAATAACAATCACGTTACTTAATTACACTAATGAGAAATACAGGAGGATTTAGGAAACAAAGGAATGGCGAAAATTTTGACTCACCAGCCGATGCTCACTCTTTCTCCCATACTCGTTTATACGCTTACTTTGACCCGATCAAAAAGAAATTTATTTGGTTCGACGGATCCACTCGCGGCTTACGCAGGGTTTTTCCAACGGTTTTGTACGTCGGGAAATCTCCATACACACTCGCGAAACTGGTGAAAATCCTACCGGCTGCGCCACTCTTGATTTGGGCGCGTATAATTATGTTTTTAAAAACTAATTATTAATTTAATTAAAATTATAAAATAAAAATACGTGTTGCCGATTTGGAGGCTAATATAATTATGATATAAAGTACATGGGCAGTTCACACCTGCCGAGACACAGGCAGCTGCGTCTGCATAATGACAATCTTATGTTCTAAGAGTTTCTATGCTGAGTAAGCACAATAAAGCTTACTCAGCAGCTTAATCTAGTACGGAGGGGCCAGGTGCATCCATAACTAGTTAGAACACAACTATAAAACAATGCGCGGAAACAAAACAAATAAGAATTATTGAGTGTGGGATACTGTACTATTTTCACAATTTACTGATGCCCTAACCAATAAATAAAACATACCAATTAACATATGGTAACATAAGCCAACGTTATTTGAAAATGATGTAATGAAACATCAGTAAGTACGTAGCGAGTACAACCGCGATGTCCTGTAACGGAACAGTTCGCAGGAGGCGGTCGCGTGCACACACTTCTGGAAGCGTTTTATGTTTGCGACGAACTGTCGACGGCTATGGTGAAGTAACTATATGATACGAACTTCTGCTCGTTAAATATTTTTCTGCATGTTGTTTACGTCATAGCCAGCGTAGGGTGACGCTTGTATAAAATGCAGAACCGCACAGAGTTGAAAGATCTAGAGTAAAAACCTCCGTAGATAGCGATTGCTTTACAATCGACATCGGTCGGTAAATCACCGCTGACTGGAAATTCCCCTCAGCTGTGGCCATCCTCGTAGCGGGCCGCGCTAATGTAACATCCTAGACTGTGGCGACATAACGACTGTCGTTACGGTCGCTACCTCACGAGTTCGCCAACATAAATCAATAACTTATCCTTCGTCACCGCAAAACATCTTCATTTTTCAGTAATTTTATTTGTTAAAATACCTCAAACCTTGTAAATACAGCCGTATTTGCAGAAAATTTCATGAACACGTAATTTATTGCGTTTTTATAGTTTTTATAGTAACTGTAATATGATATTGTTTATATTTTCGAAGGAAAAAGCCTTTTTTTACTAATTAAGCTGCAATAGCATCGCTACTAACACCATAGCCGTACCAAAGCCCAGATATATTGAATATCAATCCGACAGCAGCTGGACCGACCCTCACCTCGAGTGCGAGCTTCTGGTGAAGTCGCAGTTGGCAATGCACTGTTTGGTGTCTTCTTGGTTACTACCATCAACATTGAAATCCCATCAGCTAACTGTGAGTTCCGGCAGCTGTCTTTGATAGCTAGTCTCCATTTTAGATCTGGTGTCTACCTTCGACCGCATCATCACTCACCATCAAACGATAAAGTTGTCAAAGTAGTTAATTATAAATAAACCTCTTCGCAATTGAGTTACGTCGAGAATTCACATTTCATAACTATAATACGGCGAAATGGCTCTGTGTGTCAACACCAAAGATTTAATAAGAAGAAACTTATTTGATAAGCCGCTGTTGAACAACGGTGCTATATAGCTCTAATGATGATGAATAATATCTAATGATAAGAATATGAGAGCTTTATGGCACCTATATCGAATTCCTGTAGAAGAAAACATAATTAATACTGAATGTGTGAATTGTGCAAAGAATCTTTCTCTCCTTCTTTATGTCGCCGAAACCAGAGCGCGCGTTCTCAGAATTGTTACTGAGTTATCTCCGAGGTTCGTTTCGAGTCGTTTCGGGCAAGTTTAGACAACAATGATTTCTTTGTGACCATTGTGGAGGTTTATTTGTTGACCCTCTTTACATTTGTTTGGTTTATTTGCGAATCAGAGCGTGATGTTATTCTTCTCCTACGAGTTGGTATAATATTTAAAGGCTACGCTCAGATTATTTAACTCTAACCACGATAGTCTAATACATACTTTAGTTTTAGAAGGTACAAACGTACTACTTTTCGTTGTCTATGTTCACCAACTGCGTGGTTTTGAACGTGTTTAGTATCGACAAATTTTGAGGGTAGTTTCTACAAAAAATATTCCTTTTTGACGGCTCCGTTAGTTCAGCTGGTAATTACTGTGGTTTTGAAGCTAGTTTCGATCCTTGGCCAGTGCAAGTTATGTTTAGAGCAGATTTATGTTTATTATATTGTCCCGGATATTTGCGATGTGTTCAAGTCTGTGTCCGTGCCTCTCACGACACATGGGATCCTAGTATGAGTGTGTGTGAACATCGTTGTTTGTAGTTGATATCTACTGGTGTGAACACACTCACATTTCCTTAATGATTCCTACCAAATGTATTTGTCAGAACATGAGTAAGTGTAAAAGGAGTTTAATTATATATATATTTATTATTTATTAGGAAATGTTATAAACATGAGGCTTACCTGTTGTTAAGTAGTAATCTCTGCTTAAAACAGATGCATTTCCTCACAAGTAACGAACAGCACTGCACCCGTAACCCTCAGAAATTAAGTTTCATGTACCTGCAATGTCACCGGCAACCGTACCTTCAAACCAAAACGCAGTCTTAAGAGAGAGTTAGGTTCAAAATGGTTCGTACAGCGAACAAAGCCTCATTTGAATGTAAATGAATCAAGATAGTTATGTTATGACATAGCACGACCGCCGTGCCTCCCGCGGCACAGGAGGGCACAGTGCGGGGATGTGGGTACGTGAACGTGTGTTACGGGTATCGTTGTTAAATGTTAACGTGCACTGGATACTTTCTGTTGAAACAAATCTTTTAAAATTAGACCCGACACATTGACGCGATTGTAGTGCGGTACTGAAAACGAACTGCAAAGTAAATGAAAGGGAATAGGTAAACTGCGGCCAAGTTTGACACAGTCGAGACAGCTGCCGCGTGTAATAAAGCCTCAGGTAATAGAGCCCTAGGGAAGAGATAATAGTTGTGTAGTAAAGTTTAGAATACAAACGTAACGTCTGAGAGGAAGTTTTGAAGTAGTTCTCAATGAGCTGCGAGCGGCGGCGGGTGTCACAACAACACGGTGTGCTGTCACTTCAGACGTTAAACTCAACTCAACTATCACTTCTGCTGTAGATCTAACGAACTAACAAATCGGATATAGTTTTGAAGGTATTTTTTTGTATGATTTTAAGTACCGCTGGGCTAATGTTCATAGCAGAGATGCAGTGTGCACCGCCCTCCTTCCCGCATTATGATGAGATAAAATTCTTATTGAATACATGTCCTGTAGAAGCAATGACTTGTCGAACTGTGTATTTTCGAAGTAAGCGACATGTCGAAGGATTAAACTTGTTGAAATTCACAGGTACACCCTTGTTCAGCAGCTGTTCACTAGAGCTAGTCGCCATTCTGCCTGCACTCATCTATATGTGCTATCAACTTGATACGCTTCATCACTGATCATCAAGCGAGACGGACTTCGTGCTATCCTAACAATTTAAAAAAAGTAGCGAGCAAGAACTTTTGTGTTATTCGAACGCCTCATTCAAAATGATTAGGGCCACCAGAGTTACGGAATGAAGCCGAAAGTAACTCGGGAAAGTTTACTTCGTTTCAGTTGTTCTGTAGGTTAAGTAAATAGATAGAAATTAGTGGAGTAAAGTCTCCGAGAACGATAAAAAACTTCTGATCATTTTCAAAACCCAAACTTGTTTTCTCTATGTACGCTCTCGTATGCAAAAGTCCCACATAAGCAAAACGTAAAGTATGAGCCAGCTCTTGGAATTAGAGAACTATGGTTTTATAACACAAAAAAATACATGTAAATTCTTTTTCACACCGCCATCTGTTGGAGTTATATGGAAATATCTTTATTTCAAAGAAAGAGCACACTATTACATAATCAAAAAAGCGAATTTAAAATACAAATTTATTATTTGCGGTTCTCCAATTATACAACATGTCTTAACATCCTTAATTTACTAAGTTAGATGTAAACAGTGATGAAAAACATTTAGCGACGACACTGGATTACTTCTTTTTATAGGCGCCGACTCCACACCTCGTATGTACAATTTTATATTATTCCTCAATTGTTCATTGTTTCATCATTGGGTTAACGAATCAGAGCGGTTCTTGATACCCCAGTCTCACCATTTACATGAACTCTTCCTATAGAGCTCGAGCTGACCTCTATTAATTTTATTATCAGACTCCTCGTCTCTTGAGCTAAGAGATGTTTTACTAATTCTCAACAAATTTGGAATCTTCGGTTTTCGTTTTTTTGGTTGACTTCCTTCCGCCAATCCCTATCTCTTTTATTCATTTTCAAGTTTAACACATCCGCTTGACAATACTAAGATGACTGGTAATACGAAAAGAAGAAGTTTCAATGGGTAGCGAATGAAAATGCATGATCCTTGAATATTATATACCATGATTACATGACATTTACATTATCATCATCATCTCAGCCGTAGGACGTCCACTTTTGAACATACGCCTCCCCAACAAATTTCCTAAAAGACGGAAGCGGCCTGCATCCAACGTCGTCCTGCTACCTTTATCAGGTCGTCGGTGGACGACCTACGCTGCGCTTGCCGGTCCGTGGTCTCCACTCTAGAACCTTTCGGCTTCATCGGCCATCTGGTCTGCGTGCTATGTGGCCTGCCCACTGCCACTTCAACTGGCTTATTTTCCTTTTCGTATCTCGTTGTGCGACTTTGAGCTTGCTTGTGAGGCCCATAGTTAGAGACCACTTTTCAGTGCCATATGTCATCACTGGTAACACACATTGGTCAAAGACTCTTGTCTTGAGGTACTGAGGTATTTTTGACGAGAAGACTTCGCGAAGCTTCCGGAACGTTGCCCAGCCGGGTTGGATTCGACGATTGACCTCTTTCTCAAAGTTGGACTTTCTCCCTAGTTTGACTGTCTGTCCCAGGTAGATGTATTCATCAACAACTTCGAGAACTGAGTTTCCAACTGATATTGGAGTAGGCACAACATGGGCATAAAACATAGTTTTCGTCTTGTCCATGTTCATCTTAAGGCCTACCCGTTGGGAAACTCAATGGAGGCCTTTGAGCATTTCCTAATGAGGTCTTCCATGGATTCTGTCATGACTACAATATCGTCGGCAAATCAAAGGTGAGTGATGTTGATGTTGATGCAGATTTCTTGCCATTCCAGAAGCTTGAAGGCGTCTTCCAATATAGCGGTGAACAAAAAACGATATTAAAAAATATTTAGTGATACTTCCGCTGATAAAATAAAACAATGATTTTGGCTTATTTTGGGGGTGTGCACCACCCTCCCTCCCGCATAAACTGCTAATAGGAAAAATGCAAAATAAAAAACACACAAGAAAACCCAAATAAATCAAAAACGGTTCGACACGTGTTTCGCCTCTACGCGAGGCATCCTCAGGAGATGTTGACTCGTCGAGCGTTAGACTGACAGAATTTTTTTTTTCAGTGGAAGTGTCACTAAATATTTTTTAATATCGTTTTTTAATAATGGATTTCCGCAAAGTAACGCCTGAATCAATAAATTAGCGGTGAACAGTTTCGGAGATATAACGTCTCCCTGTCTCACGCCTCTTTGCAATGGAATTGCTTTCGAACTCTGCTCCTGTACTCGGACTGACATGTTTGCGTTATTGTACAAGCACTTCAACACTTCGATATACCGATAGTCAATACGGCACCGCTGGAGAGACTCAAACACTGCCCACGTCTCGATCATATCAAAAGCCTTCTCATAGTCCACAAACGCCAAACAAAGAGGCAAGTTATACTCTTCGGTCTTCTGTATAACTTGCCGTAGCGTGTGGGTGTGGTCTATGGGTATATTTTCGGAAATCAGCTTGTTCCGGAGGTTGGAATTCATCGAACCTGCAACTGAGACGGTTCGTGATGACCTTTGAAAACAGCTTATCAACATGGCTCATGAAAAAAATATGCCTTAATTTTCAATTATTGTTAAATTTTTACGGACATTTCTTAAGTCTTCAGAACAATAATTGTATGAAATACCTCTAATATCAAGTACCTTAATTAAAAAAAACAGTTGAATGTTAAAATTTACCAAAATTATTTATCTGTAAGGTTAAATGTGTTTGAAATTTAGATCAAAATGATAAGGAAATAAGATCCGTTTTCAGCTTTTATATGTTTCGATGAGGTTTCAAGAGCCCGGTTCATGTTTCGGGAACCGATTGACTTGATGTTTAGGGTAAAGTAATTGAAAGCCAAAACGAAATAAATTCTTCCACTTCGTAGAAACTTCTGGAATCCGTTTATTCGTGAACAGTTCTCGCAGACCCGCGCTTCAAGTGTTGTCATTGTTGATACCAGTTTACTGAAAGGGTTTAAACCTGCGTCTTAATTTTTTTTTCAATTATATGTGTTATTTTTTTGCAAACATAAATGTATTTAACACGCCTTTCCACCTCTTTATAGTTTTTGATCGCCTGATAACATATTATACATTTTTCTGTTCTTAAATTATGATATAAATATAAACTCACATTGTTCTTATTTGGTTGCACAGACCGTGTTTTTAACTTATCGATGAGCCTTATACTGTCGTCATCTGCGCGCAGCGGGCTCCGCCTAGTACTATCACTTGCAGGTGAAACCAAAACACAATGCACAGCAAGCTCCTGCTGGTCTTACACATGAACTGTAGTTGTAAGCTCAGGTTTTTTTTATAATGGTTCATCAAAGTGACTCCATCTCGCCTGACGGAAAGTGAAGATGGAATCAAGAAGCCATTAGAAGACCATTAATGCAGCCGTAAGGTGTTTTAATGGTCATCGCTGGTGTATGTATGTTCGTTACTTCTTCAGGCTTAAATGGCTGGACCAATTTTGATGAAATTTGGTATGAACGTAGATGAGGCGCTGGAATAATACATAGGGTACTTTTCATCATCAGCATCCATCACCAAGGAAGTAACTGCGAAGCGCAGCTAGTTATAGTTCAGACGCCAAGGCAGGTCGGTTCGCTTGCGTGCCCTAGGGTATATACATTCACATGGGAGAACTCTCAAGATGCTTTAGGTGTTTTTTGTGACTTATCTAAGGCATTCGACTGCGTTCGACATGATATACTTGTCAGGAAATTACAACACTACGGTATTAGGAACATGGCTCTCAACCTTTTGACTTCATATTTAAATGATAGAATTCAAAGGGTTGACATAACTGGTAAAAAATCGCCCGGCTCTATAATCTCAATGGGCGTTCCACAAGGTTCAATACTAGGGCCGTTCTTGTTTTTAATCTATATTAATGACTTACCTTACTATCTAGAGAAGAATCACGAGATTGTATTGTTTGCAGATGACACTTCACTGTTATTTAAAATTAAAAGGCAGTTATTAAACTATGACGATGTTAACAATGCATTAGCTAAAGTTGTGAATTGGTTCAATACAAATAATCTTCTCCTCAATGAGAAGAAAACTAATTGTATAAAGTTCTCGACGCCAAATGTGAGACAAGTAGAATCCAATATACAATTGAATAGAACAGGGTTGGACCTTGTGGAGTCAACTGTCTTTTTAGGAATTACTATAGACGCTAAATTGCAATGGGGTCCCCACATAAAAAAAATGTCTAGTAGGCTCAGTTCAGCGGCTTATGCTGTTAAAAAAAGTAGACTATTAACTGATGTAGACACAGCTAGAATAGTTTATTTTAGTTATTTCCATAGCGTTATGACTTATGGCATACTGCTCTGGGGATGTTCTGCAGATATTAATTCAATTTTTATACTGCAAAAAAGGGCTATACGAGCGATCTACAGTTTAGCTCCCAGAGTTTCCCTTAGACAGAAGTTTAAAGACATAAACATTCTTACTGTTGTCTCTCAGTTTATCTATGAAAATCTAATGTATGTAAAGAAAAACATTAGCAGTTTTGATAAAAGGAGTGATGCTCATTCCATCAACACGCGAAATAAGCACAAGCTATCCGTACATGTAACGCGTCTCCACAGAATAAGTCATTCTTTAATGGGACAATGTATACGATTCTATAATAAAGTTCCCAATGTTATCCGAGATTTGCCTATTAATAAGTTTAAAATTACTATTAAAACTAAACTCTGTCAAAAAGGTTATTACAAAATTTCGGATTACTTGGAGGATAAAACAGCTTGGGACTGATCACTCCAGGATCTATCTACTCGTGTACTAAGATGTCAAAGTGTAGCGTGTCTTGCCCTACTGATACCATTATTATGTTCTCTTTTGTAAGGCAACACACTGGAGCTAATATCTGTAGTACCTAAGTAAAAATATTGTAAAAACATCTATTTAAAAAGAATGACCCCGAGTTTCTTGCTGCTTCTTCTCGGTAGGCTCTATATATTTTGGAACGCGGCGGTAGTCTTTAAAGTACATTATAATGAAAAATTGACGTTCATAAGTGCGTCTTTGATGCCTAAATTGAATAAATGATTTTGACTTTGACTTTGACTTTGACATATACTTCACATAAAAGTCGACTATTAAAATCAATTACATCTACATCATGTTTACTTAAGACATTTGCATACAAACTGACATACATACATATTTTTAAACGCATTTACATTCTAAAGGAATCGCTAGATGTCTAATAATTACCCATATAAGAGAAGCGAAATATCTCTCAGTCACCAATTTGTCATCCAAATCACAGCCCTTCGTTAGTATTTGTTTCGATATTTCTTTATATAAAACCCAAAAGTTACAGAAAGCCATTTGTAGCTCTTCACGGTTAGTACTATTACGCTATATCGGATTTACGACGTAGGTTTATTACGTAGAAATCCAATTCTTGAACCGGGAACTGTGGCTAATGAATAAACAATGTTTTTACGATCTATTTATTTTCTGAACGTAAGGTTACATTCCATTTGCAAAGGGAAACGTAAAAATCTCTCAGAAGATCATCTAAATAGGTGCGGTTGAAGTTTAAAATATTATTCTTCTGCCAAGCTGTCACCTATCACTTGTACCTGCTTAGGTACTATTATTTAAATAGCACATCTTGAAAAGAATTAATTCTAGGTATCTTGGCGCATCCTCACGGTAGTGAAACTATTAATTTTTGTGAGGTCATTTTAATATAATTAAATAACTAGATTCCTCAAAGCTCATGAGATTTTGGCTATCTCTTTCTCATAGTGGAGGACTTTTCACTCTAAACTAGGATGGATAAGGAGAGGCTTTGCCACTATTCAAACTAAAGTCTCAGGTGACTCGCATCACACCGCTCGTTGGTGGGAAGTGCAGCGATCCAAGAACCCTTCCGTACGCACGCAATGGCACAGGCGTCCGTCTCCACCTGCGCCCTCCGCAACCACACATAGTTATGTAGCGAGTAGTTACATAGTACTTTGTTATCGTTGTCACAACAATAGTTTACTCCTTGTCTACGTATCATGCGATACTTTACAATAAGTTACGTTATGAACCGCGTTGGTTTTATACGTTCAGTGTTGTATTTATATCGCTACAGTGGCGTGCAGTGTGTTGCCTTTATAAGTTTGAGTAATGCTACCACCGTTGTACTGGAACGTAACTTAGACAGGACAGTGACTTAGTACCAGACTTATTAATATGTCTGTGATATGACCGACTACGTATACGAATAGATTCTCGTTTGAAGCAACTTTAAGTCTAAACATATTGAACTAATAATCTCCGGCAGACGCCTGGCTGTCACCCCCACTACGACAAGGTGGACCGACGACCTAATAATTGTGTCAAGATGACGTTGTATGCAGGCCGCTTCCAACCGGTCCCTATAGAAAATTATACAGATGTTCCGCAGTCATAGAACATGGACGTCCTACGGCTGAGATGATGATGATTAAATCAACTACCAGTTTATTACATTTTTCTTTATCGTCATCAATCAAATTGCTTCTTATTAAATGATTTTTTCATATTACACGAACACGTTTCACATTTATATTATTGGTGCAACCAGATGCTGCGGTTGGTGCTGATTGTGGTGCGCAGTAGGTACAGCTGCAGACAATAGCTTTCTGCGTGACTCGGTGACGAAATATATGAATATTTAATTATTACACACACACATACATAATACACAACGAACTGTAAATATAGTTGACGATGCCAAAAATAAAGCGCTTCTGCCTGTTACTTTTTCATTCAGTTTACGACGAAATGTAAATGAGCGCGGCCGTGAGCCATTACATAACTACAAAGCCATCTGGCTGCCCTCGGTCCGACTCAGCCGGTACATTAGTAGATAATTAACTATTTTACTTTTGAATAATATTCCTCTATGTTTTTACTATAATATTATATATTTGAACAATTTTCGTGATACACGTTGTAACTAGTCTGATCATTCTTCGATCCTTTTTTGATTATTATAAACGTCTTTGAACGGTTGATCTGAGCTCATTCGCAAACCGCAAAAAAATATTAAAAAAAAACTTTTGTTATTACTAAGAAACTATGGCATTAACAATTTATTTAATTTAATAAATGCCTACCTTATTTTTGGTGCAGAGTAATCCTTTATGGATACCACCGGCCCCGGGGGGAGCACGGTGGTTATGTGGGAGTCTCTGCCATAAGGGCAGGATACCCACCAAACCTCTGTGGTGTTCCGTCACTGCCGCTTTTGGCGGGAACGCGGGACAGATTTCGCACACGACCGCGAACCCGCCGCGGCTGTCCGTTGCCGGACCTTTCTGCAAACCGCCAGAATACTTGGCGTGCCCCAGCCGCCTCGGGGGATGAAACCTACAAATGGACGCCAGACTCCCTGGACAGGTGGTACAGACTGGTCAGGTGAGTAGCCCCACTGCCTGCTACTTCGGCCGCAGAGGATAGGGACAGCGGCGCCTCTCAATACCGACAGTCCTCTTCCCCTGCGGCCCCACCGCGTCCGCCATCTAACGGTGGCGGCCCGTCAAGGTCGCGGAAGGCAGGTAGAGCGGCTCACCGTATTATGGCTGTTATTTTAGATATAAATGCCTACCTAATTAAACCTTAAGTTGACTTAACTGAAGAACAAGTGTCACTAGTGAACTTGCCAAAAAAGATCAACTATTGAGACTTAATAACTCGGAAATTAAGGGTATACCTTACAAGAAAAACGAGAATTTATTTGATATTATCAGCAAAATTGGAACTGCGATCGGTCATCCTATCGAGAAAACCGATATTAACTTCATAACCAGGGCGCGGTCCTCATCTCAACCGAAGCCGATTATCATAGGTTTCCTTGGTAGATATTCAAAGGAAAATTTCGTGGCTGCAGCGAGGTCACATAAGCCAGGTCTGACTGCCGGGACCCTCGGCTTCGAGGGAGTTTCCGCAAGGATATACGTCAATGATCACCTTACAAAAGATAACAAGCAGCTTCTCACCAAGACCAAGAAAATGGCGTTGGACAAGGGTCACAAATACGTATGGGTCCAAAGTTGCAAGATACTTACGAGGAAGAACGATACGTCTCCGATAATTGTAGTAAGCAGTGAAGAGGACTTCTCAAAAATCAAGTGACTCTTTAATTTAATAGCCTTGTGTTGCATAATTTATCTTTACTTCTTTGAGTCTCATTACTTAATCAAAAATATGCATTTGTATATTATGGTAAAGCTAAAGCCCTATCAGCCTGTAATCTACATTACAAGTAAGTACACATCTGTTGCGTTTTTATATAATTCTGTTAATCTAGTAACTTACCTACCCTACGTACCTGGTTTCGATGATGGTGGTGCGTGTTATTACTGTTATATTTTTCTAACTATTGTTGCATCGACTGGGTTTTTCAATATTCTACATGCACTATTATTCTATAACCTCAAAAAACATACTAGTGTTTGCTTGTTACGTATTTTAATTACATCTGCACTAAATGTGCAGCTCGCCCATTCAACGCGTTCATTTACACGCATTATTTATTACTGGGAATATAGAATATATTTATGTCAGTTGATGCGATATTCTATGTCACTGAACTCATTATTCAAATTTTGTTTTTCTTTGCACATAATATATCGTTTCTTCTTTGCCTACAAATACCTTTCCAGCGTTCTACTGAGTAACTTATACCGTTTGATACCACTTTTATTATCTGAAACCTCATATATAAAGTCCACTCGTCATGTTAAACTTCTAATTATTGCTACAGTTAGTCAACCCCGGTTGAATATTATCTTCGTTGCGTCATATTTAATTATTTTTGCTCTTGAAGGTCATTGTACTGTTATATATTTTATGATACATCACAAACAATCTATGTCATTCATTGCATTATTAATTTTCAAGTTCACTGAATTACATCACTCGTTCTGCACAGTCTTTGTTTCGCAAACACCTAACATTTTGTACAATAAAGTTGTTTACCTTTCTAATACTGGTAAGGCGCGCTCCGGCCGAACATTGTTCTGGCCGGACCGTGTAACATGATCTTCAATATTTACTATCAAAATGTTAGGGGTTTGCGAACTAAGACGCAGCAGTTCAAGAGAAGTGTTCAGTTACATGACTATGACGTTATAGTGGCAACGGAGACGTGGCTGTTAGAGGGAATTAATAGTGAGGAGCTTTTCAGCAGTAAGTATTTGGTATGGCGGAGGGACCGTAGTTATGCGAATGTGGGGCAATTGCGGGGTGGTGGGGTGCTGATAGCGACGCGCCGTGATATCACGGTGGTCGAACGTCCGGAATGGCACTCAACAGCAGAAGATATTTGGATTTCTGTTACACTGAGAGCGAGCTCAGGCACCCGACCCGTTACTCTGCACTTAGGTTGTATTTATCTTTGTGAACAGAACCGAGGGTTATCTTTTTCGTCCCAATTATCAAATTTCTCCGAGAAATGTCTTTCTATCTGTGCTAATTACCCTGGTGATCAAATATTCGTAGCTGGTGATTTTAATTTAAGTGACATAACGTGGTCTTCTATTTCTAACAGTTCACACTTTACTCCATCTTTTCTTAGCCACAACTCTAATCACTCCGAGCTGCAAGATCTTATGAATATTTGTAATTTAAATCAGTTTAATATAATTAAAAATCATAAAGGTGGTATACTTGATTTGATTCTATCCAACAATGAGCTCTCTGTGTCCCACTGTACCGACCCTCTGGTAAAGGAGGACTCCTATCATCCAGCTCTCATTTGCCGTCTACATTTTATAAACTTGCGCACTTGTCCTAACATAAGACCTAAATATTATTACTCTGAGGGCAACTTCTCGGCTATATGCGAGGATTTGGATAACAAAGACTGGCTGTCCCTGCTGTCGTGTGGATCGGTCGACGAAGCAGTTGATTTGTTTAATAGTATTCTACTTGAGCTAAGGGATAAATATATACCGTGTAGGAATGTACGTCCGAGTCAGTATCCTGCTTGGTACTCACCGGCCCTGAAAAAAATTCTTAAAGAAAAGAATAAGTTTCATAGAAAGCTGAGGACTTATGCTAATAATTCAGATGCATCTGCGTTTAGTATTCTTCGGCAACGAGCTAAGAGAGTTTAACAGGATTGCTATAATGCTTACATAACAAAAACGGAAAATTCTATCCGAGTTAACCCTAAAGCTTTTTGGTCTTTCGTTCAGGCAAACAAACAACACAATTCGTATCCCTCTACAATGACTTTCAAAAACACCAACTTGACATCGGGCGATGATATATGTGATGCCTTTGCAGAATTCTTCAACTCTACTTACCTGACACCATCATCACCATCTGATTTACACATAAGTTACTCTTCCTTGGCAAGCCCAATTAGTTCTTCTCCAGCGGCGGACATCGGTTCAGTTGAAATCAATGAGACGGAAGTTTTCAAAATCCTAAAAACGCTAGATGGTCATAAAGGCGCGGGCCCTGACGGATTGCACCCAATTCTGATATCAAATTGTGCGAGTAGTTTGACTCTTCCATTATCTTATCTATTCAAACGTTCTATTAAGGAAGGAGTCATGCCTAAGATCTGGAAAAAAGCAGCCGTTACTCCAATCCACAAAAAAGGGCCTAAACGAGAAGTGACTAACTATAGACCTATTTCCAAACTTTGTGTGTTCGCTAAATCTCTGGAAAAAATAATCCACACTCAGGTTTATTCATCTTTTAAACATACCTTTATCTCTCAGCAACATGGTTTTCTGAAAGGACGATCTACCTTAAGCAACTTGCTGGAGTTTACTGATCTTTTGCTTAGAGATATGGAATGCGGAGGTCAAGTAGATGCAGTATACACCGATTACAGTAAGGCGTTCGATCGAATAGATCACGTGATCTTGCTGGACAAGCTTCAAATGGCAGGTATTCGCGGAGATCTCCTTAGGTGGTTCAGCTCGTACGTCAATGGCCGCTGCCAAACTGTGGTATTGAATGGCTTTGCCTCGCATTCCTGTCTCTCCGCTATACCATCCGGTATCCCACAGGGCTCAATTTTGGGACCTTTGATGTTTATTTTGTTTATTAACGATATACATCAATGCTTCGTCAACTCTAACTTTTTGCTATTTGCAGACGACATGAAAATATACAAAAAAATTAACTCAATTCATGATTGCTTATTACTGCAACAGGATCTAGACAGACTACAGGAGTACTGTTATGTTAACAAATTAGACCTTAACGTTTCTAAATGTAATTGCATCTCCTTCACTAGGTCCCCTAACTCACAAATTTTTGACTATATTTTAAATCATCAGTCGCTCCAACGTACTGACCACGTCAGAGATCTTGGCGTCATCCTTGACTCCAAGCTACTTTTTGACAAGCACGTGGAAAGCATTACCAGTAAAGCCACTAAATCGCTTGGTTTCATTTTTAGAATCACCAAAAACTTCAAATCATTAAAAACACTAAAAATTCTATATTGTTCTTTAGTAAGGAGTCATTTGGATTATGCGTCCCAAGTTTGGAATCCATGTTATGAATTGTACATAGATAAAATTGAAAAAGTTCAAAGAAAGTTCTTGCGCTTTATCAACTATAAGCACAGGATACATGTCGCCAGCTACGAATACAGTTGTAAACACCACCATCTACTTCCTTTAGCTCGGAGAAGAGAAATGGCTGATCTAACCTTTCTTCACAATTTGGTCTTAAGTAATGTTGACAGTAGCACTCTCCTTTCCAAAATAAACCTACAAATACCCAGTCGTATCAACACCCGGCGCAAATGTCTTAAACTCCACGCTGACTCGTGTTCGACAAACTACAGATATAACTCGTACTTTATCCGAATTTGCAACACCTTTAATGCTAAGTATTCCGAACATGTTGACTTATTTACCGCTAAAACGAATTTCTTCAAACAGTATGCATGTACCACGTTCTTCGAAACTAGTACATAAACCATCACTAATTTTTTCTACGCTGTACTATTATAAACCTCGGTGGGCTGATGTGGCTTCTTTTCATATAGTTTATCATTATAACTTTGTATATAGTAATTACTGTTTGGCTGTTATTTTGTATATCTCTGTCTTTAGATCAGGATCGTAATCATCTTTCGATTTTATAAGTGAAAACTATTTATGGCTTCCTTCTACTATCTACCTACTATAATTAGTTAGTTTCAGCTGTTTGTTTTCCGAATAGTGTAAAATAAAATAAAAATAAAAATAATTAAAAGACGTGCTAACCTTTATAACCTGACATGGAATATTTACACTATTTTTCTTTACATGGCAGCTTGTTGCGTAAACTATACTCATATAAGTATACAATGTTCAAGCAACATCTCTACTCTGGCGACGAGCATAGCTAGATAGTTCCTACAAAACGTTAAAAACTAAATGTAGGTATCACATGAAGAATAAATGCCCTTTATTGCTCTGTCGTTCACTCTCTACGTCATAGGCATTCATGATCCTGGCTATTTTCTACAACGTTGAATGGAAATTATGTTTCCAAGGAGTCCAAGGTTACCGCTTATAGTTTATACATTCACAAAAAATCGTGTACAAAGCCCCGAGCGTGTCCAACGTAAATAATTTCGTGAAACGTAAAACCATTTTCTGGTACAACAAAAGATTACTTAATGTAAGAATAATGTATTGAAACAGAGGCTGCGTTTAATATTTCGTTAGTCTATAAACATCTTTTATTATGCAAACTAACGTGGTTTGTACACAATCTTAATATGAAAACGGGATTTACTCACGTAAAAAAGTCAGATCTTTCCGACTATAGTTTCAACCACATCCGGTGGACTTTTTCAAGGAGAGTGCAGAACGCTCGCACTCAGCGCGAGGCGAGACGCAACCATATTGAAAAAGACCACCGGATGTGGTTGAAACTATAGTCAGAAAGATCTGACTTTTTTACGTGAGTAAATCCCGTTTTCATATTAAAAAAAATCATAAACATCACACACATCATATATTTGTATGATGAGTTATTATTAATAATGACGTTCTTTAATTAATTCATTTGATACATATATAAATAGTGTCCTTCTCATCACTACAACAAATTATTCATTTACCGAATATGATTGCGAGTATAAACTTAGAATTTCAATGGGAACGTCTTTCAATCATTCTCTAATATTGTCTAGTTTCGGCGACACTTAACGTTAATGAAACTGTAGAGTTTGTAATAGTTTCTATCAGACAATATGCCGGCGACACCAAGAGTGCTTCCTAAGTACCAATTACGCCGAAGTTGGGTACTTGCGCGATATTACAGGCAATCTATCCGATTTGATTGGCCCGTGACGTAACTGGTTCCGATGAAAATTGGGCGTTGTTGACCTTAATATGTATTGTTGGCCCCTATCGATGCGGGGCCCGTAAACTGTTCCCTACTTGAGAAAATCTAATCAGAGACAAACGACACATAGACAAACAGTCGGCTTATTTTAGGGTTCCTAATTATTGAGGAATATAGAGCAAATGTTCAAAAATAGTACAATATAATGTCACAGTAACGGTGTGTACTGTGAGACATACACTAGCAGGTGTTCCCCGGCTTGCCCACTGTTACTGTGATACGTCTTACTACATTACAAGTTGAGCATAATGTGAGTATAATTGTTTCTCATCACATCAAGTCTGTGTGCTGAAATACAATATAATGTCACAGTAACGGTGTGTACTGTGAGACATACACTAGCAGGTGTTCCCCGGCTTGCGCACTGTTACTGTGATACGTCTTACTACATTACAAGTTGAGCATAATGTGAGTATAATTGTTTCTCATCACATCTAAGTCTATGTGCTGAAATACAATATAATGTCACAGTAACGGTGTGTACTGTGAGACATACACTAGCAGGTGTTCTCCGGCTTGCGCACTGTTACTGTGATACGTCTTACTACATTACAAGTTGAGCATAATGTGAGTATAATTGTTTCTCATCACATCTAAGTCTATGTGCTGAAATACAATATAATGTCACAGTAACGGTGTGTACTGTGAGACATACACTAGCAGGTGTTCCCCGGCTTGCGCACTGTTACTGTGATACGTCTTACTACATTACAAGTTGAGCATAATGTGAGTATAATTGTTTCTCATCACATCTAAGTCTGTGTGCTGAAATACAATATAATGTCACAGTAACGGTGTGTACTGTGAGACATACACTAGCAGGTGTTCCCCGGCTTGCGCACTGTTACTGTGATACGTCTTACTACATTACAAGTTGAGCATAATGTGACTATAATTGTTTCTCATCACATCTAAGTCTGTGTGCTGAAATACAATATAATGTCACAGTAACGGTGTGTACTGTGAGACATACACTAGCAGGTGTTCCCCGGCTTGCGCACTGTTACTGTGATACGTCTTACTACATTACAAGTTGAGCATAATGTGAGTATAATTGTTTCTCATCACATCTAAGTCTGTGTGCTGAAATACAATATAATGTCACAGTAACGGTGTGTACTGTAAGACATACACTAGCAGGTGTTCCCCGGCTTGCGCACTGTTACTGTGATACGTCTTACTACATTACAAGTTGAGCATAATGTGAGTATAATTGTTTCTCATCACATCTAAGTCTATGTGCTGAAATACAATATAATGTCACAGTAACGGTGTGTACTGTGAGACATACACTAGCAGGTGTTCCCCGGCTTGCGCACTGTTACTGTGATACGTCTTACTACATTACAAGTTGAGCATAATGTGAGTATAATTGTTTCTCATCACATCTAAGTCTGTGTGCTGAAATACAATATAATGTCACAGTAACGGTGTGTACTGTGAGACATACACTAGCAGGTGTTCCCCGGCTTGCGCACTGTTACTGTGATACGTCTTACTACATTACAAGTTGAGCATAATGTGACTATAATTGTTTCTCATCACATCTAAGTCTGTGTGCTGAAATACAATATAATGTCACAGTAACGGTGTGTACTGTGAGACATACACTAGCAGGTGTTCCCCGGCTTGCGCACTGTTACTGTGATACGTCTTACTACATTACAAGTTGAGCATAATGTGACTATAATTGTTTCTCATCACATCTAAGTCTGTGTGATGAAATACAATATAATGTCACAGTAACGGTGTGTACTGTGAGACATACACTAGCAGGTGTTCCCCGGCTTGCGAACTGTTACTGTGATACGTCTTACTACATTACAAGTTGAGCATAATGTGACTATAATTGTTTCTCATCACATCTAAGTCTGTGTGATGAAATACAATATAATGTCACAGTAACGGTGTGTACTGTGAGACATACACTAGCAGGTGTTCCCCGGCTTGCGAACTGTTACTGTGATACGTCTTACTACATTACAAGTTGAGCATAATGTGACTATAATTGTTTCTCATCACATCTAAGTCTGTGTGCTGAAATACAATATAATGTCACAGTGACGGTGTGTACTGTGAGACATACACTAGCAGGTGTTCCCCGGCTTGCGAACTGTTACTGTGATACGTCTTACTACATTACAAGTTGAGCATAATGTGACTATAATTGTTTCTCATCACATTTAAGTCTGTGTGATGAAATACAATATAATGTCACAGTAACGGTGTGTACTGTGAGACATACACTAGCAGGTGTTCCCCGGCTTGCGAACTGTTACTGTGATACGTCTTACTACATTACAAGTTGAGCATAATGTGACTATAATTGTTTCTCATCACATCTAAGTCTGTGTGCTGAAATACAATATAATGTCACAGTGACGGTGTGTACTGTGAGACATACACTAGCAGGTGTTCCCCGGCTTGCGCACTGTTACTGTGATACGTCTTACTACATAACAAGTTGAGCATAATGTGACTATAATTGTTTCTTATCACATCTAAGTCTGTGTGCTGAAATACAATATAATGTCACAGTAACGGTGTGTACTGTGAGACATACACTAGCAGGTGTTCCCCGGCTTGCGCACTGTTACTGTGATACGTCTTACTACATTACAAGTTGAGCATAATGTGACTATAATTGTTTCTCATCACATCTAAGTCTGTGTGCTGAAATACAATATAATGTCACAGTGACGGTGTGTACTGTGAGACATACACTAGCAGGTGTTCCCCGGCTTGCGCACTGTTACTGTGATACGTCTTACTACATTACAAGTTGAGCATAATGTGACTATAATTGTTTCTCATCACATCTAAGTCTGTGTGATGAAATACAATTAAAGAAAAATTATATGAATTCAAATTCAATTCAAAGTCGAATTACAATAGTTGTTCTAGCGATTCACAGAACATGACCTTTCGATTTACTTAAACTGCCACGCACATTGAAAGTAAAAAAAAATACGAAAATGGAAGTGGTAGGTAATGCTTTACTAAAATGAAAACGTGTCTTTAGATAAAACATTTTTGCCTAAAATATTTGTGAAGAAAAATTAGGAACCCACACGGGGTTTGTACCTTGAATAATTTGAACCGCCCACCGAACCTCGCCCGCTTAACGTTAAGCTTCCGAAATCACTCGCAATTCGGAATCACAATCCGCCCTACGCCTTATTCTATGGGGACACAAAATGTATTTATCTATTTCTAATCTATTTATCTTCCTCTGCTCCCAGCGCTTCGTAGTAACATACAATTGTTGCAGTAGTTCTATGTCTGCTTATGTACAATAAGTTCTAGTGCGACTACTTGTATATTATGTTGACTACTTAAAAGTTGTACGGAGATCGCGAGTGTACCAATAATAATAAACGCTCACCGTATTGTACACACGCTGGCTGACGTTCCGCTCGCTTGGTATATGGGTCTATGAGGTCCCCACCGAAGGGTTCTCGCATTGACGTGGCGGGGGGGCTCAGTAACCGTGGCTGGGTACACCACGGTGAAGCCAAGAGGAACCCAGGGGCCGCGCTGGCGTTGGGGTGCGCTGGCCGGCTCAGGCGGGCCGCTCCTATGGGCTTTGGCCGCCAAGTCCACATAGGAGTGGCGGGGTCCGGGCGCTTTGGCGCAGACTCAAGGAGGTGGGGCCCGGGCGCTTTGGCGCAGGCTCGAGGAGGTGGGGCCCGGGCGCTTTGGCGCAGGCTCGAGGAGGGGGGCCCAGGCACTTTGGTGCAGGCTCGAGGAGGTGGGGTCCGGGCGCTCGGCGCAGACTCGAGGAGGTGGGGTCGCGGGGGGGCTATCCCTTGTGGCTGACGTAGCAGGCGGTGGGGCTACGTATCCGACCCACCGCAGGGAGACCACGGGCGACCAGACACGGGGAAGTCTGGCGCCCATTGTTGGCGAGTTTGGTCTCCGAGGCAGTTGCGGCGCGCCATGTGTTCTGGCGTGCCGCGAAGAGAAGGGTTCGGCAACGGACAGCCACGGCGGGTTCGCGGTCGTGTGGAAAATCTGTCCCGCGTTCCCGCCGAGGGCGGCAGTGACGGAACACCCCGGGGTTTTGGTGGGTATACGGACTCCCACATAACCACCTCCCTCCCCGTGGTAGGTGGTATCAATAAAGGATTTCCCCGGGACAAAAAAAAAAAAAAAAAAAAATATGGGTCTATGAGGTACGAAGCCTTGCCAAACTCATAAATCCTTACTTGATTTTTGTTACAATATAATAAAAGGCACCCCCACTGCCAACATTTAAAATTTCTAGTCCCAGCGGCTGAGGCTGTGCGTTGATAAATCAATCAGCAGAAACAAAATTCAAAAATTCAAAATTCAAAATTCAAAAATTATTTATTCAGTTTAGGCATCATAGACACTCTTATGAACGTCAAAAATTTTTAAATGATTCTACCGCTGTCTTCGGAAAAGAACCACCGCCGAGAAGAAGCAGCAAGAAACTCGTGGGCCATTATTTTTTCAAGTCTTTGTACATTGAGGTTACATATGAGTAATATTAAACAATATAATTATGTACCTGTTATAGGTATGCAGATAAGAACTTAACATCGGAACAGGTAATAAAGTAGGATCACCTTGCGATCAAGAACAGCCTTCGACTAGTTTTATGGAGACAACAGAAATAAAGCGGGATTTTTAAATAAACATGTTAGATGTTATCGAAATACTACAAAACGGTTCCCGGCGCAATGCCGGCGAGATGTACGAGCGTGCGTGCGCCGTGCAGTGTTGTACTCGCGCAGGTACTGACACTCACAACAGTGGTACAGCAGTACACAGATCGGGGAAACATCGAGACTCAGTCGTGGGGAAATACCGTTTATACGCTGGTGAAATAATATATGCTACTACCGATTCCTATTTAAAATAAGTATTGAAATATCAAATTGAATAATCAACAATAACGAAAACTTTCCGGCATTCACAGATTTCACAGAAAAAGGGAATTCGTGCACTTGTACAAGTTGGTGCGAGTGTTGTATACTTGAGTTTAAGTATTGTGTTAGTGCAAATACTCGTACTTGCCAAGAGTATGGCATGCCTTGCTTAGTAGTTATTTTAAAATAATACTAACAAAACCTTAAGTTCAATATATTTTATAAAGAGTTTTACTAAGATTTAATTAAGGTTAACTAAGAGTTTGAAATGAACTTGCCAACGAAGTAGACATTGCCCTTTGGCGGGCCATATTTAGCAAAATCATTGTATTTCAAATGACACAGAAATGTGCCACAAAACATGACCTACCACTGTACAGCGAATCATCAACAACTGAACTAAACTGAATAATTAATATTTATATTGTTTTAAATACACATTCTGCATGGAAACTATTTTGACATACGTTTCAGACATTTACGTTTACAACTGAAGAATAGCTGTTCGGCCCGGATATCGAACCAAGGACCTCGAGAATCCAAAGTGGCGCTCCCACCACTACGCCAAGACCGATCGAGCGAAGCTGCTTCCACATTTGATTCTGTCTACTTTGTACGAACAGTGACGACTTATTTGATTACGTTTACATTCCAACTAAATCTATTTCGGAAACCAGTCGTTCACAACCTGGGAAATACTTATTCAAAAAACGTAAGCATAACGTAGAAATAACGTTTTGAGAATGTCGGTGCAATGTTTTGTGAAGTTTTATTATTCTCGCTGTGCCATTAGTCACGTTCGAAACTACACCTCGACTATTATCACGAATAACATTTTCGACAGAATAAATCAGTTAGTTTCACTTTAACAGCTTGGCACTAAATCTCTACGATACTGTGGAGACTACTGAGTACTGTGAGTTAATTGGAACATTTGGCCTTGAATGTTTTGGAATTCCATTAAGAAGGGACACTTCATACATATGATACAGTGGGATACAGTAGGTTTCTTGGAAACGCAGGCAGTGAGATTAAAATTGGCAACATACAGATTAAAACAGCACTAATAATAGAAACGTTAAAGTTTGTGAGTGAGTTTGTTAGCCACCTCCTTCAGAACACGCACACTCTCGACGCACAAACACGCATACAGACTATACACAACGCACACATTCACTCTACGCAATGTATGTAATGTGCGAAATAAAACTGTTAAAAGATTGATTGAATATAAAAAACGAAATAAGCAAATGAACACGTAAATAACGTTCAAAGGCAGAGGGCTGAGGGTAAGGGCGACGGAACCTCGTTTGCATAATGCGGAGATTTATTAAGACCATTACTCTACATTACGGATATCCGTGTATATATTTAATGTTGTTTTAAACTCTGTGATATCATAATATTCATCCAGAATATCTTACACGTGACATTTATAAGTTATCCAAACACAAAAAAAAAACTAAACATAACAAATAACATTTTTATCCGAATCAGACCTTTGTCTGGCCACTATCTCGCCTGATGGCAAGTGACGACATGACTAAGTATGGAGTACGAGGGTCTAGAATATATATATATATATGTGTATTCACTTTTGACTTAAATGTATTCAGGTTGTTATAGACAAGAAACAACCATAGTGGTACGACGCTTCCTAGTGCTCCCCCTAGCTAGCTACTCTCAAGATTGAACATTTAAAGCTAAACATCTACAACCGCGAATTTCGGCAACTGTCTTTGCAAAACAGTCGGCAGTAATGGCGTGTGTTTCCAACTTAGCCACCCAACTTTGGCCGTATCACCTCTGACAACCAAGTAAGGTATGGTCAAATAAAAGCTTAACTATTAGAGTTATTTCAATAAAGAGAAAACTACCACAACTGAATATTTCTAGTTGTGGTATATATTTCTCTTAAGCTAAAAATATGTTACGGAATAACCATTAAGTCAGGTTGGGATTATTCCACAGTTCTCTCACACTTGGGTATCGCATAAGCAATTTATGGGATGGGTTCACACAGTCGCGCATACCATCTTGTACCGCTTTAGGCCGACTGGACACTGTTGCATCACCTACGATAGCTCAGCAGGAGGGTTGACGTCAGGCGCAGCCATTACAATCACATGCAATGTTCGTAAGAGTATGTGGATGATAGCATATTGTACCGACCTGGAATAGCTGGAATAATGCTCGGGAGGTGATAATAATGTACTGACGAAGAAAACTAAATAACAGTACTCCCATACTTATAACGACGTATATGTAGGTACTTATATATCTATGTAGGTAGTACCTGCTTATAGTTTACCTTGCAATACCACAACCTTCACTTCCGCTGAGCCGTAATATAACTCCCTGCGGAAGGTTCCGGGAACGGCAGCTCTACATTAAACGAGATAGATATATGTTACATTAATTTTTAAACTTATCATCGTAACAACGTGATGAGTCATTTTAATGACCTACAGATATATAAATAGCCAGGTTTTGTTCTAAACTGTATAAACATATTATTAACTATAATAGTGTAAGGATAGTATGTACTTGTATAATATAAAAAGTGACGTGACGTTGTATTTCCGTAAGATTTTCATCTAGTGTTGTGTCGACGGGTGCCGAGTTGTGGTAGCCGCGGTTACCGACGGAGAGGTCGTGTCATAAACCCGGAAGGGTCGGGGGCGAGGTTTATGAGAGACATCGCTAGTTTTACCCACAGCGCTAATAAAAATATATACGGAAGTGAGTTTACTAGCCTTTTTCTTGTGTACTTGTTATATGTTTTTGCTACTTTTTCACGAATACGACCGAATCCAATCAACCGTAAGTCAGATTAAATAGTTTAGCATTTGTGATAAGTTATCCTCCCTTTTTTACTTGACCTACGTTTTCTATGAATAAAGATCATTCATGTTTGGCTGATTCCAACAAATAAAATCCAAGCGTAGGGACATTCTCAATCAGGCAGCAGTTTACTGAATAAGTGATAGTAATTACAACATACTTAGCTTCCTTAGGGTCAGTTCTACGTTTTCTTCCTTCGTTTTCCAAAGTTGTCACAGATACCACAGTTTGTATGTGCCACACAATTTTAATAGTTAAATTGTATTTGTACTAAATTCAGATGTTTCACGCCCATTGTACTAAGTACCTATTTTGTTTCATATAGGTACTTACGCAAATTATCTTTACCGTCACGGACTTCACTTTCAATCAACCTATAGCATGACTTCTATACCATATACTACTACTACTCCATACCATATCTGATCAGAAATATGTTGCATAAGCAGAGGTGTAATACACTTGATTCCAGGTTTTGATCCCTTCGCGAATTTCGACAGTTTCTCTCACTAATCTAGGTAGGTCGGTAAATCCGCTGAAATAACCTCTTCGTTTCTTTAACCCACAAAGACGAATTATGTTTTACGCTGCCATGTTTACTGACACACAGTTATTGTCCGCACCACCGCACGCCGCCCGTCACCCACATCGGCCGCGAGCACATCACACTCGTGTTATTGTCGAACGCACTCCGCGCTATAAACTGGATTTACGATATATTCTCCCACGTATAGTATTTACACGTTTTCTTCAGCAATAACTACGCTTTGTTATTTAAAGATTTTAAAGAGACAAGACATATGTTCTGTTATTTTTGTTAATCAACATGTTATTTGAAAGTGAACCGATATCCTTGAAGGTGCAACTAGTAGACTTGGCGTTAACAGTGTGTTGACTTATGAGACTGACTATAACAAAACGTGGCTTTAAAAGCGTCAAGCGCCTCGTTGAATACGCCTCTTGCGGACAGTTATCCACAATTGTTTATATCTGACTGTGTGTACTCGTAGTGGGAGAAGGATGTCAAACAAATGCAGATATGTAAGTATTTTTTATTAGTATTTAGTCTGAGATCTTAATAGGTATATCATATTTTTTTCTTCATAGATCATTAGATTAATATTGAGCCTGAGAGGTTGGGTATATACTGCCAAGACGGGTTATCGAAAAATAAAACAAATCACAAGCAACAGCAAACAGCATACTGATACAGCGTGTTGATTTTTTCAATTCATCACAACAGACAAGATTGTAATCTCTTTAAATTAACTTATACATATATTTATCGCAAAATTATAGTAGGTACAGTAGGTACATATGGACTCGGCATTTTGTTGTAGTTTAATAATTGTGGTATATCTGTGTATGTCTGTCATATCGTATCTCTCAGACGAACTTACCGATTTGATGCGGTCTTTGAAGTTGATAAGATCAAGTTGGTTCTTATCAATAACTTACGAAGACCTGTTCAGGCATAGCCGGATCATCAGTTCATTTCATATTTGATCAAACAGATTAAGTTTTAATATAATAATATGTAGTTATTCTTTATTTTCTCCAAAACTGTTCAACTAACTAGTTAGGTACGCTTAATGTATTAGTTCTGCTTGAGTAATACTTAGGTACATGATTACTCAAACATTTGTAATGAAAACTATATCTGAACCTTTTGTAAAAGCAAACAAGACTTGTTAAACAAGACACATGCCATGAACGCCTGTTTAAAACAATTGTCGGCGGCACCCTTTGAGGTACAGAACAAAGGAGCCGACTTTAAATATTTATATTTAACGCTGACAGCGAGCTTCAGGAATTCGCTGAAGTATCTGCGCCCTTACTCACGTTCACCTGTACGTTCAGCCGTCCATAACTTCGTCCGAACTTGCATTTCCTGGGTTTTGCCAAACGTCTCACCAACTAAACCGGCTTATTTTACTCCAAGTGTCAAATTTATATATTTAATTCCTCCGCGCTCCGCAGTTTTACCCGCGTGGTGAAGGATGATGATGATGATGAATCAAATAAAGCGTATGTTACTCAGGCATAATGTAGCTTTCTACTGGTGAAAGAATTTTTTGAATCGGTTAAGTAGTTTTTGCGTTTAACCATTACAAACAAACAATCAAAAGTTTCCTCTTTAAATAGAGTAGAAGTTGATAAGTACCGGTGTTAATGTTGCATATTTTAACACGGGAAATTTGTTATTGTGACATAATTGTAATAAGTAGACATATTTCGTCGTATCGATGTTTTCTATAAAACTGTATTACATCACTTTTCTCCAGTGTTAATAGTAAAGTCAAAGTCAAAATCATTTATTCAATTTAGGCATCAAAGACGCACTTATGAACGTCAATTTTTCATTATAATGTACTTTAAAGGCTATTACCGCGTTCCAAAATAAATAGAGCCTATCGAGAAGAAGCGGCAAGAAACTCGGGGCCAATATCCGCAGCGTACGCAATTTAAGGATATTTTTTTAAACATAAACTTAAATTTTATAGCAGCTTTATAGGATATATCGTCAGTGTATATTTTTTATACAGCAACCTTGTCCTGTGAATACAAACAAATGACGGGAAGTACAACACACATAACAGGTACAATTATCGAAAAACTGCAAGTTACAGTAACTAGTCGCTCGCTCAACAGGCGGGTGAATAAGGCAGACTAGATTAAGATTGTCTTGTTAGCATTTGACAGCTCTGTTCAACTATTTACAATAATAATAAAATAATATGAGACAGCTTCCACACAAGCTGTTCAGGTACCAAACTAGGCCCAGCCTGCACCATGGCAACCTGAACACTTATGTACGCTCTCATATTCATACGCGTACATGGTAACTTATGACTGATATACATACACCAGACACACGTCGAACAAACATATTCAGGCGCATACATATATGACCTGACCGGGGATCGAACCCGGGACTAGCTGCTCATTAAACAGGGTTGTAACCAGTAGCCAGTCAATTAGTCAGTCAGCTCATGGTGACTCCGCCCTTTTTTTTGTAGGGGAAAGTTATCACAGTTGTATATCCCCGGAACATCAAATAATTTTGTAACCATGGCTCCAATGTGGGGGCTGGAAAATTTTTATTGTAACAAGGAAGTTGCCGTGTGTTTGATACCTGAGCGGAAAACATAATTATGGGATGAGCAGAAATGTTTGTGTGTGTCCATGCCGCCCGCGACATGGACAATCTACTGTGTACACTTAGTAATTTATTATTGAGTTTATGCGCAGAGGAGCCCGGCTTGACGATCTTCATCGATCAAAAAGTTAAGCAACGCTTGCTGCGGTCAGGACTTCGATGGGTGACCGCTAGCTTCCGTGCTTCAGAGGGCACGTTAAGCCGTCGGTCCCGGTTGTATGTTTTGGGACAACAGTCGTTAGGCTTTATCGAAGGACTTCGGGCGGCCTAAAAACTTCAGCATGGGATGTCCACTAATCTATCCACCAAGCCGCACTGGGCCCCCGTGGTAGATTATAGCCCAACTCCTCTCTCTGAGAGGAAAGCTCGAGTCCAAACAGTAGGAACAAATGGGTTGATTATGAGTTAAAGCACCATTTTTATCATTCCATAATAACCTAAAAGTTTTTAGCATTTTGCTCATAGTGCTGTGCTTCGTAGCTCGAGATGTTAACATATCAACAAAAATGGAACAATACATTATGTTACGTACGGCGACCTCGAACGGACTTTACAAAATAACTCTCACATAAAATGCTGCTAAAACTATAGTCACAGAGATTGTTTCTGGCTGTAATTGTGCGCGCAGTAACGTGCAGATTGTGTCGGAGGTTGTATACACAGACAGACGGCGTTGGAAACTTCCGCGTGCGCCGCCGGATTGTGGTTGTGGAGGTTGTTGGAGAGGGCACGCAACGGCACAGGTGTTGTGGTTCAAGAACTATTGTAATTATATATTTACTTAAACCTATGCTCTAAGTTGCAGCAGAATGAGTTTATAAGCGTAGAGCAATTATTCTGTAACAAAATCAGGGAACTCGCGTCATCGTCACCGCGCGCTTCCCATCTCGACGACACAACTCACAGGTTGCTCAGTGTTCACTTCTATCGGCAGTCCCCAAACACTGTCCCGCATGACGTGTTCTTTCTGAATGAGTTCGTCCAAGGTAGCACTGTCAACACACCTTTTCCTACCGTGAAGCAGTAATGTTCGCATTACCGTGTTGTGGTTTGAAGGGTGTGGTTTTCCTGCAAAATTACAGCCACATGAGAATTAACAACTTAATGTCTCAGGATTACGGGTGCAGTGCAGTTCTTCACTTGTGATGAAATGCATCTGTTATAGTTAGAGGTTGCCTTTAACAGATGCAGTTAACAAAATCACCAATTCAATAGTAGAACATTCATAACAGAGGCTTAACACCAGGTCCGTCTCGTGCTTGTACTTTCTCATGAATACATTACAAAAACAATATTGACCCATTAGAAAATGGGTCGTTTGAAGAAATTATTTGAGTCTAGCGGACGCAGCTGGCTCAGTTTCTAAATAGAAATGCAAATATGAAAATCGTTCCGTAAAGTGTATCACCTGATCGCTAAAGCGGAGTTTGCCCCCATCTTGGTCAAGGAAGAAATAAATTCCTTCCTATAAAGAGCCGTTTATCTTCAGAAACAGTTCGTTAGCGAGGCGATGCCCTCAAGGCTAGCTGTGTCAGATCCGCCGTCGGCTGTGAACGGTCAATATTTGTGTTATTGGAACAAAAAAAAATCAACTTTAGATAAATAACTCCTTAGATATTTGGCATTTGCACAGTACAACAAATGTTTATAGAATGGGCTGCTTGTGTTGGTCGGATTTAGCGCCTTACATACATGACGTGCGAACGTATTACTAGTATTATCAGCGTGGTGGTAGTTATAAAAACATGAACAATATTAACATTAACAAGTTTCTTACGGCTAGTCAGTTCTCATGGTCATTACAATAATTCCGCCAAAAACCTAAACTTGATACTTATCTTAAAAGAAGCACAGCTGACCTTTAAAGGGTTATCTCTTCAAAGGTCGGCTGTGCTTCATGTTTTGTTATACATATAGTCTTTGGCACCAACACCGTCGGTACGCGGGCCTTAGTCACATACAATACAATACCATTAAGCACATAACTCCCAAATAGCGAGCCTCTCCAGGTCCTTTAGCACATGCAGCAGGATCCGAGACGGTTATTCCGTAATTTTGTTAAGTGTCACAGTATTAACAGTAAGCGCTCTGAACCGAGTACGTATACAACGAGCCAGCCGAATTCACGCGGTGATAACGCGGACAAAAATAAATTTATTAATCTTAAATGTTATTTTTAAAATACTCTTTAACATGCGATACTATTTTGTACCAAACTGTGCTACTGTATTCACTCTGGCCACTATGCATTGTCAGTATGTCGGTGTTGCTTCGTCTAGTAACTTTAATATTCAATATGTGTGCAAGATTTATTTTCACCAAACAAGTTACCTCGGAATTCCGAAAGCACAAAGCATTTTGTACTCTGTCATAAGAATTCAATTTTGTAGTGAGATCCGCGCGCGTTCCGTACAGCCAGTATAACTACTTTACTACATACTGCGCAACGAAGAGTACTGCAGCATGTGAAATTACTGAGCGAAATTAAATACGGAAGCGTTTACTGTCTGTTATTTAAATCACTCACTCTGTCCGGCGGCGCTGTTGTATGATTAGTTTATTAGTATTCACACAAAAGTCTCACTTGTGCTACTTGTGTACTGAAGTCAGAACTCCGCGCCTCCACGCCTCACATCCAACTGCGCACGGATGTTATTCAGCTCCGTCCCCGCGGACTTAACGTGTGCATATAATTAGGTAAGTGTATGAAACACGAGAGAAACAAAGTCAATACATTTTATTGTACCTTTTTAAAAGTGAATAACAGGAAGGGACCGTAATCCTCCCGTCCCATAGAACTGTACCCGCTAACGTAACGACATAAACAGAATATAAGATGTAACTTCTATCTACTTTGTGTACAATACATACATACGGGTACTCACCGGCGCCGTTCGGACAGGTTTAACAATGTTTTGTTTACGCTTGATGGGCTGTAAGTGTTCGAACACTACCTATCACTTATGCTTACATACACACTGAATAATGATATAATTATAATCGTCGAAGTAAGTTTGTGGATAAATTGCCTTTTATGGACATAATATGTCAGTCACTTTGCCTGTTATGTCATACCATTAATAGTTCTATAATTAGGAGGGAGAGCTTCCCACTACCATAGGATCCTGCAGCAAGTAGTACCATACGGGACTAGACGTGATGCCCGTTGACATTTACAAGGTCTACTACACGTCTTGGTACCACTGTAATGTCTCAAAGCTGAAGCGCGCGTGTCAGCGTTTTAGTGAAAAAAAATATTTTTCTTCACACATCACCCATTCGACAAACGACAATTAGCGTCAGAGCTTATCGGGTCCCTTTGTAACATGATATTATTTGTGAAAAAAGGGGGCAAAGTAAGGGCATTATTTTGAGTTCAAAGCGCAGCGAAGGATTCTACAATACATTAGCAAAGTAATGTAGAATGTATATGTAATAAAAATCCTGAGCCAAGCGAGTAATGCAATATAGGTGCGCTCCCCGAGAACATATAACGATTGTTCTTATTGTTGCGTTAAACCATTGTATTCAGTACACGCTATGATTATCCTACCAGACTGTATCAGGATATTTAGTTGTTTAAGTTTGTTCGCAAATGATTCGCAGTAGGCCCATTGTGTTACGGTCTGAAGGACACTGTAGCATGTCAAGTTGTTAAGCAAATGAGGTTAAGCAGTAAGTCTTGAAGTGACTAGAATAGTAGAATGTTGGATAGAAGTTTGGAGCTTAAAGCTCTTGGTTGTTCTCAACTATCATGAACGCTCAATACGTAACGCTTAACATTAGGCACACGACTTGATACATCACCCGAGACAAATATGTAATTGTTGGTGTCAACTTTCTTTTCAGATTTAAGCATTAGGCATTATTATGTTGCTTTATTCGGCTTGAAGAACGTCCGCATGCCTTGGTGTGTACCCCCTCGTTAGTTACCCTCTGCCCGACACAGCAACACCTGCACTTGCTGCGGCTAGTGTTGCAGCGAACGAGTGTTGCCAGTTAGCAGTGCGACATAATTGCAATTTTGTAAACATAAATTTGATACTGTGATACAAATTAGTCAAATTAGTACCTCCGCTCAACGCTCGGTTCTGGGTCAGGTTGAAACCGCCTTATGCTGAAATAATCAGTATGCCAATGACATTCAAGGAAAAAATGTTTTAAAAACTCTAAACAAATTAATATATTCAAAGAAAAATAATTTACACTCGGCCCTCAGTTCCTGAGCAATACAGATTAGGAGAGGGGAAAATAAAATAGATTGCAGATAACGTGATGACTTAGGCGGATGAACTAAGTACTTGAGGCTGAATTATAAAAGCAAAGTAGCTGAGAATGACAAACGAATGAGGATGAAGGTCAGACAGATGTCCTAACAAGTACGAATAACCTGTTAATACCTGGTGACCTGTGACACAGGTTATTAATTTTAAAAAACCTACTTCGGGTACCAGCCCCCTCACATAGTTAGGTTTTATTTTGTCACTCTTAATTATATTTCATTGTTTTTTACCAACATTTAGTGAAGAGGAAATACATATATGTTTGATTTGATTTGGTTTAGATAACCGGAAATGAATCTAGCGTATGCACCAAGGGGGTAAAGCAGTGTCTTACGTCACAGCCGGCATATATTTTACGGCTTTACTTCCTAAGTACATAATCTACTATGGTACAAAACACGGTGTTTGGTGCTATTTTAACAACTTCCATAAAATGTTATATCGGGAGCTTTAAGAGCAAGTAAATTGTGGTCTACATCTCGTGAGTACTAATTACCTATAACTTAGTTAAATTGCTTATGCAGCATTGTAACATCTCCCCTTTAGCATCCGTCTCCGTTGCGTGTAATATAATAGTTATTTCGCGACAGTTTCCTGGCCCTGAGTAGTCACGCACCCGGAACCCTCTTGATGAACGTATTTAGCGATATTCCTCGCACGCGATATCGCGGATCATATGCCGAGCGGAAACTGTTCCGGTAATTACGTGCAGCTCGCGGGATCACGGGGATTACGGATATAATTGCATACGATAATGACTATTCCTAGACAATTTCTGTGAACACTGTACGTGGCAGCTATGTTAATGTAACATACGAGTATCTTCTCTTCGCTTTATCTTCAACTTCTCTTATTATCTTATATACGAGTATATAATAGAGTTAAATGTTATCCAGCGCACAACCTGCTGACTCCTCACTTGATGTTAAAAACAATATCAAAAATATGAAACGATTATTTCATTATAGTCAAATAAATTATTATAAAGTCCTTCTTTCAGGGCAGAAATTGTACAATTTATATCGTTTTTTTATATTTGTTAATTTGAGGCTTCGATTATTTACTTGTCATAATCAAAGATCCGAAGAGAGGCTATCAATCATTTAAATTATAATAGTACTTACTCACGACACGAACATATCACAATGTGCTGTAAGTTAGGCTTTGAGTTTATGATGCAATAAAAACATTTTAATTTCCATTTTTCAATTTATAAGTTTAATTCATATAACAGAAAGCCGAATTATTTATTAGAAAGTCAGTTACGTTGTTGTAATAAATACGCAGGTAGACTCTACTAGACGGAGTTATTCAGAGACGTGTGCGTCCGGACTCGCTGCTGCGCGGAATGTAACGCTCTCGAGGGAACGATCGGCTCTACCGTACTCTTCCTCTAACAAATATTTCAACTGTGTAGATTCCCTTTTATGATGCTTTTGATTATGCCATGAATAGTAGAGTATAGTCGTAAATGGAAAGGTTATTAATGTAGGTACATATTATATTATGACAATATTATGTATGAATAGAAACATTTGTGAATTAGTTAGTGCGTGTTTGGATGTTGAAATGGAAATAGATTGCTTATACTCAGAAAAGTGATTTGCGCCGGCTGAGCTGCTTATCTGCCATAACCAGCGTGGTTCTAATACAAATCCGTTAAATATTATAAAAATAAATGTTCTATTCATATAAGCTAAGCATCTCATACAAAATCTTTTAGTTCTGTCTAAAAATATTTCAATTATACGTGAATGTTTTTATTCATTATTCTTATGTTATTTGTCTTAGTGACAACTTGTATAAATAGGTGTTTGTATGTTTATTTGACCTTTGACGACATTTTGTATACGAACAAATATAATAAATCAGGAGAAAGCAGGAGGGTAACTGGTGTCGATATAATCGGCACGACCTGACGACTAACCTACGTTTAGTTAACCGCACTCGGCCCGAGGGACAGGCCAGTGCTCAGTTTGGGGTTCGTCGGTGGTTCTTCTTATTAGCTACTCGTAATAAGTACAGTTGAATACCACTGTGTTAAACATTGTTTATATTGTATTGGCAATAAATATATCAATAGTTCTAATTGTAAGTTCATGATCTATATCGGTTGTGGGTTTTTATACGACAGGCCGGTGTGTGAATAAATACCTACTTCTGCGTTAGGTTGGATGCAAGATGTACATGCAACACATGCAGTAGGAGAATGAGAATGTCGCCAGAGCTTACATTGAACCCACTTCGATAACATGAGAACAATAATTATAATCTGAAATAGAATAGGGTCAGATCTTACTATTACTATTTATAAAGTACTTCAATTTTGTTTATAAGGTATTGATCAGTATATTTAATTTTTTATAGTTTTATTCCGTGACTAACTGCGCTCTGCGGTTTCACCCGCGTGGTGATGGACGATGATGATGATGAATCAAATATAACATTTGTCACTCGCTTATCACGTAGCTTTGTAGATAACACTGTATTGAGACACCACTTTAATGGCTTAATATTGGTCAGTAAATTTACTAATTAATTTACTAATTAGTAATTATACTGGTGAAGGAATTTTCAAAATGGTTTTTAATTTTATACATAACAAACAATCAAATCTTTTCTCTATATAATAGTAAAGTGAGGATGTAGATAGCCAGAATGTCAAAGACAATAAAGATAACTTTGGAATATATGAAGTGTTCTAGGGTTCAACCTTACAATAGACTGTGAATATACTGGAGTTGATAATAACCTATATACTGAATATAATGAAAATGTCACAACAGCGCAATCTCTTCTTATAGGATGGTGTCAAAGTGCATCAGCACTGGTTCATTATTCGTGTCTTTGTTCCAGGATTCGCTTCGGCGACTTGAACCTGACAACGGCCCATCGACCCAACACCAATCGCATTATAAGGTAAGCACTGTAACTACAAAACCACTTCCTTATTTATCTTTTCTGGGAATAAATGTGGCGCAGCTAGTTATACATTATTATACGTGTGAGCCTTCAGATGTATGTTCGTTACTCCGGCACGCACAAACAGCACAACGGTTCTGTGAGATGGGGCTTATATGATACCTTTCATTATCATCATAAAACACCACGCGGTTGAAACCGCAGGGTGCAGTTATAAATAGATTATAGTTTTATAACCAAGAGAGTGTGTTTGTGGAAAACTCTAGTGAATCACAAAAATCTACAAGATTGGAAGGAACGGAATCTACAACCTATACACCA
Source organism: Selenia dentaria (assembly GCA_917880725.1). Classification (NCBI taxonomy): domain Eukaryota; kingdom Metazoa; phylum Arthropoda; class Insecta; order Lepidoptera; family Geometridae; genus Selenia; species Selenia dentaria. Next base: position 53,872,111 of record OU862875.1, read on the forward strand.
ACATTATTTAATTTTAGTAAACCAAATGCGTATCGTTGTGTGCTGGCTTTTGTTCCTTCCTCCCGGATATATCGTCGGATTCTCTCCGGCCGCTGTATTGTGTTCCGGAACGTTTACAAACGAGATTACGATTGGCTCTAGTCGAATATTGCACAAAGAGCTAAACATTTTCCTCGTTGTGATTCTCTACACGCAATAAATATGTTAGTGTGTAGGCAATGATAGTTTAGGGGCAGCGATGGTCAGCCGCTGAACAGGTGAAATCCGGATTGAATCCTAACTCGAGCTTGAGTTTCCGGTGCAAGTGGCACGATGAGAAACGCCGCCGCGCGCGAGTATAACCCCCCGTCACCCCCCTGTGGATACTCCGTCGCGAGGAAGGTAACGGTATGTTCCGGCAACTGTACCTGAGGGGCTTACATATTTGAAACGATTACCGATACACTTGATTATTCTAAATTGTGACTATTATAGTACAAAGGTAACACCCCCATAAGTTCACTGTGTATAACCTCACGCATGGTGTTAGATCAGTAACAAATGCGACTTCACGAAGCAACGCGACAACCATCTAATATAATATGTTGTAACGACTTGATCTATAAGTTGTATCTTAGATCACTATTGAAGTACTCGTAGAAGATACAGTTATTACTTTTAATGATAGTATAAGAAAATTCTACTGCGCTCACTACTTGGATAGTTGACACCGCTAATGACATTTTTTCTTACCACATCCGGGTTTGGAGGGCATGTCGACTCATCAGTCTTGGTTGTTATCTTAGAATAATGTCATCAATGTCTCAATGAGACCTTCAGGCTGACCTACGGCTCAACGCCCACTACTCCAGTGGAGTCCAGTCAGCCTCAGCCGTAGGACAATAAACAATGTTGGGCTCGCGCGGTGAATAACTATACTCCTCTCTCTTTGAAAGGAATGCCATCATCGCAAAAGAAGGAACGTCATAAGCTGGCTGTGTTACACTATAACAGTAAACTTAACTATTACTAATACTTTATTAACATACACGCTTATACTTTATAAACAATATACAATGTTTCGCGACTTATCGTTTTCCATCGCTTACCTAGGACTAAGGAACAATGCCGAAAAACTTTCGGCATCCCGAAGGACACACGTCCCGGGATCTGTTTGCTAACAATTAGGACTAGTGGGGAGATAATCCAATTATTGACGTCTGTAACACGTCCGCTCTTGATGGTTTTTTTAGTGGTGTAATGAAAACGAAAATAGAATTAATAAGTTAAAAGTTAATAAGTTGAATTGCATGTTTACGAACCAATTATATTGATTAAACATTCACAATACAAACGCCTAAAGATGGAATGAATTGTATAAGTCTATGTACTCTCATAGACACAGTCTGAGTATAAGTTACATTATATATATAAATATATATATAGGTATAGAAGAATAGGTATAGACATATATCGAGTAAATCACCCAACGCTGTAAAGTTTTACCAAAGATTCGCAACCCACACTCATAGGTCCATGACCGGGACTCTCTGCATAAGCTGTTCCAAATATCCAATTGTTTTTAAGTACACCTAAGCTTGAGTTTATATAATATGTTAATCCCTCCAAAACAATCACATATGAATCACATTTTCCGGTACCACTTTTAAAAGGATATATCGTATTTCAAAAGATATGGCGCTGCAACCGTTATCCTGTCTACGCAACAGCGTAATACGAGATCGTTCCACGCTCAAGCGCTCACCGAGTGCTACGCAACTACGACGTTCCGACGCTACCTGCTACGGTTCTACGCGCTACGAGCGCACTAAAAGCTTAAGAATGCAATTATTCCGAGTAAGTCACGTTCCAAGTGGTCACATGTGAAAAAACTGTGATATCTAAATAACTTATATCACGTTACACGATGCTTTAGTAAACTTTCCTGAGACTTGAGCCTTTATAACATATGATGACAAATACCGTAAAAGTGGCTAAAATCACAGTTGTGGCTATTTTGAGGCATCTATTAGTATCAATCGTTAATAAAATAATATTTATTTAGAGATTATATTATAGTTATTATTTTTTTCGTTACAGAGTTATACAAATCAAAGTTGTTTATTTGTTTGCTACGTATAAATACAATAACACTTTATGGACAGCAAATGAAATATAAGAAACAGATTAAAAATAAATCTTTAAAAAAACAAGGTGCAATGGCCGGTCTTATCGCAAAGCGATCTCTTACAGACAACATTAATAAGAAAATTGTGTAGTACCTACTTATGAAAGAAGAACAATTGCAGTGCATGCCAAACATAGCTAGTTTAGTAAAAAATCAATGCTGTAATAACTAACATGGGCGTCAGTTTGAAAACTCAACACTAACTTAATTATGTATAACTGCTGTCAATACATCGTTCGTGCTTTGACATCACAAATGACTGACAACATTCTGACATATATTGCGGTATTGGGCTCCAACACAATGTGCAGTAATTTGCCGCTATATTCATTGGATTGTTGTGAGGGGGGGGGGGGGGGGGGGGCGAAGGAGGGGAAAGCGGAGACGTTGTAGATAATAGTTAAGTGACAGCAATACAAACAAGGCAATGTGTCATGTCACGTATGTCAGTCACGCGCTCGGTTAATAAGTTGGAGGGCGACACATTCTACAGGGATACACAAGTGATAATATGAACCCGCCACCAATTAGAAAGCAGCTGGATCAATACCTACCTCGGGCTTGATTCGTTGGTGAAGGTAAGATTGTAAATATATCACAGCAGAGTACTAGAACAGTTTCTGGTGCCCTTCTGCCCTGCCCTTCTACCATGTGAATCGCAATTGAACTTCGATCCTTGAGATGACGAGCGCAATGCAGCGTCACAAACCTAAGCTTAAAGTTGTGGGTGGCTCTACAACTGTCATGGGCAGGCGTGATGTTACAATCAAACACACAATTTGTCATAGAACAGTACAGCAATGCTCATGTAGTTTGCTCGCACGCATATATTACAGACAGGAAGGCGATGCATACCTACACTGTTTAATACCAGAACAACAGACCAACGAATCGACATGTGTGACGTCAGCTTGGCTACAGGAGTCCTGGTGGAAGGTAGAGGTAGAACTTTAATCTTTCAAAACGCAAACTCCAATTTGATGGGCGTCCTCCTGGGGGTTGCTGATTATGACGATCAAGAAATTCAGGTCGGTTGTGGCTCAACAGACATATGATTTATATGTACTCGTATAACATTAAAATTACATTATGTATTATGCAATACGGTAACAAACGTTCAATAACAATACAATTAACAAATCGACTACAAAATATGTATCGCAAATATCCAATAACTATTATTGGTCAAATATGACAATTTATTTTACGAGTATTTATATTCTTAATGTGTTTTTCTTGATTTCGTTTAACTTTGAACTTTATTGTGAACGTATTCTGACAACTTTGACTGCTAACGCCCGCGATACACGGGCTGCTTCAAGCTGCGATTGCATAGTGTACTACAGTTTTCCACGCAAACAAATACATGAAACCGCTCGAGCAGTTGTAAATGCTTCAAGCGGTTGGCGGCCAAACAGTCGGCAGGCATACATTGACTGCTCAGGCATAAATTGTAATTGTGATTTGTTTAGCAGTGGCCTTTTTGCTATGACCATTCAACAAGTAACGCGGCGCGTTATGATATCTTCAAGGAATTATTGCTAATTTGTATCGATTTCACAGTCATTCCTTGAGGATATCATACTACGCTGCGCTACTTGTTTGTATAGTCACAGCGAATAACGGCCCTTTTAATACCAACTGCTCCAGCAGTTACTAATGGCTGCTTTAAGCTGTTGACTATGACTGCAAAAGCGGTCCGTGTATGTTGATCACTGGCTAACTGCTCGAGCAGGCTGTGTATATCCGGCCTTAGACATTGAAAAGCAGTCGCAATACTTTTAGAATAAAATTCAAATTTAAACAGATTAATTTATATAAACATGCGCTTTTCGTGCAATGTCTTACATTTTATATGAATGCTATTTTGTGAGAATGTTCAATAAGCATAATAGTTCTTTTAGTATTGTCAATATTGTAACAGAACCAAAAGGAGATTTGGAAATATAATATATATAAAACAGCGAATAAAACAAATAAACATGACCTAATATATATTTAGTGCAAAAGTAAACTTCTCTTTCTTCTGATTGAGTAAGCAGATTATTCCATCCAAATTGCTACTTGCAATGTGAATCCCAGCGCGGCGTATCGGCACCGTCAATCAACGACGTTCGGCACGATTGTATAATCATTCCCCCTCTACTCTCGGCTCACAGACTGTACGTACGAGTGGGTGCAGGCGGGCGTTATCTCATCGTAAGCTTTACTGGAAGGGCCACGAAGTATCACGCTCTCCGGATTCGAATCGCGGAATCATTTGAAGTGTGAAGCGTTACCTCAAATAGACTAGTAGGTACTCCACGGCCTTGAACATATTTTGACATTTTGTACAAATTAAATTAATTTTTACACTGCAAAAATAATCAAAACCATCCAAATTTGCGTGCGGAAGGATTCGCAGGACACTGACTGCATTGCCTTCTTAACTATGTGTTAATTATTATGTAATGAATGCGCTAAACATTAGTATGCAGCAAATCGCTCGTGGCGACATTTCAATGCTACTTTTATAAAGGATATAATATATGCAAGAAGAACATATGTATAAATACGGCCACACGAATATAAAACATAATAAAATATATAAACATTGCATATTACCGTACCGAACAATACCGTAGCACATTTTTCGAAATATAGTTTTTTAATCTTCTTTTCTTTATTTTTGTAATGAAAAAATAATAAAGAGGCAATTTTATACTTACTTTATTGCAATAAAATATATATTGGTTTTAATTTTTTTTTTAAATAAAACTAAAGGATATCGCATTTTTGTAGCAGATCCGTTTTCTTTTCGGCCCAGTAGATTAATAAACGTACGATAGCAATATATTTAGTCAACCGTTTCTCGCTTTTAGCGCGAAGCAAATTGTACAAAACGATTGTATCGTGGCCCGCACCTACTCTTTTTAGCATTCAAAGGCTGGCTATTTCCATCTCTATTTGCGGATAAAAGCGGCACTCGCAGCTTTCGCTCGATCCCTTCGTTACTCGCGCAGTTTAGCAACTAATTGGCAATTGCGATCGCAATCAATCACGAGTTACACGAGCGCGAGCCGCGACCATCTACCCGCGTTATGTTCATTATCGCGAATCATTAGCAGCAAACTATGCGTTTAATATTAATAGCTGTTTTTGTTTTCACAGCAACTTCTTCAGAACTTTACTATACATTATTCGTAATCTAGGTTAATTAATTTTTTTTTATTAAATACTTAGTTTCTAAATACAATATTATAGTAGTTTGTGAGTATAAATGTCCTGACACATGGCGAGCAAACACTGCCATGGTAATGTTTGCGAAAGTCGCGATTCACGTTTACGGTTTTTTATAATATATACTCTACAAACTAGTATTTAACAACATTTTACTTGATGATCAGTGATGATGCGGTGTAAGGTGCTGGTACCACACTATCTGTCAGTACTAGCTATCTACTAATCAGGCTGTCATTATTAAACTTTATTTAATGATATTATGAGTATTACTTTGCCTCATTTTATATTTTTTATTGTTTTTATTTTTACTTCAGCCTAGATAAAACTACAACTGTATGTTGTAGCTTTACCGAAGTAACTGTGTGCATTCTTATGCTTTTAGTTATCATTGATAGGGATCGAGGGAGAAGATTGGAGAAGCCATTTTAAGGAACAACTAGGCCAAGGCGGGGGACATTTGGTTGGATATTGTTAATGAAAACGGGCGTTACCGTGACGTGTTGCTCCCGGTACGTACGGTGAGTTACTTATTAGCCTTGACGTGATACACTTATATATATTTGTTTCAATTATAAATCATACTTAGTAGCTTTTGAATCCTTGGTCATGGTCATGACTTATTTCAATAACCTTGTACATTCATTATTTTTGTATACTACAGGAACAGTTATAAATAGGTTTTTACAGTTTATTGTGTTAGTAAAACCACCGTTCATTGCAATTTTGTAATAATAAAACAGCATTAGCACTCAGCGGGACGCCATGACGAGCGCATCGCACCCGAGGTACTGAAAGTCTGAAGCCTCTTTCTTTAAAGTCTTAGTTTTCCATTTAAAATAACAATTATCAAGATACTCTCATTAATCATAAAGTTCAGTTAACGCAACCCAATTATTATTTAAGAATATTCAAAGTAACATTATCTATGTTTTAGTCCGTAGCGACTGTTCATCGCAAAATTCATTATTAATAACTATTTATTTGTTATTAGTTCTTGTGATTTCATTGTATTGCGAAATACGTGAAAGTTCCTTCAGATAGGCTTTGTAACGAACCGAACCTTCGGATGAGAGTTTCGCTACGTTCACAAATATAGTTAAACAACTAATCGTTTATTACAAATAAATTAATTAATTAATACCGTTCCTCTAACATCAGAATGTATGAAATATATAAAATAACTGATATCAATTAATAGTATTATTAATAGTACCTAGACGAAATCGGTAGTTCTTTGAAAGTCAAGTTTTATAAGACAAATATTCAAAAGACAGACAAACTGATAAACAGAAATCGTTACGCATGAGTAGACAAGTAGGCATAAACAAATGGTACGCTTATCTGTTCTCGGAAATGAGGCGCCAAGCGGGCGCGTATCAAAGTACCCTCAAAAATCTAGTCAGAAGGAAAAATAAACTTCACCAAAGTATGTCGACGAAACCAAGTGTTTGTAATGCGTGAAATATCTATTATTTTGATGTAATCTGATTACAGTTGGGAATTAAATATTCATAAAAGAATTATCAAGTATCTGGTGTATGGGTTTCGTAAACAAAGTCATTGTTGGGACGAAAACGACGTTTTGGCTGTCCGCCATTGTGGGCTGTTGTGCGTGACGTCAGCTATCATGGCGGGCGGGAATAAGGAAGTTGATGTTTTCAAATGCTGTAAGTGCAGAAATAGGATATTCCCGACCGAGTATGAACAAATTGTGGAAAACATTATTAATGAATATAATTATTTTAGAATTACTTTAGATCGGTGGCATGGATAGTAAATAATTAAACAGTTCTGTTGGATTTGACAAAGACCGCGTAGTGCGATAGCAGCGCCACGCCGATTTAGAGCAAAACCTGTTCGTAGTGGAAAAAAACGTCCGATTGGTCGAGTGGAGTGATGTGAAGGGAGTTGGGGGGAGCCTACTGAGCTGACATGCGAGACAGTCTGAGGGAAATCGAGATCATTAATTTTCGTACCATCGTTGTAGGAAGACGTGTACCTAGTGAGTTTGTACCATTAGAATATAAGTTAGTGGGGGGCATTTCTGAGAGTTCTCGGCTTTATTATTGATAATTGGGCATTCCCTGTTATACGTAAAAGGGCCTTGAACTATGTTTTTCTATCGCGATTCGGACTATGTCTGGTCGGGGAGAATGACATTGCTCGTTAGAAATGGCGTTTTAGAATCGTGTCAGTTTATAATATAAGTGTGTTTTCGTGAAACGCATAGGCGTTGTATTTTTGGTCGAGCTGGTATCGCATAGCAGCGAGATTCGGTCGTGAGGCCGGGCCAGCAACACTTAGCCATGACAAATCTGTGAATTTCATAAAAACGTACTTCGCGGTAGGTTGTAATATAAGTGTGTTTTCGTGGAACGCATAGGCGTTGTGGTTTTCGTCGAGCTGGTATCGCATAGCAGCGAGATTTGGTCGTGAGGCCGGGCCAGCAACACTTAGCCATGACAAATCTGTGAATTTCATAAAAACGTACTTCGCGGTAGTGTACATTGTGGGAGGTAGGAGTGTTCGTTATTTTAAAGTTGTGATCACTGACCACTGCGATAAAATGACACGCACTAAATTCTTAGCGGGTTTCTAGAGGTTATCAGCTTCATAAACGGGGGGTTGTTGTAAGTAATATGTTATAGAATGGTACAAATTCATGCTATTCCGAGTGTAGGCAACGGCACGGTCCGTGAATAGAGTTTCCGCGAGTTAGGGTTAGGCGGAGTACCGTGGGACCGGCCCGAAGTTGTGTTACCAGCTTAATGGAACAACTTTCGTCCCCTTCTTCCATTGTAACTAGCATAAGAAGGTCTCGCAGGTTCAAGGCAAGTGTTCCGATGCCCGTGGCTTCGGCCCAGTGCGCCGAGATACCGTATGTTAGCTGCAGTGGGGGCTGTCTTAATGAAACCGTAGGGCTATTTTGCTCTGTAGTATCCCTTATCGTCGGACTTCGGTCAATCACTGCAGAGTAAAATGTAGGGAGTCTAGGCTAGTATCAGGGTGACGCCTGAACGTTTCCAGATTAGTTAGAAACACCTACTTGGAGATCCCTGAGCTGAGGCGATTCTCCATGCGCATTTAAATGTGAGATTTATCTCTAGTTCTAACACACCATAGCAGAATAGGAACATTTCAGGGACCGATAGGCTAGGGTTTTGCTGTTAGATATTTCCAGAGTAGTTGTAATATACGTACTTGTGGTTTCCTCGTGCTCGGGTGAAGTCCACATGCGCAATTAAAAGTATATGTGAGATTTATCTCCAGATTTGCATATATACACACCGCTAGAAAGCATAGGAAATCTCATTTAGGACTGTAGGCAGGGCAGTAGGACAAATCGAATTAATAACAGTAATAAATAATCAAACAAATAATAAATAATCAAACAAGTAATAAATAATCAAACAAGTAATAAATGATCAAACAAATAATAAATAATTCAATCGCGGCATAAATTACATAAAACTAAGGTTTAACCTTTGAATTTAGGGCTTACCTAGGCCGACAATAAAACTAGACGCGACGAGGGTTTAGTTAACTAACGAGTTTGCTAGGACGACTCTTAGCGGATAATCCTTGTGTTATTGGAGTAAACACATTATTAGACTTTGTCGGCTGTTGCGCGCCGTACCGAATGTAACTTAAAGAGTTAGGAAAAAGGTATTATACAAAATAAAACTAAAGTAACTACCCGAATACTTTATCTTGGGGAATTATCGTCACTGCTTGGGCAAGCATAAGCAGTCCCAGTAACTCACCTCTATTACCAATAAGGGTTAGAGACGTTACCTTCTTCAGTTTTGGCTATAATTTTACCTGGACTAAAGCGTTCGTAAGTACATTTATAACAAGATCTACCAATAAAGGATAGAGATGTTACCTTCTTCAGTTTTGACTATAATTTTACCTGGACTAAAGCGTTCGTAAGTACATTTATAACAAGATCTACCAATAAAGGATAGAGATGTTACCTTCTTCAGTTTTGACTATAATTTTACCTGGACTAAAGCGTTCATAAGTACATTATAACGAGACCTACCAATAAAGGATAGAGATGTTATCTTCTTCAGTTAGACTATAATTTTACCTGGATTATAGCGTTCGTAAGTACATTATAACGAGATCTACCAATAAAGGCTAGAGACGTTATCTTCTTCGGTTGTGGCTATAATTTTACCTGGACTAAAGCGTTCATAAGTACATTATAACGAGACCTACCAATAAAGGCTAGCGACGTTATCTTCTTCAGTTTGACTGTAATTTACCACGCACTAGAAGTGTTCATAGCACAATTATAATGAATCCTTCATTCGGCAAAGATTCATAATTGGTAATGTAAGAGTAAAATCTTCCTTGGGAACTAGAAACATTCAGAGGGCAAAACTCGGAATTGTCAGAGTAGGAAGTCCGGTTTCGAACGTAGTAAGACTCGGCAAAAGTATAAACTAATACGTGATCGAACTAATAATGCGTAGAAGGAGACGACCACACCCGTTCCTTTAGAGACGAATTTGTTAGGGCTAATCGAATAAAACATAGTTAGAACTAGTTAGTCGGGGGTTAGTCAGGCTAAGTTCCAATAGGCAATACGTTATAGGGCTAGGTAATTAGGTATTCTAGGACCTTATAGAGGCTTTCATATACTAGGTAAAGTTAGTATACGGAAGCTGCGCAATGAATTAGAAATGATGGATGGAGTGGTTTGCGTCAAAGAGTACCGCGCCTCTTCTGTACCTAAACCAGCGAATGAATGTTGCTTGGAAATTAAGTAAAGTAAGCTGCGTGTGAATGTTGGTATAGTCACGAGACCGACTCACTACAGACTTAGGGTTGATAAAAGATTAAGTCCTCTATTCCCTTTTTGAGACAGAGACTGACCGACTAACACCTGGAACTCCTCTCTAGTGTTCATATTAGCTTCGTTCAAGAATGTGCGTATATACATAAATATATTCTATGTATATGTATGTATATATTTGTACATAGGCGGAGGAAGAAAGTCCAAAATTAGATCGGAAGAATTTCTACTATTTGTGACGATGTTGGGGTCACAGATCTATGCCGCATTCCCACAATGCCCTGTAAGCGGTGGAAACGGTGTCCAAAATCACTGGGTAGAGCCGTTACAGTCACAAGCGAAGGAGGGGCTTGGACCTATAGCCGCAAATTCACACTGCAAACGTTAATTAGTTTTCATATTGTTGCGTTGAAACTAAGTTCAACATAAGTACCTACATGTTAGCTTAAGACTGCCAGCTTTGTTTCACTGGAGCTATTCCAACATTTCACAGTTAACATAACTATGTCTAGAAATATTCAGAACCTAATGGTATACGTATATTTAGATTTAGGGTGAATTGGCATATAGGGTAGAAATGGAACTTGGATGGGTACACTTACCTATAATATCTGCTTCGCTTTATTTAGCAGGCATTTTATATATATTTCATGACTCGCATATAGTTCAAGTAAGGTACTAGGTTGCACTTGTAGTAGCGATATACCTAGTAGACATTCAAACTGACATCTTCTAGATATAGCCTTCATATACGCAGGTCATTAATATCATACAAAGCGTCGATTAGGATTCGTTAGATAGTAATATTTCGCGTGACAACTTCATTCAATAAGTATATACGTTTGGGGTGAATCGGTACATTTGCTAATTTACTTTCATAGTGCGATATCTCTTATAGAAAGCGGCATTACGTCATTACGTAGGTATCTTTGGGTCAGACATGCTACAATGCAATTGTGGATTTGTTCTTCATTAACGTGAACTATGCAAACGATGGTTAGACATATCTAAATATATAGCGGATATGAGTTCTGCTGCGTTCTTAATTTAAATATAACAAATTGAGGGGGTTCAGTACAGTTAAAGAAAAGGTCTAGGGAGTTTTGTCAGTACCTAAGCATCAAAGTAAACTGTTAGTATTTCCATTCATCTACGCCAGATAGACAGGGTGAAATCTGTAGGTATGCTTTGCGTAATCTAGTATATTACTTAGTTCTACGATTAGGAAGATAGGATTAGTTTTAAACGCCTCAAAAGTTCTAGGGTTATTTTACGATCACAACATACGGTCCTACCAGCTACACTAAACGATCTATTTGGCCATATTCATTCTTCGGATCACAATAATATTACTAATAAGGATTAGATTAAAATGGTGACAGGTGATATTAAGGATATTAAGGGTTAGGGAGTCATTACAGTAGTAGTGCAGTGACAAGGATTATATAGAAGGTAATAGGATAATAAGGATAAGGGTAGGGGAACGTTACATAGTAGTGCCGTGGCAAGGATATAAAAAGGATAGGGGGGTCATTACAATATGGTACTACCGTGACCAGGATTCGTACATGAGTTTCTTCGGTTAGAAACACTTAGTTCTTTTAAGATTTGTTTTATAAATAAAGATTTTAAATTAAAATAAAAATAAAAAAGGGTTAATAGTTATCAATAGGTTGTATGATATAGGGTTTGCTGTTTTATATTTATTAGAGAGTTATTGTGATCTGATAGAAAGTGCGTTTTATCGCACAATTTGCTGCTGTGTAAAAGGGAGAGGGTTTAAAAACTTCGGGTATGTATAGATAAATAATAATTAATTAATTGAAATACATTAGTCTAGGTTTATTTAAAATTTATCCTTATCTACCTGAACATTCATGTTCGAAAACTATTTGGTTCGGTATTGTCGAGAAAGTTATACGGTTCGTTTAGGATAGAGAGAGATAGAGTAACGCAATAGATAATAATTAGGGACTAGTTTAATATGCTGAAACATGGAGTATAGGGTTACATTAATACGACCAATGCAAATTCAATATTAGGGAAAAATAACTATTTGCTTATGATATAAGTCAATTATAAACGCGGTACAGAATAATATAAAAAAAAAAAGAATCTCAGATAAAATGCGTATAGGGAATAATGTGTGAGAAGGAGAAGACATAAGTCATCACTAACAATTTAAGAGGAAATTGGAGGTGATGACATATGCCTTCTTGTTTAGTAAGCAACAGAAAAAAGGAGAAATAAATACTAATCAAATTTGAAATAGTGATACTTTTGAAACTAAAAAAAAACAGAAGAAAAAGGAAAATGGAAAGGACAGGACGGAAAAGAAAACCTCCGGCTAGATATACAGAAATATCATCAGAAGAGCCTAGTCGTTCTACCCCTAAGCGGCTCAGGAATGATAATAAAAAACCGAAAGAGATAGGAAGGGAGAGTTCCTTAGATCGGCAGGTAGAAGTTGAGCAAACAGAAATCAATAGAAATATAGAACAAGTAGAGGAAAACCAAGTGGAGGAAACGACAGCTATAATAGAACCTTTAGCTGAAGAACACAGAGTTTCAATTCCTAAGCGTATGAGGCGGGTTGAACCAAGTTCCAGGGCAAATGAAAATAAAGGTTCGAAGGTCGAAGCAATGTTTAAAGTAATTCGACGTTCAATAGGCGTATTATCATCCAAAATAAATGCTTTAAATGACGAAGTGAGAACTACAAAAGACCTAATAAAAATCGCGGAAGAACCAAGAGTAACGAATACAGACATAGAAGTAAATGAGCGTACGCATCCGCACTCAACTGGTACATCGAGAGCTGGAGTTGTAGAGATAGGCGAAAACCACGAAGAGACTGAGGCCGCAAATACTAAATCCACAGCAGGGGGAGAGAGAGATTTAAACGAAATGGAATGTAGGAACATAACTTACAATATATCAAATATAAATGTAGAGAAACCTAAATTTGGAGATAAATCAGAAACGCACCCTGTAACTTTCCTTGAGGATTTGGAAAGTTACCTAAGGAAAGGTTCTAAGAGAGGGAAAGAACTAGAGCTCATACAGGAATGTTTAGTTGGGAGCGCAAGGGATTGGGCGAGAATATACAGTAAACGGTGGAAGCGATTAGAAGATTTCAAAACCGACTTCTTATTAACATTTTGGGGTGATAAGGAGCAGAACGAGCTACGGAGGACTCTAGTACAAGGAAGCTGGGATCGTAACAAAACACCAACTATGCTAAATCACTTTTTGCAACTAACTGGAAAGGCGCAAATGCTTACCTTTGATATACCTGAAAAACAATTACTAACAGATATAATAAGGCACTATCCTAGGAATATTCAACAGGGCTGGATTAATTCCAAAATAAACACTATCATAGAGACAGCGGAATATCTCAGGAGTATGGACGACATTAATAAACAAGAAGTCCGTAACTATCCTACAAACGGGCCAAATAAGGAAGTGGGGAAGAAAAGGAAAGAAATTCAACAAGATTACCGAAGGTGGCAGAAACCAGTAGAGAGCAGAAATAAAGCAGCGGTAAACGAAGTCATTGTGGAGTCAGCACCACCGGCGGTAGCGTTAAACTAGATGAGGCTGAAGTGTTAGGCCCCGAATCAGCCTCAACCTCAGGGGACGTAGTGTTACTTATTATGAAAAATATGGGTTGGAGACCGGGTCAGACGTTAGGGTTAAATAAAAGGGGGCTTAGAGTACCCCTAGTAGGCAGATTAACCGATCGTAAGGAAAAGGAAGGCTTAGGGTATAGTCGAACTAAATTCAAAGAAATACAGGTCCTTGAACAGCTGGTGGATGTTCTTAAATTAAAAATACAGGAAGAAATGAGGGAGACAGCTAAGCACCCAATACTAAAGTCTGTGTTCGAAAAGGAGACAGAAGGAGAAAACCATGTGGATTACAAGTGTACAGTAGCCTTACAGGTATATAATCACAAGGTTTTGGGATTGGTAGATACGGGTAGTGACCTGACGTGTATTTCGGGGGAGTTTTGGGAGATGCTGAGGCGACATTGTGACGTACCTTTAATGCCAATTAAACCCTTTCATATTAAGACTGCTGTTGGTCATAAGAGTGTAGAGATCCGTAACATAGTGCTACTGCCGATAGCTTTAGGTCCGGTAATGTTGGATGTAGGGTGTGTGATAGTACCAGGGCTAGTTAACCAAATAATTTTAGGGTTTGATTGGTTAAAAATAAATCAAGTAACGATTAGCCTAGAGAAAGAAAAAAGAGGGTTGTTGATTAAGAACAATGGGAAAGATAACTTAATTGAGTTTTTGATCAAGGACTAGGAGTAAATCATAATAACGTAATTGAAGTAAGAAACGATAAAGAAGAACTAGATAAATTATAAAAAAAAATACGAGAAGTTGTTTGTACCTAAGCTAGGGAGAGCAAATATGCATATCGCGAGAAAATAGGAGAGAAATGGAGGAGCAGGGAATCATCAGTAGAACGTGTACTCCATACTGTAGCCCATTATAGTTTACGCTGAAGAAAGACGGTACAATTAGAGTATTGCTAGACGCTAGAGAATTAAATAAGTAAATGATACCCGAGACGAAAAAGCTACCGGTGCAGTTAAATGTAATGAAAGCCTTTCATGGAGTGAACTACATAAGTGTGATAAATATAAAGAATAAGAGAAAAAGGAGACTATTTTTAAAGAGATTAATGAGAATATTAATAATGTAATAAAACTATCAATAAGGTTAAGACAATTTCTAACTACCGAGAGAGGAAGTTGAAAAGACAAGAATATGCGTAGATGGTGGGGAGTGATGGCGGTCTTTCCTGAGAAAAAAAAATAATTTGATACTTATTAGAAAGAGGTAATATTATGTCTTTCAATCGATCGATCTTTTATTGTACGATTATGTTCCTACAAACTAGAAATGAGGTTGGAGACTCTAGATTAATATGTGGATTACTAAATTTAATGATGAAATTAAATTCTTAATGTTATTAAGGACCGGGTTCCCTTACAAAGTACAAATACTGCTAGTTACAAATTATAATAGCTGTTGTAGGTTCTACTATCTACTTGACTAGCATCATCGCAAGTATGGTCTGCAGGTTATAGTGACTTTTGCCGGTCTTACTCGTTTCTATTCAAATAGGCTCTACTTTTCTAGCTTAACTAGCTTTACTAGCTTTTACTAAAATCATTTACCCTAAAAATATAGGACAGTATGAAAAGCTTATTAAGCAAGCAAATCTACGTAGAAGGACAAAAACGATAATCATATCAAGAAAAATTGGATAAGATAGATTAGTAACTATAAAAATTTGGTTCTCGTATACAATCGAACCTGATTAAGATAGGAGCGAAGAGTTGGAAGGGGGTTTTATTTTAAACTATCGAGAAAAGATTAACAATGAAATAAATAAATAAAACAATAATAATGTAGTGCAGTCTACACCGCGTTGCGGCAATATGCGAAACTTATCAGTTCTGGGGGTTGGCTTAGTAGCAATCAATCATTTTAAAATAAGATTACACTAGAATCACTAACTATGATTGTAGGCAAGACAAGTAAATATAAGACAATAGATCTGCAGCTTCTTGCTTAATTGGGTTAATGCGTTGTTAAGGTGGCGTGTTACACGGTGATAGTTGACGTACTGTGAGTGACGAATGCGAAAGTAAGAATATAAATATGGTGATGTGGAAAAGGAGAGTGATGACATGTGTGTGATAGTATGTTAATAGAGGTATAGAGGGCCTAAGCGAAACATCAACATCCTGGGCTAGAAGCGGTCATTAACGTTCGGAGTCAGACAAACACAACACTTACAATGACTCTTTATGAAGGAGAAATGTTGGTGTTAGGTTAAGTCGAAATGACAATGCGCATCAGTGGTGGCTGATTTCATAAAGAGTTATACTTACACGCAGCGGAGAGCGCCATATTCCCCACACTATTCATTCCCCAAAACAGAATTTTGTTATCTTGGACTTAGTTTTGAGTGGAATTGATGTTGCGATCATGGGCAGTTGGTGCTCCGTAGCTATTAAAGAAACCTCGTCTGCGGAGGGCATTTTGGGGGTAATAACTGCCAAACGAAAAATTGGTTTGCGTAGTGACCTACTCACAGTGTATCATTAGGATCGAGTGTGCCTCACAACCACGCTTCCCTACCCAGTCTTGGTTGTCCTTGTGAGGGGTAAAATCTGAGTATGCTCAATACATAAGACACTCAAAACTAACCCAAATAATTTAACGTTCGCTTTTGGTTCAAAAACACTTACATACACACGATCATATTGTCTGAAGTCAACGTTAATAGATTAAGATCGACATTGTTGAAAGATTAGTAAGATAATCATTTTGTCAAGAGTTCTATATTTGTGAATATTTTAACAAAGTGTGAAAAATTTCCTTCGGATGTATAAATTATAGCACCTGCGTAAATTTTGGGGGTTGATTGTAACGAACCGAACCTTCGGATGAGAGTTTCGCTACGTTCACAAATATAGTTAAACAACTAATCGTTTATTACAAATAAATTAATTAATTAATACCGTTCCTCTAACATCAGAATGTATATATGTAAAATAACTGATATCAATTAATAGTATTATTAATAGTACCTAGACGAAATCGGTAGTTCTTTGAAAGTCAAGTTTTATAAGACAAATATTCAAAAGACAGACAAACTGATAAACAGAAATCGTTACGCATGAGTAGACAAGTAGGCATAAACAAATGGTACGCTTATCTGTTCTCGGAAATGAGGCGCCAAGCGGGCGCGTATCAAAGTACCCTCAAAAATCTAGTCAGAAGGAAAAATAAACTTCATCAAAGTATGTCGACGAAACCAAGTGTTTGTAATGCGTGAAATATCTATTATTTTGATGTAAACTGATTACAGTTGGGAATTAAATATTCATAAAAGAATTATCAAGTATCTGGTGTATGGGTTTCGTAAACAAAGTCATTGTTGGGACGAAAACGACGTTTTGGCTGTCCGCCATTGTGGGCTGTTGTGCGTGACGTCAGCTATCATGGCGGGCGGGAATAAGGAAGTTGATGTTTTCAAATGCTGTAAGTGCAGAAATAGGATATTCCCGACCGAGTATGAACAAATTGTGGAAAACATTATTAATGAATATAATTATTTTAGAATTACTTTAGATCGGTGGCATGGATAGTAAATAATTAAACAGTTCTGTTGGATTTGACAAAGACCGCGTAGTGCGATAGCAGCGCCACGCCGATTTAGAGCAAAACCTGTTCGTAGTGGAAAAAACGTCCGATTGGTCGAGTGGAGTGATGTGAAGGGAGTTGGGGGGAGCCTACTGAGCTGACATGCGAGACAGTCTGAGGGAAATCGAGATCATTAATTTTCGTACCATCGTTGTAGGAAGACGTGTACCTAGTGAGTTTGTACCATTAGAATATAAGTTAGTGGGGGGCATTTCTGAGAGTTCTCGGCTTTATTATTGATAATTGGGCATTCCCTGTTATACGTAAAAGGGCCTTGAACTATGTTTTTCTATCGCGATTCGGACTATGTCTGGTCGGGGAGAATGACATTGCTCGTTAGAAATGGCGTTTTAGAATCGTGTCAGTTTATAATATAAGTGTGTTTTCGTGAAACGCATAGGCGTTGTGGTTTTCGTCGAGCTGGTATCGCATAGCAGCGAGATTCGGTCGTGAGGCCGGGCCAGCAACACTTAGCCATGACAAATCTGTGAATTTCATAAAAACGTACTTCGCGGTAGGTTGTAATATAAGTGTGTTTTCGTGGAACGCATAGGCGTTGTGGTTTTCGTCGAGCTGGTATCGCATAGCAGCGAGATTTGGTCGTGAGGCCGGGCCAGCAACACTTAGCCATGACAAATCTGTGAATTTCATAAAAACGTACTTCGCGGTAGTGTACATTGTGGGAGGTAGGAGTGTTCGTTATTTTAAAGTTGTGATCACTGACCACTGCGATAAAATGACACGCACTAAATTCTTAGCGGGTTTCTAGAGGTTATCAGCTTCATAAACGGGGGGTTGTTGTAAGTAATATGTTATAGAATGGTACAAATTCATGCTATTCCGAGTGTAGGCAACGGCACGGTCCGTGAATAGAGTTTCCGCGAGTTAGGGTTAGGCGGAGTACCGTGGGACCGGCCCGAAGTTGTGTTACCAGCTTAATGGAACAACTTTCGTCCCCTTCTTCCATTGTAACTAGCATAAGAAGGTCTCGCAGGTTCAAGGCAAGTGTTCCGATGCCCGTGGCTTCGGCCCAGTGCGCCGAGATACCGTATGTTAGCTGCAGTGGGGGCTGTCTTAATGAAACCGTAGGGCTATTTTGCTCTGTAGTATCCCTTATCGTCGGACTTCGGTCAATCACTGCAGAGTAAAATGTAGGGAGTCTAGGCTAGTATCAGGGTGACGCCTGAACGTTTCCAGATTAGTTAGAAACACCTACTTGGAGATCCCTGAGCTGAGGCGATTCTCCATGCGCATTTAAATGTGAGATTTATCTCTAGTTCTAACACACCATAGCAGAATAGGAACATTTCAGGGACCGATAGGCTAGGGTTTTGCTGTTAGATATTTCCAGAGTAGTTGTAATATACGTACTTGTGGTTTCCTCGTGCTCGGGTGAAGTCCACATGCGCAATTAAAAGTATATTTATGTGAGATTTATCTCCAGATTTGCATATATACACACCGCTAGAAAGCATAGGAAATCTCATTTAGGACTGTAGGCAGGGCAGTAGGACAAATCGAATTAATAACAGTAATAAATAATCAAACAAATAATAAATAATCAAACAAGTAATAAATAATCAAACAAGTAATAAATGATCAAACAAATAATAAATAATTCAATCGCGGCATAAATTACATAAAACTAAGGTTTAACCTTTGAATTTAGGGCTTACCTAGGCCGACAATAAAACTAGACGCGACGAGGGTTTAGTTAACTAACGAGTTTGCTAGGATGACTCTTAGCGGATAATCCTTGTGTTATTGGAGTAAACACATTATTAGACTTTGTCGGCTGTTGCGCGCCGTACCGAATGTAACTTAAAGAGTTAGGAAAAAGGTATTATACAAAATAAAACTAAAGTAACTACCCGAATACTTTATCTTGGGGAATTATCGTCACTGCTTGGGCAAGCATAAGCAGTCCCAGTAACTCACCTCTATTACCAATAAGGGTTAGAGACGTTACCTTCTTCAGTTTTGGCTATAATTTTACCTGGACTAAAGCGTTCGTAAGTACATTTATAACAAGATCTACCAATAAAGGATAGAGATGTTACCTTCTTCAGTTTTGACTATAATTTTACCTGGACTAAAGCGTTCGTAAGTACATTTATAACAAGATCTACCAATAAAGGATAGAGATGTTACCTTCTTCAGTTTTGACTATAATTTTACCTGGACTAAAGCGTTCATAAGTACATTATAACGAGACCTACCAATAAAGGATAGAGATGTTATCTTCTTCAGTTAGACTATAATTTTACCTGGATTATAGCGTTCGTAAGTACATTATAACGAGATCTACCAATAAAGGCTAGAGACGTTATCTTCTTCGGTTGTGGCTATAATTTTACCTGGACTAAAGCGTTCATAAGTACATTATAACGAGACCTACCAATAAAGGCTAGCGACGTTATCTTCTTCAGTTTGACTGTAATTTACCACGCACTAGAAGTGTTCATAGCACAATTATAATGAATCCTTCATTCGGCAAAGATTCATAATTGGTAATGTAAGAGTAAAATCTTCCTTGGGAACTAGAAACATTCAGAGGGCAAAACTCGGAATTGTCAGAGTAGGAAGTCCGGTTTCGAACGTAGTAAGACTCGGCAAAAGTATAAACTAATACGTGATCGAACTAATAATGCGTAGAAGGAGACGACCACACCCGTTCCTTTAGAGACGAATTTGTTAGGGCTAATCGAATAAAACATAGTTAGAACTAGTTAGTCGGGGGTTAGTCAGGCTAAGTTCCAATAGGCAATACGTTATAGGGCTAGGTAATTAGGTATTCTAGGACCTTATAGAGGCTTTCATATACTAGGTAAAGTTAGTATACGGAAGCTTCGCAATGAATTAGAAATGATGGATGGAGTGGTTTGCGTCAAAGAGTACCGCGCCTCTTCTGTACCTAAACCAGCGAATGAATGTTGCTTGGAAATTAAGTAAAGTAAGCTGCGTGTGAATGTTGGTATAGTCACGAGACCGACTCACTACAGACTTAGGGTTGATAAAAGATTAAGAGCTAATTTCACCATGCTTTGTTTGTTAGTTTAACGTTCTGTCATTCCGTTTACGGATTGTTAAGGTTACCAAGTGTTTCACCACGCGCTAACGTCTGTTTAATTTTCTAAATCAGGCGTTAATTTTAATTACTGCTCTAGGGGTCCGTTAAGTCGTTAACCGACCATTAGTTTACAATAAAGCTAAAAATAAATATGGAAACGACGTAGGTATACCTAACTATATTTTTTTAAATGAATACGTTTTAGAAAAGTAAGATGTATAAGGTAATATTGTACGTCGTCCCAGAACTTATAAAGAACGGCGCAATTATTTCGAAGAATATGATGATGTCGATTTTCGCACAAGGTTCCGTCTATCGAAATAATCTGGTTTTGGTTGTGTTGGAATTAATTGAAGACAAACTCGCATTCCACAATATCTTTGTGTTTTGTTACAAGGTGGACCATAATTTCTTTTTCGTTTGAACGAAAACTCCGACCGCGCGTTTTTTTCGATATCGCTAATATTATTAGACGCGAAAACGCCACAAATCATATCAGATTAAAATTTAGATAAGTATCAAACAATAAAAATAAAATACCACAACAAATATGCACACCAACATAACCTCATCAGTTCTCTTCTGTATTGTATTTACTTAGTTATTATACATTTCAAATATCCAGCAAAACAAAAAATACCTGACTGTGTTGGTATTCTACAGAATAAACGGTATTTAAATTTTGGCCGCATTGCTTAACATAAGAATTATTACACGACTATTGTAAATAGTACACTAATCTGTAACATTGATATCGCAAAGTATGACATTTCGTTTAGGTCGCTTAAAAATGTGAACGAACGTTTTTTCTATCATTCACTCAACATACACTAACTTTGGATTTAGTAATGGTCTGTTATTTTTTCTACTTGGAACGTAAACTATTTTAACATCTCTGTTATTTTTAACGACGCATTAGTTAATGACTGATTTATAAGAGTTTGGTGAAATTAGCCCTTAGTCCTCTATTCCCTTTTTGAGACAGAGACTGACCGACTAACACCTGGAACTCCTCTCTAGTGTTCATATTAGCTTCGTTCAAGAATGTGCGTATATACATAAATATATTCTATGTATATGTATGTATATATTTGTACATAGGCGGAGGAAGAAAGTCCAAAATTAGATCGGAAGAATTTCTACTATTTGTGACGATGTTGGGGTCACAGATCTATGCCGCATTCCCACAATGCCCTGTAAGCGGTGGAAACGGTGTCCAAAATCACTGGGTAGAGCCGTTACAGTCACAAGCGAAGGAGGGGCTTGGACCTATAGCCGCAAATTCACACTGCAAACGTTAATTAGTTTTCATATTGTTGCGTTGAAACTAAGTTCAACATAAGTACCTACATGTTAGCTTAAGACTGCCAGCTTTGTTTCACTGGAGCTATTCCAACATTTCACAGTTAACATAACTATGTCTAGAAATATTCAGAACCTAATGGTATACGTATATTTAGATTTAGGGTGAATTGGCATATAGGGTAGAAATGGAACTTGGATGGGTACACTTACCTATAATATCTGCTTCGCTTTATTTAGCAGGCATTTTATATATATTTCATGACTCGCATATAGTTCAAGTAAGGTACTAGGTTGCACTTGTAGTAGCGATATACCTAGTAGACATTCAAACTGACATCTTCTAGATATAGCCTTCATATACGCAGGTCATTAATATCATACAAAGCGTCGATTAGGATTCGTTAGATAGTAATATTTCGCGTGACAACTTCATTCAATAAGTATATACGTTTGGGGTGAATCGGTACATTTGCTAATTTACTTTCATAGTGCGATATCTCTTATAGAAAGCGGCATTACGTCATTACGTAGGTATCTTTGGGTCAGACATGCTACAATGCAATTGTGGATTTGTTCTTCATTAACGTGAACTATGCAAACGATGGTTAGACATATCTAAATATATAGCGGATATGAGTTCTGCTGCGTTCTTAATTTAAATATAACAAATTGAGGGGGTTCAGTACAGTTAAAGAAAAGGTCTAGGGAGTTTTGTCAGTACCTAAGCATCAAAGTAAACTGTTAGTATTTCCATTCATCTACGCCAGATAGACAGGGTGAAATCTGTAGGTATGCTTTGCGTAATCTAGTATATTACTTAGTTCTACGATTAGGAAGATAGGATTAGTTTTAAACGCCTCAAAAGTTCTAGGGTTATTTTACGATCACAACATACGGTCCTACCAGCTACACTAAACGATCTATTTGGCCATATTCATTCTTCGGATCACAATAATATTACTAATAAGGATTAGATTAAAATGGTGACAGGTGATATTAAGGATATTAAGGGTTAGGGAGTCATTACAGTAGTAGTGCAGTGACAAGGATTATATAGAAGGTAATAGGATAATAAGGATAAGGGTAGGGGAACGTTACATAGTAGTGCCGTGACAAGGATATAAAAAGGATAGGGGGGTCATTACAGCTTGAGGCAACAATAACGACTAGAACCACCCAGAAAGAAGTTGGAATTGTCATTACAAAGGAAACCCGTCAGTAATGTTGTCGTTATAGGCTGTTTGGTTCGACGTTCGTAATGCTTCCTGACGATTACAAGAACTCGAGAGACATATTGATTCTCAGATGCCGGCACATATTTTAGACAGACAAAATACGCGAATTGGATTTTCGTTCATAAACTTTTCTTTTAAAACATTTTAGTCTATTATTACTGTTACTTTTGTTTCAGATAATTTACTTTCAGGTGGCACCATGGAAATACAATATCATTAAAACAGCAGATAGTAGTAGCAGTTTCCCCTACAGTTAAATCGTCTCATTTTTATAGTGTTCGTAGTCGGGTTGTTTTTCGTTTGTATATTTATATTTATATGTTGTATACCTTTATTATGAATGCCAATTCCATATAACAATATTAAGTTTTTTAATAACTTTCAAATATATTAAACTGACTTCAACAATATAATAAAGGTCGCAGGACGACGTTGGATGCAAGCCGCTTACAACCGGTCTATTTGGAAAATCATGGGGGAGGCTTATGTTCAGCAGTGGACGTCCTACGGCTGAGATGATGATGATGATGATGATGAATAATATAAACTGTGAAATATATTGATGACGTCGGTACCATGATAGTTCAAACATACCTATTATCGCAATATTGTGCGCATGGTGACTTCGACAAGTTATTTCATACTTTTTATTGTTAAAGTCAGTTCCATCTCTAATTGAAAAATAAGAAATTATTTCACCCTTTTTAGTGACCCTAGATGCGATCCTTTGTAATTTGCCGTCAATTACGATAGTATCAAGATAGGCGAACCGCTGTTCAGATATTGGGTTGTAACTCTAAAGCCACTCGACTGAGTTTGATGACAATTAAATGGGACCTCCTCGGAAATATACTCTTCTAAACAAAATATATTTCAAAATCTGACTAATCTGTTAAAATTTATGCGTGATCATGTATAACAAATATATACGCGTTGATATGAGAACCTCCTCCTTTTTTTGGAAATCGGTTGAAAATACCAGAAGCCAACCGCAGTACGATACAAGTAACTGACTACTGATTAGGCACGTAAGCATTAGGAATAAGAAAAACCCAACATTCGATACAAGATATTTTAACAATATTTTTGTAATCCATTGAAAAACTGTCGCTGGCAGCAGGGAGGGTCTCAACTACGGGTCAGATTTGGTGAGTAAATAATGTTCTGACAGTACGTGCAGTGTCGAGGAGTGCTGTCTTCTGTTCCTAGCCCTTGATCCTCACACTTTATAGGTATCAAGGAAATCTGATCTCTGTGAGAGGTGTACAGTGATGTTCCGGGCAACTTTGTACTAATTTGTCGTTAAAGGTTTGTCGTTAAACAACCCCTTATATATTTTTTAAGTTTAATTTTAAGAGAATAGAATAAGCAATGCATAGAATAATTCAAATATGTAAGTAGAATGAACAATGTAAGCAACACAACTATGTGTTCTAATAATTAGAAAATATGTGTAGGTTAAGTAGGACCATGGAGATAAGTGCATTGGTGTCTTTTTAGACCTACAGAAAGCCTTCGATACGGTGTCGATACCAATCTTATTAACTAGACTGGAAAATGCTGGGATCAGAGGTCTAACACTTGACTGGTTTACTGACTACCTTTCCGGAAGATCACAGCGAGTTCGCGTTGATAGTTACGAGAGTGATAGTGCAGTCTGTACATACGGAGTACCGCAAGGCAGCACACTAGGACCTCTGCTATTTCTCATATACATCAATGACCTATGCGATACTGCTTTTCCTGGATTAGACCTACTTATGTTTGCTGACGACACTGTGCTTTTACTCCATGAAAACAGCTGGCCCAAGGTAGTAAAGCTAGCCGAAGATTGTCTTTCAATAGTCACACAATGGCTCGAGAATAATTTGCTATCATTAAATTCTAGCAAAACGAAGTACATGTACTATAGCATTACAGAAGCAGGAGCCCCGAAATTTGATATTAATATTAAAATGCATACCTACCCATGTAATCGCGGCATGCGACCGTCTCATTGTACATGTACAGAGTTGGCACGAGTCGATTCTATTAAATACCTTGGAGTACATATAGATAGTCATCTTAACTGGAACAGTCATATTAAAGCGTTGGTGTCTAGGATACGAAAATTAATTTACATTTTTATGACCCTGAGAACTGTAGCTGAACCTAATCTAGTAATTCAAACATACAAGGCTTTATGTGAGTGCATTATTAGATATTGTATTTGTGCATGGGGCACTGCGGTTAAAACCAATATCAAACCAGCTGAACGTGCCCAACGGGCGATATTAAAAGTTATTCTATTTCTGCCCTTCAGGCACCCAACATCAGATGTGTATAAAAAAGCCGGAGTTCTCAGTATCAGAAAAATGTTTGTGTATGAAAGTTTACGTCGGTATCATAGGAAAACTGTACCACTTTTAGTTCATGCAGCTAAACGAGTCAACCGCTGTCCTGTCCCACAAACGCGGCGAAAGTTTAAGCAAAAGAAATATGAAAGTATTGTCCCACTCTTGTATAATAAAATAGATAAAGAATATAATAAAGATACAGCAATAATGAGATTAAAAAAGTAATACTAACCTGGTTAAATGAGTTTGACTACGAGGGCATGAAGAATATGCTGAATGCATTATATGTCACGTAGATATAGCAAACACGATGTTGACGGGATATTGTGTTTGTTAATTCGAAAAGACAATTACAATGTGATACGGTATCAGAACGGCTAAATAATGCTCTTACATACCACACACACACACACACGCACGCACACACACACGCACACACTCACACACTCTCTCTCTCTCTCTCTCTCACACACACACACACATTAGGATCACCAACGTTATTTTGTGTACTAATCTATTATTCCAAAATTA
This sequence comes from Selenia dentaria, assembly GCA_917880725.1. Lineage (NCBI taxonomy): Eukaryota > Metazoa > Arthropoda > Insecta > Lepidoptera > Geometridae > Selenia > Selenia dentaria. The sequence continues at coordinate 53,898,019 of OU862875.1, forward strand.
ATGTAGTAATTTAGCTTTATTGTAAGATTTAAGATTTAGCTTTACTTTGCAAATTTTCCTATTAAATATTTAATTTTTAAGATTTTTATATACTTTCAAATAGTTACCTGCTATTTCGCATAACTTTAGCTTTTAGTCATTGATATGGGAGAGGCCATTGATTTCCGAAACACAGTGAAAACTAGTTCGGAATCAATGGATTCATACATTTATTTTGTACAAAAATCTATGTGAAATAAACTTATTTGTATTTGTATTCTTCTTGTAATGTACAGTTTTGATATTCGGAGAACGAAATCTCAATTCAAATATGCTCTTGTAATTTAATATTTAATTAAAAAAGTAGCTTTTTAATAGTTTCTGGAGTTTAACGTCGTGGAGAGTTTCAGGTACCTTGGTCATATCGTGACGTCCAAGCTTACCGACGACGAAGATTTAGAACGCCAGAGACGCGCCTTATGCATTGTAGGTAATATGATTGCGCGGAAATTTTACAATGCAGCGCCTGACGTGAAGATGATGCTATTTCGAGCATTTTGTCAGACTTTTTACACATGTCAACTCTGGACCGAATACACTGTGAAGGCGCACAACTCCATCAGAGTGGCGTATAACAACATCTTTAGGCAGCTGATGGGGCTGTCACGGAGCTGCAGTGCCTCTGGAATGTTCTTTGACGCGCGCGTTGATACGTTCAATGCCATACAACGCAAGCGGATCGCCTCATTCATGTCTAGAGTTGACATGTGTAAAAATACCATTATCAGAAGCCTGGCAGACCGTCTGCTGCGATCTGCAACGTACCGACAATGGCTGGCTACTGCCACCTAGTAATGTTTAATATTTTATATATTTTTATTTTTAATTTATTATCTGTTTTTCTGTTTATTTATGGATCTCGAGTCTGCAATAAAGTACTATTATTATTATTATTTGTTCAAAAAGTTTCACGGATTTCATCCGGTCCTTTACAAAGGCATAAGTGGGGATGTAGCCAACACTTAGAGGCCTGTTTGGTATAAAAATGCAGAGTATCAAAAACAGAAAGAATGTTGGATGAAGGGTAACATGGTACTTATAACTATTACAAAAATGGGTAAAATGGCCAGGCTATTGAGATGAACTTATTAGTGATAAGGAAGATAGTGGGCTATGGAAGAGACTACGGCACCTGCCAATTTTAGTCTCATGTTAAAATATTTAGGCAGGTGGTGACTTGCCATCCACTAAACGGGCCCCCCATAAAGGCCACCACGAGTGGTAACAAAAGGGGCAACGTTGGTGTGGATGGCTAAAGGGTGTCGAGAGGTGTGCTGCGGTTTCACTAGAGCGCTACTACCGGCGTTATGCCCTTTAACACTTCCACCCTTGGAGCTTTTTGTTACTTGCTCTTGCGTCTCCACCCCCGGACGGCCAATTAAGGCAAGCCGGGGGTCAGGGGTCTCATTTAGCCCCAGGGAGAATCAGGGTCCACGGTGTCGCCACTCACCGACGGCTCGCCACAAGGCCGCCCCTGCGGGTTTATTATTATTATTCAAAATAAATCACGGATTTCATCCGGTCCTTTACAAAGGCATAAGTGGGGCTGTAGCCAACACTTAGAGGCCTGTTTGGTATAAAAATACAAAGTAGTATAAAAAAACAGAAACTTATGGATGGATGGTGAAATGGTATATCTATTATAAAAATGGGTAAAATGACAAGGCTATTGAAATGATTTTATTAGTGATAAAAAGATAGTGGGCTATGGAAGAGACTACGGCACTTTATTATTATTATTATTATTATTATTATTATTAAATATAATAAAAAAATATATACTAGAGAAAAGCAGTTCTCTCATTGATGTAAATAAATCGACGCGAGCTAATCTCGGGATAATGAAGCCATTCATCTCAGTAAGCCCCCTCCCCGCTCCCAGCAGCCCCTCTCCGGTCGTTACGCTACGTCACAGATTATACCTACTCCTTATACAGTAACTATCTTCTTATCTGTGTACCTTGCCCACTGCTTATAAACTAACTGTTATATAATCTGTGTCGCATATCTAACTAACCTTGAACATTATTGTGTAAACTGTAAGTGTGACGGCGTGTGCAGGCCCGCCGCTGTGCGCTACATGCACACGAGTTAGGGTTTAACGAGCTATGCAACACATACAACTAATAAGGTACACAATACTGCACAAAATATCTGAGCGGAAACTGCAACCTTGCTACCCGTTTAATTTGTGATTTATATAAATTAATAAAAAGTGTCTGTAGGGGCACGATACATGCAACGTGAGCGCAATTTGCTGCTATTGCAAAAGTCGCGTCGTGCGCTCAGTTGCCCTGTCGCGTTTGTACCGAGTGTCCGTACTTCAGCCCACCTACATAATGTAACCTGTTGATATATATATAGTAATTCTGATATGAACAAATAGTAATGGTGATCACCGGAACATCATCGTCTTATTGACCCATCCCAGTAGGCAGATAGAACACGCATGTGGAAGAATCAGGGCGCACATATAAACCTGGATAGGTGACGTGCGCCAAGTGACAAGACACATAACCAGAAACCCCACAGTGTCCGTTCTGATTTTAAAATTATTAACGCATTCATAAACGAAGCATTATTGCATGTGTTTTATTTTGAATTATATTCATTATTCATGATTGTTATATCCCGGGGGAAATATCACTCGCTTCTAGTCAACATAATGACGAACATACATTGATTATTATTCACGTAAACTAAACTATTGATTTACCACAAACATATATAAAACACATTTAAAACCAACTTTATATATCATGGTATGCACAGATTCTTTAAACTTGTTTGAATAATATTAATTTTAAATTGACATAGAAAGTTTGCTAAATATTGATTTGTACTTATTTATATGAATAGAAGATTAAAACGATAGACTACATAGTTTAGACCATACTCCATACTCCGATACGTAAAAAGTTGGAATGGCTTGAGTAAAGGCTTGCAGGGGAATGCACAATACGCTCCCAGCGGTGCCTCAGTGCAAGACTTATAGACCCAAACCTTACTTTGAGCTTACTAATTAATGAAATCGATCTCCAAGATCACGTTTAATTATTACGTCGATGGTCGACACTTAGAAAACAGACGCAGCTTAGCACGAAACCCGTTTCTCTACAATCGGAGCTTACCCTTAATTCGTGTACTTTACTTTTATTGCAGTTTAGTTGAGCGCGGACGTGTGCACTGGGGCTTAACTCGAGTTCAATTGTTGTTTGATACAACAATACATTACTGTCTCCACATTTTAAAACAAAAACCAAATCGCCACGCTTATTATATATCACCAAAGGTGTAGGCAGATGTATTTATATTTATACACCCACGTTTCGCCAGATATGTTTTTGGTTCCATTCAACAGGGGGCGTAGGGTACCCATTGTCTTTTACGATACATGCTTCAGAATGCGGGCTGCTATTGACAGTTCTTTTGTAAAAAACACCCAGCAACTGTCCAACCCGAGGATCGAACCCATCAGCGTCTCGAGATTCCAAAGCGGCACTTTCACCACTACACTAACGAGGCAGTCAATATTGTGTTAACGTAATAGTGTATATAGGTAATGTGCACGATAGCTTGCAGGACGAGCTCGACAGTTCACACATTGACATCGACTAACGACGCCCGCGGGGGAAGACAAGGGCAAGGCGATGTCAATCATTAATACATATTATACAACGTAATTGCGTTACAATCTTGCGCCTTCACGAGGCCTACAGCCTGTAGCATCAACATGGAGTCTGACGTAGCTCTGAAGTAACTCCATCGAAAGTTAGACACATTGTAACACCCATTACAATAAAACAATAAAACTAGCTTATGCACATGTATTCCTTAACTTGAAACTCAAATCTATACCAATTACATTCAACTGAACTTACAGCATGCTAACATTAGTTAAGTAACAATTGCACTAAAGCCTACATAAACACCACATCAATAACATTGGAAAGTTACATCCGTAGTCCAACATAACGTAGACAAGTTTCACAAAAGTTACGTTACAGTAAGCAGATTACACAGAAATATACTAAGCTTATAATTATCAGCCTTAATACACATTGCTTAGTATTTTGCCATCTGGCTGACTCTGACAAGATTCCACAAGCAACTTCCAAATAATCCTAGCTATATCTTCAAATAGGACGTCAGACCACGTGATGGCCTTCATCTTGGACTCGCGGAAGTACTTCAGTTCACGTGGTCGCCGCCATGTTTGACTAGCGGAAATGGTGGTGTATTATTTTATTTGTCACAAAATCAACTCAACAACATACAAGGGCTTGGCTTTAATCTTTTTTTAATGACTTAATTAAATACTTACTACAGAAATTAACATGAAAATGATCATCAAATTTTACTTGAATACGAAAAACTTGTATATTTCAGCAATTCATCAGAAGATACTATATATAAGGTACTACTACAACTTGTTTGTCTCATTAGTTCCTTTACAAATCTTTTTTGCAACAAAGCGAAAAGACGTGCAGGTCGTGCGCCTGATGGTAAGCACTACGTTTACCCGCAGTACAGTTGCAGTGCCACGCAGAGCTAACAACTGCAGTATCGCTTGTGGCACTGCACCCCGAAACGGTCGGGATGTGACTCTTGTGCAGATCTGCCTAAACTGTGTAGTGGGGATGGGTACTTATCCGTGTTTATTAATTAGCTAAATGAGGCTAGTTACACCTTGGCGGATGAAATCGGTCGTGATATCTAAAATAATTATATAAGTTTATATTATTTAAAATGTTTATTGATATGTATAATAAATAAAATATATCTTGTTTCAGGTAACAACCGATTCAAAGGCTACACCTTCGGTTGGAAGGTACCGAACTTTAGACGTTAGTACTCTTGGTTTGAAACATAACAGTTATTTCCACGTAAATAGCTTTGAGCTGTACGTGTAAGGGGATAACATACTCCGCGGCCAATTGGAGCGGTCGTTCAGGACTTGATCCTCAATGATTTCTTTAGAAGACTACTAAATATGCGTAAAACATACCCACGATTAAACATAAATGTAAATTTGTAAAGACTGTCATTCGCAGAATATACGTATACAAATTCGGATTTTAGCGTGAACACAATACGAACGTACCATAACTTACTAAAACTTAGACTTTAGTTCGCTAGTTTGGTGTTCCTTATAAGCGGATAGCTACCGATATCTATCTTGTGTAAACGTTTAAATATTATCTGCTCATGACAGTTCTATTGCCAGGTAGAGCTGTAAGCTGAAGATTGTAGAGCATTGTACTCCTCTGAGATATTGGTTTCACTACGCAGTAGTTTCCCTTTACATTACAACTCGCCGCACAAATGTTAACAAGCAGAGCTCGTAGATGAGACATGTATCAGCCCGGAGCGTCACTTGCGGCGTGTGTGTCGCGGGCTTAACCGGTGTTAGCTGTTTAGGGTTGAGTGAGCGATGTGTGCCTCGTAACTCGAGTCGAGGGTCGCGATACTCATAAACTCGAAGCACCCACTTCTTGGAGACAAATAGAGGGTTAGGCTTCACGATTAAATCTTACACGACTTTTGGCGGTTCCGGATAGTAGAGTAGTAAGCAGTAAAGTCAATTTTGGGTGAATAAGATGTGCTCCTTTTTAGGGGTTTTAAGTTCAACAGACTTACAACGTAGGCGCATGAGTATTGTCTCATAAATAGTTTAGATTCAATACATTATCAATAAATACCACAATGGATAGCACCTCTATATGTATGTGTAGGTCCACCGCCAATTATGAAATATGTTCCGCCGAAAAAGTTTCAACGCCCTTCTGCTATTTCATACGTTGTAACGTAGACTTGACCTCTTCCATTCTGGCAAACCTTAATAAAATTGATAAATAGAAAAGCCTTAGAAGTATTTTAACCATATATAACTGCAACATTCTACAGCAATGTCTTCACGCATGCTCCGATATACGCGACTTATTTCAAATCCAAGCTTGACACGTTACATGACCATATTTAAAGACCTACTACCTCGCCCTTCCCTAATGCACTGTGATACAGGCAGAACTAATTCGTGTGTAATTTAAAGCGATGACAGACTCAGGAGTACAACGGTTGAACGTCTATTAAACGTCACTGGTTTGATCCCCACCTGGGCCTGACCTTTCGGTGCAGGTGGATGACCCACAGCATGGTGTTAGGACACTTCAGGTGTGGCACCTGCTTAGCGACCATTTCGTTACACTTGTCAGGCTGCGGTGGTAGGTACCACACTAGACATAGAACAGCGACTGTTTCTCAAGAACAGCTGCCAAAACGCACTGTGAGGTGCTTAGCGACTTTCAAATTGTGGATGGTATAGCTAGCCAGGCGGACACCAGAAGTGCCCTAACACTATAGAAAACCATCCTCAAGTGAGCTATTCTGACTGCCATTACGGTTAGTCATCATAATATTACATTACTTAATATTCAATGATTCTGAAATTATATACTCGTATCTACCTTTGTATTGATTATGTATTGATTTTAAGTGTAAAAATGTTTTTTTTTGTTAAATTGATTTATTTTAGTGAACAAAATTACAAATCATTATACTGCCACAAATGCTGTCATAAGCATTTACTTGTACAAATTTTGTACCATCATCATGTCAATTGCTTAAAATTCATTCACATAAAATTCATTAAAAATTCTAAGAATCAAAAACTGTTCATACTTGTAAAGTGGCCACGTATGAGTTTCGGGTACATTATCCAACCCTCTTAGCGCGCGGTCTCATTACCAACCCCTGATTAAGGACCGGCTCATTCTCGATTCTCAAAGCGTCACCTCAGCGCTTTGGGCGCTCACTCGAGCTCACGCGAGCACTCGAACTTTATGTTACAACACTCATTTATAATTCAGCATTGTTTTACATTTAAATGTAATGAATGTATTATAACAATGATCAAATCAGTTATTCTGTTCAGACGTCGTTAATACTCTTATACAGGATGTCTCTCCGATAACTCTCCGAACTACTGTTCATGGATTCGTAATTGATTGTCCCAAAGTTGACCTTTTGACACTTTGGCATTTTACTTTCATTGCTATTCAACTGTATGTTGAGTGTGCCCACTGAATAACAATCGATAATCCTCATTATTTAGCGTATTTTCTACTTCTGCGTACTACATACTTTTATTTGATCAATTGCACAACAATGAAGTGAAATCTTGGTACTCGATGACTTTTTGTCAACTCAATCAAATGCTACATTGATCTTACTTTTATCTTCAGCTAACTTTAACGATTGTTTTACAATGGATTTTATATTGTAACTTCAGTAGAATACGGATTTAATACTTTATCAGTCGAACGACCCAGACATAATAGAAATGTCATTGTTATATTGACAATCGACTGGTGAGGGGTTAAATGACAAATCCTACTATCAGTTTTAATTTACTTAAAGGAAATGAATTCCGCGTATACCCAATGATTCTAGCCTAGTTAAGGTACACTTGTAAAGGGGCATTTGAAAATATGCTTTAAAACCAAACTTTCTAAATCTAAACTTTTACGAAAGTAAACAAATCTATTTTCCAAACAACTTCTTAACACAAAAGTTACTTTTAATAATCTTAAAAGTTAACGGCTATTATTTTACCTAAAGTTCTTTATATTTTGAGAAATAATTCTCTAACTTTCCTTTTTGCGTTACCAAACTGATTTCCGAGATCCCTTTATTTTTGAGAGCGCGAAGTTATCGCGTATCCACTTTGTTACTCTATTCCATCTTTGTTTCGAGGTTCCACTCTCTCTATACATGAACTTTGATTTTCATCAATCTACTCTCCACTGTGTAGAAATACAGATTTCCACGACGTAAACAATGTGTATTGTATTGTGAGGCCACGTTCAACTCGTACACTTGACGGTAAGCGTCGCTCCACTGTGTCGGCTCCGTTAGCTCAGTTGGTAGCGAGCCTGCGCCTTTCAAGCGCACAGTCCCAGGCTCGACCCCTGTCCGGGACAAATGTTGTCTTGAGCAGAGGTCGTTATGTGTTATTGTGTGTGTTATACCTTTTGATTGTGTTGAGTTACAAGTTTGATTTAAGCTCAAAGAGACCTTAGACTCGAGTATGTGATACTGATATATTTTAATTTCATAGTTCTACGCGTTCCTGAGAAAAGAGGTCTTGACAGACAAAGTGAACCTGTACGGGTTCATTTTTCTTTTTGAGACTTTTTTATTTTTGACTTTTGCATGGAAAACAATAGTCTGTGGTTACAGCGACATTCAGTCCAGACGAATTGTTTCAATAGCCTGCTGGGTTGAGCGGAAGCTATTGACGTATATTTTTCATTGCTAGCATGCTATTGTACGCGGCGAAATCAACTTTTGACAGATGACGGGAACATATCCAATAATAACTACATATTATTGATTTTGTTTAATTTTACTAGATTTATTTTTCTGAAAGTTTTGACGTGTAATATGTTAAAATACGGCTTGATAGACTAGGTAGTGTATTATTAGTTAAGTTTTAGTTGTATATTTTTGTGTTTGGTGATGATACATCAATTTAGTTTTAAAGATATTTTATTAAAAATATAATCCTACTTTAATAAATAAATAAAATTGTGCATGCGCTTGTACAGTAACTTTGTACAGTAACTAATAAACAATTTTACATTATTGTCTAAGAAACGTAGTCATTGCACAATGTCGGAGGCAGTCGGGTAATTTGAAAACATATACACGACTGTACTATGGCCCATTATCCTTTTAGAGAGTAAGGCCCGTTTTCTAACAGTGGAATTGTAAAGATCTGATTGCGCTTTAAAAATCGTGCATAAGTAGTTAGAGATATAAACACAATTCTTTATCTAAACTAAAAGCAGTCGGAAATTATTGGGCCATTGAAATGTCTTTCATCAGAGATGTCGTAAAAATAGTAAAATAGTTATATCCCAGAGCGACGGCGGCCGTGCTGGGCTCTTCCTTTGTGTTTGTTTATGTATATCATAAATGATAATAAAAAATCACGAATGCTTTCGCTTCTGAGGTTTAAAGAGTTCAGGATAAATGTTCGTAGCTTTAACATACGCAAGTGTGACATTAATAAACACATTAATGTAACTTCCGAAAAAGTGTTGAAATTTTTAAATATATTTAAGATATTATCTGGCTCAGGCTGGGGTGTCCACTCAAAACACTTACGTAGGCTTTATATTAGTATTATAAGAAGTCGGGTAGATTATGCTAGCTTTTTATATGACAACTGCTGTAAGACAAATTTATATAAGTTAGAAAAAATCCAAAATCAAGCCATGAGAACAATTGGAGGCTACATAAAAAGCACCCCTATTCACGTAATGGAAAGTGATCTTAATATATGTCCATTACATTTAAGAAGACGTTACCTAGCAGGGAAGTTCTGGTTAAAAAACAAATCGGTTTCGAATAACTCGTCTATTAATCTTATTTCTAATCTAAGCGATATCATTCAGAGTAGGTATTGGAACAATAAGAAAAAACCTCTACTTACTATAATCTATGAAAAATTCAACTCAATTTCCATTTATTCAAATTCACAATTAGCTATGTTTTCTTTGGACCAGTGGATTACTAGTTTAAACGTTTCAGATTTTATAAGGCCTAATATAAATGGAGTCTCGAACCCCAAACGCCAATATCATTCGGTGACTTTGAAAAACCAATGCATTAATTACTTAAACGAACGCTACCCGAATTACCATAAGATTTTTACAGATGGCTCTAAAGATAATTTCGGAACGGGGGTTGCTTTTTGTGATTTTCAGGCCAATATTTCATTGAAGTTAAAGATTAATGTTAACATTTGTATTATGGAAGCTGAACTTATAGCAATCTATGAAGCTTTATCCTATATAAGCTCAATGAATTATAACAATGTTGTTATCTTATCAGATTCAAAGAGTTCGCTTCAACACCTCGCTCGGTGTACCTCGGTTTTCCGAGGCTTACCAGTAGCCTACGCGATATTAAAGCTTCTAGTTACGTTACAGACTGATTCCAGGATAATATATTTACAATGGATACCCTCCCACATTGGCCTTGATGGAAATGAAAATGCTGATATCTTAGCCAAGCAAGCAATTTCTGATGGTATTGATTGTGCATATACCCGCTCTTTCCAAAATTACATACCCTTATTGAAAAAAAATTGTTATGATCTCTGGAAGGAATATTTTGATGAAAGATCGAAAGAGAAAGGCATATGGTACCGTACGATCCAACCTCACCCAATGCCATTCACTTGGATAGATAACAGTCTATTGTGTAGACGCGATATTGTAACCGCGTTAAGACTCAGATCTGGACACATTCCATGCAATAAATTTTCATATTTGATGCGAAAAACTATTTCCCCTAACTGTATGACTTGTGATGTTATCGATGACGTGTATCATATTTTGATGGAATGTGTTCAGAACTCAGCAGAAAGGACTAATTCTAGTTTGAATTCATCGTTAGTTGGCAGCTGTAATAGTATACTATCAGACCCATTATCTGAAGATGCCAGAAAACTTTATTTGTTAGTAAGTAAGAGAACAATTAGTTATTAGTTTATCATTACTTTGTTGGAATAACCAGGGCGGCATAATCGCATCAGCGACAAAGCCCTTTAATTAAGAATAAAAAAAAAAAGTGTGACATTAGCAATGTCACGATCACCAATTAGTTTATCTAAAAGATAATTTAATTAGTATAAATCTAAAAGAAAATTAGTTACTCGTAGCTACCTAACCTACCTACCAATAGCAATTGTTAAAGGCATTGATTTATATGTTACACTTTAATTTAGATATAAGTATGTTATTTTGTTTGTTTAGCTCAGTTGTTGAACGTCGAATTTAAAGTTTTGTTAATTTTTCTATGTGCTTACTTACAAGTAACTTAATTTGTACCGACCTACTAAAATAGTTCGCCGTTTTTATGTTGTTTGTAGGTACTTACCTACCTGATAACTTGCAATCGCGTTTTATAATCCAATACTGCTTTGTTTATGCTCCTACAAATAATTATCTCATTAAAGTTCGTTTCAATCCTATGTTCGCAATTACAATGTATACCTACTTACATTTAAGGATGCTTGTATTTCTCTGTGAAGTGAATTCATATTCTTTAGAGAAATAAATATCTTAAACCATAATTTTGGCTAAACACGAGCTTTTCAAGAGATGACACTGTAGCATGTATGTCGAGGACCGTTTTAGTTAGATCGCGGATAGCACTTTCGGTGTTTTGCGCGGACATTTATAATATTTTGATAACCAATAGGAGGAGCTTATAGAATTACCTCCGGTCTCGGCAGATGCGCGGGGAAAATATGCGGCTATAGCTATATATATATATATATAACGCTTTACTGCATTTTTACCTACTTGTATTATAATTAGTGGAAAACTCAGAAAACAAAAGTAGTTCTGAAAGAAAATGCCCCATCAATCATTTGTATACAAGAAATAATGAAAAAGACACTTCAAAATCAATCGCAACGTCGTATGTTTCCGAAATCACATAAAGTGGAAATGGGCAACACATTTGTGGCGTGATATTTGAACGTGTTGTTTGTTTGTCGGACGGCGCGACGGCGGCGGTGTAGTGACGTCACATCCGGGGCAAGCACCCGGACGTCGGGAGCTGGGCCGTGAGACGGGTGTCGTGTGTTCAGACGATGGACTAAAAACCTGCGTTGTTTTGGTCCATCCTTGTTTCCTAGATATACTCGTATTTGAAATAACTTAAAGTTCAAATTTCTAACGTCTGTTCACTTATTAAGTTGGTCATGTCTAGATATAGGTCATGTATATTATTGAAATTTGGGGAAGTGCAGCCAAAACTAGAATAGTCAAACTGCAGGTGTTACAGAATAAAATAATAAAAATGTTATTTAACTACGATTATCTTACTTGTACTAAAAAAGTCTACAAAGAAACTAAATTAATGAACATCAACCAACTATACAATTATACCTCTTGCATCTTCATAAGAAAAGCTATAAATAATAATGTCCACACAAACCTGCACTTCACTAAGCGAAAAAATGTTTCCAACCGCTGCACTCGACGCGCAAGCTTTCTGGTTTTCTGGCTTTGCCACTAATTACGGCAAAGCAATGATTACTTTTGAAGGTGCGCACTTATATAACAAAATACCCTCATTATTAATTAAAAATACGGGATTACTCACGTAATATTTATCGGATAGGTCCGACTATAGTTTCGACCACATTCGGTGGCCTTTTTCAAGGAGTGTTCGGGACGCCCGCATCGATGACTCGCTAAGCGAGTGCTAAGCGAGACGTCATTTGGACTCCGAATAGTATATTAGTACCTAAGGAATTGGCAATGTCACTTGTCTGTGACAAAACCTATAGGTTAGGTTAGGTTTGAACTGTGACCCACCAGAATTCATCAAACTACTTTTGTTCCAAATTTGTGCACAATAGTATATCAGTAGCTATCTAATGAATTGGCAAAGTCACTTGTCTGTGACATACCTATAGGTTAGTTATAGTTAGTTAGAATAGGTCGAAGTCAGTGACAGAACCGACTCATAGCACCCCGATTTCAAGCAGTCTTGTCGGATTGCAGAGCCGACGCGGGGGTGGTAGTAGATCGAAATGCAGTACTTAACCTCAAAATACTTAAACAAACATAACTCGAAAACTAATGGTCTCCGGCGGGTTGGGTTTGCGGGGGGGCACTACCCGAACCCCCCCCTCCTCCTCCCTCCCCTCCCCCCCGAATTCAGGCGCCACGATTCTAAATGTTTACCGCGAAAAAATGTTTCCAACCGCTGCACTCGACGCGCAAGCTTTCTGGTTTTGCCAAAGACTCGCACTAATTACGGCAAAGCAATGATTACTTTTGAAGGTGCGCACTTATATAACAAAATACCCTCAGTCATATAAAAATAATAGCACGTTTAACTTATTCAAAAACAAACGACTTGCTCAACACATATTAACCGTGCAATAACATTATTTAAAGATTGCAAATGAATACATTAGACGAGTATGTATATCCTAGTCGGCTTGTACCTATATAATGTCGTTCTGTCTTAGCGCCGCACATTGTTATTTGTAGTTTATGTTGTAACGACGACGAATGTTAAATATTATATTTGATAGCCATGTTCTCATGGAAGTGACGCATGTCTTATATGAGAATAAATGTATTAAAACTGTATACGTGTAGATGTTTGCGAGATCAATAACCTCTGAATCATTGTTAGATAAGATAAGATAAGATAAGATAAGATAAGATAAGATAAGATAAGATAATCATTTATTTGCATTAACATGAACGTATTATACACACACTGGGCATGCACATGCACACATGTTGTAATATAACATTAATTGTTTCATTTTAAAGCTCTTCAAGATTTGCCTCTGTAGGCGTACACATTTTCGAAAGATGGCTAGTAGAACATAGCAGATTGAAGCAAAAAACTATAGGAAAAGAAATATATTACTACACGCATTATAAGAAGAAGGTTGTGTGCTGGTCAAAATGTCAATTGAAATGATGCAGTCGTGTAAAATTGTCATTATAAAATAAATAAAAAAATGGAACGTATTGTCAATAAAATATGAATAATATTATAATTAATATTAATATGCGCAGACACGATGCAGAGCTTAACTCAGATCTTTATCAGTAAAATTTCGCTCACGTTGTAATAATAGTTTGAGGGTAATATTTTTTTGAGTTTTGCTTTAAATGTATTCGTATTTAGTTCTTTTAAAATCCCGGAATCTTATTGTAAATGTTTCGATCCCAAACAGAATTGTTCTTACTCATAAGCGCCTTTCTGGCAGTGTGCATACACAGCTTATATAACTCACGTCGGTTACGTTCAACGTTCTCTGATGCTGAATAAGAGTAATGTTGTAGGCCATATTCTGTTATAATGACAATATGTTTAGTGCAACAAATCGTAACAAATGACGAGCTGTAATGAACAAAGTCCAAAGTGAATATGTTGTGGTTAGTCAATATTAAGATTTGGCGTTTTGTATAACATTTTCATACCGCTGATATTTTGTTTCAGTACTTCAAGTTATTAAGATTCAACTAAATTACAACAAAGACGCCACTCGCCAACGAAGTTATTAACATAGCTGGAGTTGCCATCCAGTGCGGTACCGATTGAGACATTTCCGTCCCCATTATATATCCGGGCCACGACAATATCGCTGCACTCGAATCTCATTTGTTAATAAACACATTGCACTTTGCAAAAATCATATGAAAACTACTACAACACTCACTAACAGACATCCGCATTCGCAATATTAATGTTATAAAGACTCGTCTTGATCAATATATTCACGGTAAAACGAACCTAAAACTACCACACAATGTACAATGTACAAGAAATAATTCTGAATGATTTGACCTTATTTGATGAATCCACAGTTCAGACTAGCTCGAGGACTATGGATTGTAATATTTAATGTAAGAGCCTTTTTATGCCAATAAAAACTATTCAAATCACTCAGTACCGATAAAGTATTTTATGCATGAAAATGGTGCCAAATCGACTATCAGGGTTTTGGATATAAATCAAACCACAGGGTAGGTTAGGTACTGAGCCTTTTTGTTAATTCATTTCTAATAAGTTGACCCACTGAAATCTGCATAATTTTATGCTCACGTCAGGTTCAATGACGTAGAATATTTATACAGTACGGTGTGTCTCACATAATAACGCCCACATAAAGTCCATCACATAAGTCTACGTCTAACTTAAAATTTATAAAATGTGATTTTACCATATGAGCGAGTATTTCATAGCCCTCGTGTTCGCATTACAAACAATACTCAACTGGCGCGACCACAATCTTCAACTTCTCCGGACGTAAAGCTCAGAGCAACTACAAATATGAGCTTTATGCTATTAACATAAAGGTTACATGAGTTGCACAGAGCAGTGATGCAGAAGTAACTGCACCTCGCTACGGTTACTGCACTTCGATAACGTTCGAATCGAATCGACGTGACGTCACGAAATGCAAACGTATAGGTTTATATAGAATCTAGAAAGTTCCTGAATAATGATATGAAGCTATTAGCGTAGAATAATAGATGAGAAAGGAAATTGCTTTCAGCAAAGATTGTCGTAACTTTCAAATGTTATATATCGAGAGTACTCTGAGAAATGTTTTATGACATATATATTAAATGGTGGAATGGTTTATTAATAAACTAATTGACCCGTCACCGGCATCGCTCGCGTGACCTCGCGGGATACGGTGCCCCAAAACTAAAAGTTTTGCGCAGAACCCTAATACTTTTATTGAATTAAACCGTTACTCATTAGACCATCAGCTATTTCAAATTTGGTGAAGCCCTTCCAGAGAACAGTTACTACTCCTAAGGAATGTGACTCGTAGCCTGAGTCTCAGTTTCCCCAAAGTTACAATCTAAATGTTTTCAAGTCGCAAGTGAGTATGCACCTTCTATCGCCGTGATTTGTCGCTGGTCTACTGTATTATAAAAATAGGAAGCGCTCCACCGGAGAGCCAACCCGCGGAAGGTGACCCGCTACAACTGGAAGTCGAAAACTGGAGACCTCTTGAAGGCTGTATAGCGAGATTCCATTTAGGAGCGACGAATGTGTATTGGTTGATGATCATGATATGTTTTTTCAATGCTCAAGAAGATATCACTATTGTTTTGTTTCATCTCGTTGAATAGTTCCGTTCCCACGGTAGGCTGCAGCTTGCGGCTGTAAAGTACTTCACAGTCACATTTATAGCGTAAGTGATTTATTACATGATTGTAATGTAATACTTGGTACAGTATAAAAGCTCCATTTAACTGTTATATACTTCTAAACATTTTAGGACGTAAACTTATGTCATTAAAAAATTTTTTTTCTAAAGCTGCGCGCAATTAACAGAAGTACTATACTATAACTATACCTAGTGCATATAATTGTATCAGTACATTACGTCCCTTGTGGTGGGTCACGAGCCTACCACTCACGGGAAACTATGTACGAGTTACAATCCGACTCTCTGGTTCAAACCTGCTGAGCTCCGAAGCAGTTCTGAAGGGTTCAGTTGAAGATGCCATTAGTCATTAGAGTATAGTGACTGCAACAAGATGTCCTAGTCGAACAGTGATGTCTAACGACTAACAACTTCGCTTCAAGCGCTTTTGATGAATATTAGCATGTTTAGTTCTATAGTGTATGACTACACACACGTTTAACAAAGTAATAAATCTTTATCATTATCTTAAGATCACGGTCAGTGACCTCATTACATAACATTGTTCGCGCATGCGACGTGGCTGTGAGAACGAGTTATTTTTAAAACAGTTCTATAAGTATTGTTGTTTATTGTTTTATAAATTTTGACAGCCCGATACACTAGATGTGCTCGGCGATAGAGACGGCATGTCATCCGTCTTTGTTGTTCAGTCGACTGCATAGTGGAGCGATTCCGCCATCACTACGGAGGTGAAACATCAGTCTAGTGGTCTTGGGTGAATCGCCCGCAATACTTACATGTTATTTTTAAACAAAACATAACAAGCATCACAAGGGGTAAGCAGCGGTATTTCAATAGGATAATTTTTCTCATCATCACCATCCATCACCACGGAAGTAAAACCGCGCCTATTGCCACATCTACGGGGCACTGTTCCAGTCTCCGGACTGTTATTAAGTATATCTTTCTTTCTCAGAAACACCCAATAGGTAACTGTCCAACCCGTGGATTGAACCCACGATACGGTTTGCAACCCATGTACAGCGGGAAGCCGCTGTATCTCCGTTCCTCATGCGGGTACCAATGTTGTCGATAAACAGAAATGCTTTTCCAATCGTATTTGAGGAAAGCTTAAAGCACGTTTTATTAAAAACGTTCTTTGTTCTCCTCTCATTGGATAGATGTCGGACGGATTGACAGAACGATCTCATTTCCTGTTGTATAGTCACGAGTTCAAATTGATACAAGCAACTATATAATATATTGTAGAAACAAGGGCACTAAATAAATTCTATGAACAAGTAAACATTGAAATCCGAGAAAAATAATCATATCAATAATAAATAACAAATAAATCATACAGTTACATCAATTTCAAACTTTGGAATCTTTTTTTGTTAGTGCGCGTGACTGTACCGACTGCGGGACCGACAAAATGTATTGTTCAATATCGATATAATTGTTTTTCTGTTGATACAACCCCTCCGCGAGAGTGAGCGTGGGGTGTGCTACCTACTGCCGGTTCCGTTCCCTGCAGTTGGCAGTGACTCCGCCTGTGAACCCCGACGTTCCAGGTTCCCTGGCCGAGGCACATGTGTGGTGCGCAGTAGTATAAATAAAAAATACCTATCTATTCCGTTTAAATTAAATATTGCAATTTACCAATATTATCAACATACTAGGTAGCTACCTACCTACCTGAGTTGTTTCGTAATAATTACGAAATTATTCGGCACTATCTATATACCTATAATCTGTGCTATCGACCTTACGTTCGCGTTCATGCCTGTGCGTACGATGCGCTGGCGCCACTTCCGCGCGGTCCTAAGATTGAATCCCCTAGCGCAGTTGGTGCAGTTGGCGCGCTCGGCGCTTCGGCCTGCACTCAATAGCCGCGCCGTTGTTTTTGTATGCTGCTTCCCGTTGAGGGGCTCGGCAATGGCTGCGTGATTTGAGCTGCGGTTTATTGGATTGTTTGTAAAAAATATTTGTGTATTTTGCACCACTCATTCAACAAAATGGCTGAAAGGGAAACGACTAAAGTTCAAGATAATCTGTCCACAAATTTTTGACGATTTAAATAGCCCCCTGAATGATAAACCTAACTCATCGCCACTTGATTTTAGTACTGAAGCTAATGTGTTAGGTTTAAAATGGACACCTAATCAAGACAGCTTTCAATTCTCTAGCAACATTGAAGTTAATCCAAACATCACTAAAAGGATAATTATATCTACCACATGTAAATTGTTCGACCCCTTGGGTTTGGTGTCTTGCACTATAATAATAGTTAAAATTCTTATGCAAAGCTTATGGAATGCTAAATTAGAGTGGGATGACCCAGTTCCACAACCATATGCAAAGCAATGGCTCAAATTTTTAAACAATTTGCACCATATTTCAAAATTATCTTTACCTCGCCATGTGTTGAATGACAGCTCATATGTGAAGCCAGTAGACTTACATATATTTGTCGATGCTTCTCAAACTTTTAACGCTGCTTGTTGTTACGTGCGATCTCGCAATGCAAATAACAGCATAAAGGTTACCATGCTTACTCAGGGTTTTCAATGGAAGCACAATCCTACCAATTTAAATCCAGCCGACTTAGGTTCAAAGGGAGTTGAGCCACAGCAACTGCGTTCGTGCTCGTTATGGTGGGAGGGTCCTCCCTTTTTAATAAAAGGAATTTCGGAATGGCCCACCCAACCTAATTTCAACCTTAATGACTCACCTGAAGCTGAAGTTAGAGTTATTTTGACGGTAGATGTCCATTCTAATGAACAGACAATTATAAATTTCGAAGATCACTCCAATTATCTAAAACTAAAAAGAACCTTTGCATACGTTTTCCGTTTTATCAACAACAGTTCACCAAACAAAGCCAAGCTAAGCGGTCCTCTAACAACAGATGAACTAGAATATTCACTGACGATATTACTTAAGTTTAGTCAGTCAGCATCGTTCCCAAATGACATAGCCTATCTAAAGCAAGGTAAACCACTTCACAACAAAAGTCGACTATTACCTTTAAATCCGTTCATTGACGACAAAGGCATTGTTAGGGTAGGAGGTAGGTTAGAGGAATCTGCATTCGACTACAATAAAAAACACCCAATCATACTTGATGCGAAGCATCATCTTACTAAGTAAATGCTGCTTTATGAGCATAACAGACTATTTCATGCGGGTCCCCAGGTCCTCCTTTCTTCTTTTCGTGAGAAGTGTTGGCCTCTAAATGGCAGAAACTGTGTTCGCTCTATAACAAAACAGCGGTGTACTATCTGTACCCGTATGAGGAGCAAAACAATGCAGCCCATAATGGGTAACTTACCGGATGTTAGAGTCAATGAGGATTTTCCATTTAATTCCTGTGGAATTGATTTTATATATTATGATTTGATATATTGGCCGCTTCCAACCGGTCCTTTTGGAAAATCATGGGGGAGGCCTATGTTCAGCAGTGGACGTCCTACGGCTGAGATGATGATATTGTGATCCTATGAACTGTGGACTTTATAAACAATACCTTGTGACGTGCGTGGATCGCGACTGCGACCTCTGCAAGGGCAGAACCCAAGCGGGAGATGTTGGAGAAGGCTACGCTACGTAAGTATACACATATTTGTAGTCTAAATTAAGATCCTCCTCTCGGCAACTTTGGGAAACACTCTTGTACAGGCCCCTTATTCGGATGCTTCAAAATCATCACCATTATTCTCCGAACCAGACCCTTCACCCACGCGGTGGGAACTCCTCTTAACATCTAGGAAAGTTCTTTTCAATGAGAAAACCCACCAGTTAGCATTGCCATTTAACGTGGCCATTATTCCACATGTACTCCCACCTTGGGGTCATACTTTACTTTATTTGGCGATTACATATAAATGTGAATTCGATAAAGTAAACGCGATATATTCTAATTGTTAGCTCTGTGTACTGCTTGATACGTAATGCCGTCCGCGCCGCGCGCAATGTACGGAAACATTGTAAGTTAATAAATAAGGCGATATCAGAGTTCCGGACGACTGATTCTAAATCATTTTGGGGAGGGTCTTATCCGTAAAGCAAATAGTTTTACTGACTTTTAGAGGTAAACTTAGAGCTCCGAGTAATATTGGCTGAATTAAGTTATAAGAATAATATCAAGAAAATTCATGTAGGTTGTAAGTGCTTACAACTCCTATATTTTGGTAGGATTTCTTCTGCGACATTAAAACTTTAAAGGAACAAACAGTGAGCTATATTGTAAAGCAATTTAAAGTAAATATATCTATGTGATAAAGATAAAGATCATTTATTGGCCATCAAATAACAATCGTTACAGGCATGTCAAATTTTACATTAATTCATATTAAATAATACTTACATACTAAAAGATTCACGCATTTAACATTAATTATCGGACATAACAACATAAAAATCAAAAATGTGCTGAATTATTCATACTGCTTAAAACTGTGTATTAACAATGTTACTGCTTTTCTTATACATAGCAGAATGACGATTCCAAGAATTGCATTGACATGTACTCGTTTACTTTATAAAATGGATTACGTTCGAAAAAATATTTTATTATATTTTTGAATGTGTTGTAATTTAATTCAGTTATACTAATGGGTAGCTTGTCATACATCAATAATTTGAAATAACGTCCCTGTTTTCGAGCTTTAGCTAACCTAGTCGTTGGAATGACCAAGTTTTTTTTACCACGGAGGTTATACGGAATTATATCTTTCTTTTTTATAACATTTTCCTTGTCTGCATGTATTTCTAATAAGCTATTATATATGTAAAGCGAAATAACAGTCATTATTTTTGTACGTTTAAAATGTTCCCTTGCTGGGCTACGTTTCTTCAATCCATTTATAATTCTTATTGCTTTTTTCTGGCATTTTAACCCAGTTGTTACTGAAACTTTTTTTTATCTCGAATCACAGTCATTTTTTTAGTATTGTTACCTTGATGCATATGGTAAACATGGAAAAATACCAAAAAAAATCTGAGTTTTCAGGAAAGCTCGGAAAATGCGGATCGTTTTAACGATCAGTAGTAATAGGCAGGTAGGTTAACGCTCATATAACTACCACTTTATCGATTGCATCCTATTTTAAATTAAAGAAACACAGTTATTACAATGAAAAAGGCTTTATTATCTAAATGAAAAAGTTAATTAACAAACAATTCTATGTAGGAGTATGGTAAGCAACAAAACATGTTTTAGGGTGCAAGTGGATTTTACATTTTTGACAGGTGAATTTGTATTTTTTTTGCAAAGCGAACATCGAAGCTGAGAGTCGTTGTACTCTACTAGATGATCAACTCTATCGTAGCGTGAAGTTTCTCTGTAAGTTCTAGGAGTGGGACAAGGACCGCGTTTCTCATTTTTTTTATACGTTTCCAAGATACCTCTGGCGATAGTCCTCCGGAATGTGAGATGATCGTACTCTCCTCCATTAGTTTTGTATTATATAAGATATTGAAAAGCGGTCTCAACTTTGCAAATTTGTCACGCTCAGTAGTTATCTGAGTATTGTCACAACAGTGGAGGTGAGTCATGATAAATGTAAATCTATCCTCTCTACAAAAATCAGGGAACTACGATATATCCACTGTAAAGAAGTATAGCAAGGAAACACTTCATTTCACTCGTTGTCACATTGCCCACTTTATTCTTTTGAATCGCGTAAATATTTGTATATTTGACCAATAATTCGATAACTGAGTCATCAAACATACAGTCAAAGTAATACATGGGCGTTTGAAGGTGTCTTGGCCCATAGTTTTCTTGCCATTGTGGTCGGTCGTAAGAATTATGGCGATTTCTCCAAGTATAATTTTGAGTTTTTGGTACGGTTGTGTCAACAAAAGGAACGGCTGAAGTGCTGCTAATAGCTGGAGCTGAGTTAGATGTAGATGGCTCAGGTTGACGACCTTCCACAATGAGGGGTTCTTCGGTAGTTCGACTTCTTTTTGCTAAGGAAGACAAGGGTACACTGTCCTCGTCACTTTCGGAACACATGTATTCTGTCTCAGCAGGAGCTCTTAGCTGCGAACCTAGATAGAAAAAATAATAATAAACTGACATGAGAAAATAACGTAAAGATTTATATGACATCTATATCAAACCTGGAAGATTGTTCAGAGTTACAAACTCCTCATCACCAGAATCTTCATCTGTGACATCAGCATTCGCGTTATCTGGTGGTAAAATAGTTATATTTCTTGGAAATGGGGCATCATCATCTAATTGTTCCAATTCGTCAACGATTACATTGAGAGACAATGGTTTGGTATTCCTGGGTCTGAAAGTCAAAAATACATCCCTAAATTACGACCGATCGTTAAAACGATCATCAAATATAACATCATTTTTTTTATTTAAAAGATATGACAAGATCAAATTTTAATTCACATTTTTGTTAGACAGGATATAAATTTATAAAAAACGTGCATAAAATCATTTTCAATCACAAGTTAATTTGTAAACACTTACCGTTTTGAAGACATAGTGAAAGTTAATTACGCTAATACGAACTAAAATACAAAATCACTTCAAGATTTTGATCACAAGATAATTTTCTATGCACCGAAACACTGTCAAACGATCACTGCGGCGATTGGTATACAATAAGCAAAAATTATCCGATCGTTATTATTTTTAAATTGAGGGTATTCCCCAGTATATTTTTTGATCTTTATAACGATCGGTCGTTATAAATGGGTTAAAACTTTTGTTATATTTGTGGCATTACCCCAAATAGTTATGCCGTACCGTATAATAGAATGCATGTAGGCATAGTAAACTGATATAATAGTGTTTTTGTCAACCAAATGTTTAAGTTTAAATAAAGCGTAGTTAGCACTAGAAAGTTTTTTGCAATTTTTTTCAATATGTGCAGAGTGATTAATTGTGTTATCGATAGTATAACCTAAAAACAAATTTTCCTTTGTAGTTGAATTCCCGTCAATACCTAGCCTAGAATAATAATGCAATACAGTACTTTTGTCAGGGTTTAGAAGAATACCATTTGTATTAAACCATTTTTTTAATATTTCCATAGCTTTACTTAATTTTACTTTTAAGTTTTCTTTATTTTTATCTCTTATACCTACATGCGTGTCGTCCGCAAATAAACTTATATACGTCCAGTCTGGCATACAGCTCGCTAGGTCATTAATATAAATTAAAAACAATACTGGACCTAAAATTGAACCTTGAGGTACTCCTACATCTACAGTAACGGCTGATGATTTTATTTCGTTTACATAAACTACTTGACTACGATTATTTAAGTAAGATTTCACCATATTCAGTTCGATTCTATTAAATTAATATAAAAGAACAGTGCCAAGAATTTTAATTCATTTAAAATTAAAATTCTATCTTCAAAAGTAAACATTTTTTTAAACAATGAATTTTGGCCCGAAGGTTTAGTATTTAGAAGATACAGACCACAGCGTTCTACCGTAAATGGTACCACCGCTGATAATAATTAAACTATGGATATACAATCTCAACAGAGAAATATTGTGAAACTGGTTTCTTTTAACTGTCACGGAATTAAGAGCTGTATACCTGCGGTACGTTATATGTGTGAATATGCCGATATTTTGTGCCTCCAAGAGCACTGGCTGATGACACATGATCTGGGCATCATTAGCAAACTCGACGCGAGATTCAGCTGCTGCTATAAGTCTTCAGTTGATCCGACGATAGTGCTCCGCGGGCGGCCTTATGGAGGGACGGCGCTCATGTGGCGCACTAGCCTCTTTACGCGCGCTGATGTCATCCAGTGTGAGAGCGAACGTATTATTGCCGTGCGGCTCGCGCAGAGTGACAGGAGCTTAATAGTGTTTTGCATATACATGCCGGTAGACAACGAAGACAACCTCTCGGAATTTACAGACTGCCTGGCCCATATAAGTGCGGTAATCGAGTGTGCCGATAGTGAGTGTGTCCTTATATTGGGTGACTTCAATGCGCATCCGGGCACACTTTTTGGAGAAGAGTTGAAGAACTACTGTCGTGAACAATCGCTAGTATGCGTAGATCAGGATAGGCTCGACCAAGACACCTTCAAGTTTATTAGCGCAGCGCACGGCACCTGCAGTTGGCTCGACCGTCTGGTCGCGACCGAAGCCGCGGCGCGCTTTGTGACGTCAGTGCGCGTTGATTATGACGTCACGGGTTCTGATCATTTCCCTCTAGTCGTAGAATGTAACTTTAGTACAATGAGCCGTAAGATTTATGAGTAGTTAAATATTATGAATAGTTATGACAATATTTCTTGTGAAATGGAATGTGCAAAGACTGAAAAATTATGTAAAGACGAAAGTCACTATAAATATATAGATATTTTGTATAAAAATGTTGTAGGTGCGTTGCAGTCAGCCGCCGAACAAACTTTTAACTCTAACAATAATCGATGTAATCGGCCTAAATTTAATAAAGTAATCGGCTGGAATTTTCATGTCAGGCCCCACCACGCCAAAGCAAGGGAAATGTTTTCTTTGTGGTTGTTACACGGTAGGCCGCGCTCGGGATTTCACTACGAGAATATGACTGCCTCACGTAGGAAGTTTAACCCGTCCGCATCAGCGCAAAAAATAACAATAGATTTATGAATGAAACTTAACTCGAATGAGTCTTGCTGATTCGGACAGATTAAGGCCGCGCACAAGTATATACTTAAGAACCAAGAAAGGATAAAAATGGATGTACTAGCCAGACACCGAGCTAACTGTAATTTTGGAGAATTCTGGAAAGAAACTAAAAAACTGGACTATAGAAGTATACCAGTGAATGTAGAAGGTGAAAATGATAAAAAAAATATTGCAAACATATTTCGGAATCATTTTAATGTAACTAATAGCAAGAATAGAGAAGTCAAACTGCATAGCACTACGGCTAGTTGTGGCTCGGAGTTTCTCAGCGTTATCATAACGCCGAAAAATATTGAAGACATTTTGAGGAGTATGAAGCGCGGGAAGTCTCCGGGCCACGACGGCCTTATTGTAGAACACTTACTTTATGCCGGTCGATACATCTGTCACGTTCTAGCGAGGCTTTTCAATCTCTGCGTGAGGCATAGCTACCTACCTGAAGATCTTATGCGCACTGTAGTGGTACCTATACCAAAGAATAAAACGGGTGACATCTCGAGCGTGTCCAATTATAGACCCATTTCCCTGGCGACGATTGTGGCCAAGGTACTTGAACGAATTATACATACCCACATAACCTCCTCAGACATAGACGATGGCCAGTTCGGTTTTCGTTCGCAACTTTCAACCGACATGGCAGTTTTTTCGTTAAAAGAGGTTGTCAAATATTACACAAAGAACGATACTACTGTATATGCCTGTTTCCTGGACCTGAGCCGTGCGTTCGATACGTTGAATCACGATCTTTTGTGGACAAAAATGCACGGCTCGGGGGTCCCCCCTGAGGTTGTTGGGCTGTTGTCGTACTGGTACGGCAATCAGTCCAACAATGTCAGGTGGGGTTCCGAAGTCTCCGATAGCTTCAGATTGTCCCAAGGAGTAAGGCAAGGCGGTGTGACCTCTCCTGAACTTTTTAATTATTACGTCAATGACTTGATCGTGCAATTGAGCGGCACCCCTGTCGGGCTCAGTTTGGATGGCAGATATGTCAACAACTTGAGCTACGCTGACGATATGGTGCTGATCAGTCCCACAATCAAGGGACTACGAAAGCTTTTAGAAATCTGTGAGCAATATGCGAGCAAGCACGATTTAGCTTACAACAGCAAAAAAACCGAAATGGTAGTTTTCAGGTCGGGAAAAGGTCCCCAATTCGTGCCTGAGTTGCGTTTGAATGGACAGTTAGTAAAGACTGTGGAGTGTTTTAAGTACCTTGGCCACATCGTAACATCAAATTTAAGTGATGATAATGACATAGAGCGTCAGAGACGCGCTTTGTGCGTGGTGGGCAACATGATTACAAAAAAATTCTACAACGCTGCGCCGGACGTGAAAACCACGTTATTTAAATCTTTTTGTCAAACCTTTTACACCTGTCAACTTTAGACCGAATACACAATGAAGTCACACAACTCCATCAGAGTCGCCTATAATAATATCTACAGGCAGCTGATGGGGCTATCCCGGAGCTGCAGCGCGTCCGGAATGTTCTTCGACGCGCGCATCGATACTTTCAACGCAATCCAACGTAAAAGGATAGCCTCATTCATGTTTAGAGTTGACAGGTGTAAAAACGGCATTGTAAGGAGTCTGGCAGACCGCCTGAAGCAGACTGCAACCTACCGACGTTGGTTGGCAATTGCCACCTGATATTTTAATATATTATTTTTTACAATTTTATTTTATTCTATTTTATTGTTTTTTTATGGATCATGATTCTGAAATAAAGTCTTATTATTATTATTATTATTAAATCCATAGAACTGAAGCTTTTGGACCAGTATATCATGCCGTAAACAATCAAAAGCTTTGGACAAGTCGCAAAAAATGCTTGCACATTTATGAGAGTTGTCCAAAGAGCCAAGGATAAAATAAATTATTTTTCTTATAGCCATTTCTGTAGATCGATCTTTTCTAAATCCGAATTGTGCTACATTAAACAGATTATTAGTTTCAAAATATTCTACTATTCTAGATTTAATAGCGGCTTCTAGTATTTTGGAAAATGTTGGCAATATACAAACTGGTCTGTAATTATTAAGATCTGAACTATCCACCTTTTTGAAAATTGGTATTATTCTTCCTGATTTAAATACGTCGGGAAATATTCCATCCTTCAAACAAAAATTTATCACGATAAGTGGCAATTCAAATAAGTTGCTGTTGCTCAAAATTATATTTTTCATCGTCCTTGTACTCATTTCATAAATGTCTTCTGTTGATTTTGGTTTTATATTTGTCATAATCTTTTTTAGTTCTTTATAATCCAATGGATAGAATGTAATATTTGTTACGGGTTTTGTAATGTTATCAAGATACTTCATGCAATTATCAGCTCTAAACTAGCGCGAGGGATTCCGTGACGGTTTAACTACTGAGCCTCCAGTATGAGTTTGTTTTACTGTTCACCGCGAATTTGTCGTAATTAGAATAACTTACTTAATAACTAACGTTTTTTGTTAGAGCGCCCCTGGCGGATGATTTGTGTATCTAGGAGGTAAAGCTGGAGAGGTGAGATTAAATACTCACGGTTTGTTCTTAATGCTACTCACAGTATAAGAAAAAAAAACACATAAAGTACATATATTTTTAATCACCAAATTCCGAGGCCAACACCTCCAGACGCTCCAATATTTCACTTCACTCTGCGACTGTAGTGCGACCCGCACTAACGGAACTAGAAACCCGATTTCTAAAGCTCGGTCTCACTCGTCATGAACCTCCGACTAGAGGCTCTGTACCGATACGTTCAAGTAGTTTTTATTTCTTGTTCGATGTTACTAAACTAAAACTTCTTTCAAGTAGACTGGAACAATACACGGCTATAGACAGGATCTGAACCTGCATCATGTCTTCCATTGTTTTCCATGTTTACTGGACCCTGTACTTTAGCCAACAATGCTGCGGGACTGCAATCCCAGTGTCAAAGTGCTCGTATAATTATAAACTCACTTAATACTTTCATTTAAGGGGAAACTGCTCGCATGTAGAGGTCACAAATACCTCAAACATCAAAATAAACTCGTCTATTTATTACATATACTCACTACAAGTGCGAGGTACAGTATAGGTATGGTAGTAACCACCAAGACGGGCACTTGGACAAGTTTCTTACCACTTAGTATGTCACCTGATGGGCACCACCCGGGGACCAGGAGAGATACGGACGTGGGTGACACGGCTTATTTCAGTCTCGGCTCAGTTTTCATTAGTAAAGCGTGATAATATATAATCAACATACTTTATTTGCGCCAGTGTGTAGATATTTTAATTTATTAATGAAGTTATAAATAAGAATTTGATGACTGCGTTATTATTAACGCAATAAATTACTAATATTGAGTAATATAATCTATTTGTTTACATTTCTACAAGGACGAGAAAAATATTGTTAAAAGACTGAGCTGTTTATCTGCCTTAGATAATATTTCACAACGTGCTCAAAGTATTACTCAACGTCAAATATATTATACATTTTACTGCACACGTCTACTTGTGTTCGATCAGAACATGTTACTGATTTACATTTCGTTAACAAATATTGTTATAAGCTTTCATTTATACTCACGTTCCCACATATATGTTTCAACACTTACGTTCGTAATCGCACGTTCAGTGCGAGAAGTTTGTATGTAAGTAAATAAGATGTCATTTGCCGAATAACTAAGTTGGTGTATAGGTTTGCGTCATAATCGTACGTTGTTTTTATTGATTCAGTTCATAAATAATTGTTTTTAAAGGATACAGAAACGTCTGTAAAGGTATAACTAGATATATCTGAGTTGTCATAAAATGAATCGTGGTTTCCGCTAATAGTGATGCACGCGTTAGAATTGTATACGTAAGGTATTTATATAAATTCGTAAACTTGTAAATTAGCTGAATTATTAATAATATTATATCTAAATGTTAACGGAACTGTAATTAGTATATTTTTTAGGAAATGCCACACCGAAATACTACCTCGTTTAATTTGTATCGAGTGACGTAGCATCCTCTTTATTTGTGATAGGCTATTTTGGTTTGGCGGGTAGTATCTTGTTTCTGATTGGTTATGAGGTTTGGTGGGAGGTGTAATAGTAGTGGGACAGTCTCTTGGCGGCAGACATTGCTATATAAGCCAATATCTCATATTGCCGATCCTATACCTTCTTTATTCTTCTCTGTCTGATCTATTCTTCTTCTGTCGTTAAATACGGCCAAAACAAAATTTATGTGTTTTAGAAAAACTGAAAGAGTCATAATCTCCACTAATATTAAAATCGTTGCGCACACATTTCCATGCAATCGTTCCAACACAACTCGTTCCAATTGCACGTGTAGCACTCTTGCTCGCGTAGATATCTACAAATACTTGGGAGTTACGGTTGATGATAAAATGACTTGGAAACCGCATATACATTTAGTCTCTACTCGAATAAGAAGACTTATATATGCATTTAAGCTACTTCGCAATGTTGCGGACAAAAACCTCTTGCTACAGACTTACAAAGCACTTGGTGAATCCATTATTAGTTACTGTATCTGTTCATGGGGAAGCGCTGTTAAGACTCACATGTTAGAGGTAGAGCGTGCTCAACGCGCTCTGCTTAAGGTAATAATGTTTTTGCCATTCAGACACTCCACAACTGACTTATATAAAAAGTGCAATGTCTTTTCGGTTAGAAAACACTTTGTTGACCAAAGCATCAAAAGATACCACAAAGTAACAATTCCACTTCTACCTGTCAATAAAAAGAGGATTGTGAAATGTCCTATTCCGAGTTACAAGTGTGCTTTGGCATGGAGGCATTATAATCACATCGGACCTATTTTATATAATATGCTGAACTCTAAAATAAAAATAAAAAACGTCCCCTCACACAAATTAAAAAATATTTTAAAAGACTGGCTACAAGAGTTTGATTATGATCTCCTTGAAAATATGTTCGTAAAAACTGGTTGAAATTCAAACTATCACACACCCACACTTTACACATGTACAAGCTTATTTGGTAACACTTTGCTTTGCACAGGTGTTGTCAGGCCTGTGCAATTGTTATGTGTATTTTTATTGTTTTATTATCTCAGATTTGTTTCTTGTTTTATATTATTTAAGTTATATTTAGTTTATATATTTGCTTATTGTTAAATCTACTTATTTGGGGAAGACACTGACTGCTGCAACACAGCTTACGCTAAAGCCGCAGGCAGGGTAACCTATATTTATATGTACGATGTCTAAGAACAATAAACAATTTGAATTTGAATTTGAATAATACTTGACACTACACTGAATAATAATAAAATACCGTCCGGTGACGCTGTAAATGCCGGTAGAGGCAAACAGCATTAGTCCGTTCTAAAATAAAATAAAAAATAAAAAAATTGCCGATCCTATACCGTCCGGTGACGCTGTAAATGCCGGTAGAGGCAAACACCATTAGTCCGTTCTAAAAAAAAAATGCCGATTCTTCTTTACTTCACAAATGACTGTTGCATCAAGACCTCCTGCTTGCCGAAAGTTAAGTGTTATATTTCTTGTTATAAATACTGCTGCCTATCTATGTATTGTGTCTTTGTATGGTATCTCTTAAATGTGTCTATGTTTGCTTTCTTTCCTGAAATAGTGTGCCTATAAAATACTTTCCTAGTACTAGGACATCTGTATCCTGTTATAAAATAATATTAAAACGAACACTGTGTTTCTTGGGTTAAATATTATAAGGTTCTGTTATAATGCTATTAATGTTACCTACTTCTGTGTTTTCCTTCTTTCCTTAGTAGAATACGTAGCTAGACAGGTAGTTAAATTCATATTACAATAATTGATCTCTTTCTTATGATACTCGTATAATATGGTACATCTGCTTGATACCATGTGTGTTAAGTTATGAAACCTTTTAATGTACTCGTAGTAGTGGTCAACGCCCTCTAACTTGACAAATCTCACACGCGCGACAATCGAGTGCGACACGAATACGCACGCTTTGTTGGTCGCGCGCTAACTAACCGTGCCGACTTGCCGTGCGCTGTTTTACGGTTCTGTTTGATCAACTTTCTATTTATTTACATCCATTCAGTGAGCCAATCCAATAAAATATTAAACACATGTGTATGCCGACTTTTGCTTTTATTGTGATGTAATTTATGATAAAGGTTATTTCAGTATCACTTGTTAACTGCTATTTTTTAAAGAATTTGCCTCGCATTAATCACAACAATTTTCTCAATGTACCTGATAGTTATTAAAACTATTTGATTATTGTTTAACATGAACAAACGTTTAAGAGAACTTCGTCTACATATAATACGAGTAGGGAAATGTGACTTTGAAGGAAGGTCAACAGTCAACTCCACACTGTGTAGCAGGTTAAGGAGGAGAGTTAGGTCAGATACTTCTGCCCGTTAGCTGAAGGAAGCAGATGATGATGTTTGTAATGACTTTTGTAATCCAATAGTTGCACTCTATATTTATAAGAGTAGTTGACAAAAGGCAGAAACTTTCTTTGTTTTTTTTTTTAAATTTTGTGAATCTATTTATTCTATTAGTCTTATGAACTAATCAGTCGTGTGATGATGATGTCGTCCGCGTCGTGTCCGACGATGGCGAACCTGGCTATTTTCTGGCGTGTGCTTGCATGTGGCTGGCAAATCCAAACTTCGTCTTGAATACTCGGTCACAACCCACGTAGTAGAGCTGACCCGCTCTGTTGTACGTGTAATTGTAGGCTGGTTTAGGTCTGTTCTTGCGAGCTTGGCGCTTTAAGTCTAACTCGGAAAGACGAGTATTCTCGAATTGTGCTACTCCCTTTTTAACCTTCGAACGCCAAGCCGGTCTAGTCTGTGCATCAGCCTCCCATGTTTCCGAGGACAGTCCACACGCAGTTAAATTTCGTTTAAATACGTCCTTATAGCGAAGGTACTGCCCGCCGGAGCTGCGCTTTCTACTTGAGATCTCCGAATGGAATACGCTCTTAGGTAGTCTACAGTCATCCATCCGCTGAACGTGGCCACACCAACGCAACTGAACCCTCATCAGTAGGGCCTCCATTCCGTGTGTTTGCGAGCTACGAAGGACATCCGCATTTGTTACCCGATCCTGCCATTTGATACGAAGAATGGAACGTAAGCATTTTAAGGTCTCAGAGGCGTATAAAAAGACCGGCAGAACTATTGCACGATATACTGCAAGCTTTGTCTGTAGGGTGATATCGTGGGACTTCCAAACACGCTTATTCAACTTTCCAAATGTCGCAGCAGCTCTCTCTATACGTGCAGGAATCTCTGACGAAAGGCGGTTGTCATTCTTTATCCGGCAACCCAGGTACCTGAAACTAGTAACCTCTTCGAAGATTGTTCCTTCAATACTAACAGCAACGGGGTTAGCGTCGCAGCCTCTTGGTATCTGTTTAAGT
Organism: Selenia dentaria; assembly: GCA_917880725.1. Lineage (NCBI taxonomy): Eukaryota > Metazoa > Arthropoda > Insecta > Lepidoptera > Geometridae > Selenia > Selenia dentaria. The sequence goes on from OU862875.1 coordinate 53,929,846, forward strand.
ATCTGGGTTTTGGTGACACTTGTCCTCCCACCTCAATCAATTCTGGGAGCGACCACTGATCGTCTGATCGCCTACGTGCAGAGCTACAGCTAAGGCTCGGACACATCGTCGTCCTTGCCCCACTACTAATACTCTATCGCCGCCGCCGTGGATAAGCAGTTGCGCTGGTACATACCCACTCTCTCGTCCTCTACCTCTATGTACCAATGGATTGGAAGCCAATACGAGTGGAGAGAGATGAAAGGATGCAGTAAGTTGGCCACATATCACTCCTGGATCCTTGATATGTGCCCTTTACGGTCAAGTACTCTGCCATGCTACATCGCCAAGTTCGCCGAAATCTTTTGCCGTACTGACGGTGCTCGCCTCTTCTTACCGATGCAGTCTTCATGTGCTATATGGAGGATCATCCATCCCACCCCAGCTATGCATGTTTTGAAGTACACAGCCCCCTCTGCTAGGTTTAGTCCACGGGTCGACGTGGCTTACCAGGGTGTGGCCGCTGCACACACACACAGCTTCTTGGAGCCACTAGCAGAGAGTTGTGGGCGCCTGCAGTCCAGTCAGCAACTACTACACGCGTCACGCGAGTCGACCAGCAGCTCTCTAAAGGTCCCACTGCTAGACCACCCACTACACCCCGATAGTCAGTCGTGTAGATACCCAATCAAGGACCGTAACGAGAGTCGTTACCCACGCTACAGTCTAGTACATGAGCAAGGATGGCCGCGTTGAAGTTACATTTCTAGTCGGTGTCCTATAGTATACAGTTGTATGTAGTTACTTAAGTAGTAGATAGCGATCGCCTTATAAACGACATCGGTCGGCCAATCGCCACAGCCTCGATATATCCCTTAGCTGTGGCCATCATCGTAGCGGGCCGAGCTAACGTAACGTCCTAGACTTTGTCGATGTACCGACCGTCGTTACGGTCGCCATCTCGTGGTAGCATGTAGGTACAGATTTGACTTTCGCCCTTAGTCGATTAACAAAAACTTGCTAACTGTTGCAGTACTCAGTGGGACTTCCTGCACTTTGGCAGTCAGTTGCGTCAGACGCGGTTAGTTGTTGCTCGACGCCGTACCTACTACATTTAAAATAGGTGGTATGCCTCTTGTAGCGAGAGGCTTTAAAAGCCGTCTAGATTAGCACCACAGTGCCAAACGTTCTGCTGCGAAGCATCAGTGCGCAAGCATTACTCTCTTACTGTGTTACTTAAAGTATGTAGGGCACAGCCGTATCGCAAGTGATGTTACTGCAAATACGAGAACAAACCCCACCATAGATAGCGCGGTGCACACGTACAGTACACACCCACCGTCTCCGGTTGAGGAGCGCGGTGCACACGTACAGCTGGAAGCTGCGGGTGGCGCTGCGACTGCCGTGTACACGCGTTTGGCCTACTTACCGTACGACATACGACTTGCACGTCTTCTCACTTCAACTCAATAACATGTAATATTATATTTTAACGTACGATCAAAACCTACCTAAAACCACTCATAAGTCAGCTTTTCCGTGCGGCGAGTGTGATGTGCGCTTGTCGGCACTGTTTGCGAGTTAGCCCTGGTTCGGGAGTGGGGGGTTTCGTCTTCAAACATTCATTTGGAACGATTGATCTGATCCTCCGTCGCTTTGCTCCCATGACGCACATACTAATGAACTTGTTGGGAATACCTTACCGAATCTAAACATACATTTGCTTAGGGTTTTCTCAAAGGCGAAAACAAGAAGACTTGAAATATATTTCGGTTGGTTATTTGACTTCTCGCGTATTCAAGTGTTTTGTTATTGTACAGATAAGCTTCTAAGCCTTAAACTCGACTAACAGCCAGTTGCAGAAACGATCTTTAACTTTTAAATACGCCATTATATCTTAATCCAACATTAAAGCGGTCCACAAACAAAACTTCTATTTCATTTTAATGTTCCTAACTGGTAGGTTTCTCTTCTTTTATCGTTTTTTTTTTCACATTTCTCACACTTAACTGTAACACAGAAGTGTCCTCTTCAAATTGATCAACAATTGTGCTCAAGCCAATAATCGAAGACACATTAGAACTGCGCTAAATTCAAAAAAACAATACATGTCGCTTGTCTCAGAAGTTTGTTTTTACCCAAAATGTAAAAACTGCCATTTCGTAACGTTACACTTCTGCTGTCTATTGTTTAAAGCCGACTTTAGCTAAAGGATCATTGAGATGTAAACTTTGTCTTTTTTGCGACTCCATTAAAATAATGGTTTCATTAGCACTACAGCTGGATTAACTAATGGCCTGCTAATGAAGAGCTTGCTGCAACTGGCTGTTAGTCTAGTAATGCAAAATTTACTGAAAGTTTCAACTTTATAATAATTGATTTCTGAGACGCGGTCCAACCTCAATTTTAAAATAATTTACGATGCTTTACGTAAGGTTGAAAATCGCTTGTTAGATTGGACGACGTAATGCGAAAATGCGTTAATTTTGTACGTTTTCTTTATATTTTTCGATATATACTAACACAATTGAAAAAACTGCTGGTTATAACTTTAGTACTATACGTTGGCTAAGTATTACCTAAAAAAATGTAGTGTTATCGCTGAAAATTCTGAGAGTTTGGACGTGAAAGTTTATTTTTGTGGACCTATTCAGGATTTTTTTCTGCTGAAAGAGTTATATTTATGAATTCTATTCGGTTATTACTCTTTTCCTATTCCTTTTCTGACCTTTGTATTTTTTTCATAATATACTATCAATCTGTTTCGTTACACTAGGTGTTTAAAACATCTGCTTTTTCTTTAATTAGGGTACGAGCGCGCTTTAAGACGAATTATTATTACAGAAATAAGCAAAATGTATCGCTAAGAGGACATACTCAAAGGTTGCGTTGTTTAACCTTCCATCTATCCACACAATAATTCACCCACCCATTCACCCAAATGTACATTGCGAATATAAATACTCATATAAAGTAATATGATTACTTATCATAGTAAAATACAAAATGTTGATCTTGACTACTGACTCTTACTATATAGCTCGTAGCCACACAACAAAACACACACATGCCCATTAACACACCGCAGATACATTCTTGCGTATACACTGACACTAAACAGACTCACACAGATACAATCACAACACTTTGCTTACGCACATATTGTTATAACACCTTAAACAGGTCAACAAAAAAATCCGCGGTGGTAAATATCTATCTCCTAGAGATAACCCACAATAACCATGTTTATCCTTTACATTTTACGTGAAAAAATGGCTTATTTAAGAAGTTATTTTAAGCAATACACCATTAATTCTAATCCAATTATAGTAGTTTATGCAACTGCATATAACACGGGTATTAAAACACTCGTTACTATTATGAAACTCGCTGCGCTCGTTTCATAAACTCACACTCGTGTTTTAATACCCTTCATTATATGACAGTTGCATAAACTACTATAATTGGATTAGAATTAATGGTGTATTGCTTAAAATAACTTCTTAAATAAGCCATTTTTTCACGTAAAATGTAAAGGATAAACATGGTTATTGTGGGTTATCTCTAGGAGATAGATATTTACCACCGCGGATTTTTTTGTTGACCTGTTTAAGGTGTAAAATACCGTAGCACATTATTTTGATTTGTCTCGTGGGGTTCAGTCAGCGTTTGCAATGTAAGCGCAAAAAAATGTGTTTATTTACGACATCGCATTAGAAACCTGTAAATTTATCAGTGTTTCTCTACAATATTATGCATGTATCATACATATAAACCTTTCTCTTGAATCACTCTATCTATTAAAAGAAAGCGCTTCAAAATCCGTTGCGTAGTTTTGAAGATTTAGGCGTACATATTGACAGACAGACAGCGACAGCGACTTGTTTTATACTATTTAGTGATTTTAAAGCACTGATAGGCCTGGTTGTTGTGGACACTTTTGGTCCAAAAACTGCATTTTGTGATGGAAGCAAGCCGTTTTGCAAAGTACGGTCGAAATAAACGATTAAATTCGAGGATACACTACATGCACCTCTTAGGAACAGAGATGGCACCACTTGTTCAAACAATCTTTACTGGACGGATGTTCATATTTTAATTATTAAGGGTCAGTCGACATAGGTACAATAACTTATTTATTTTACCTGCTAAGTATCATTGTGTAAAGTTGCTTCCATTGCTTGCTTCCATCATAAAATGCAGTTTTTTTATTCATAATTATTAGGACTATAACGCCGGCTTAGCGAGATCAAACTTTGCGTTTAGGCGAGAAACAATTACACATCATCGGACGGGATTCGAACCCGCATTTTCCCACCCACAATTCGGTCGGTCTTGGGGTGCGAGATCAATACCTGTGAAAAATAAGTGTTTGTAAGGACTATTCTGTCTCTGCATGAAGTTTGTGAAGCATAGTGTGTTGTGAAGAATAGATGTCACTCCATCTGCAGACGACCGTTAAAATGAACTAGAAAGTTAAATTTGACGCTCGGACGGCTCGCCTCGGCGGCCTAACGGACATGGCTCATCCGAGGGTATGTTATTTTTCTCTGTACATTTGCTAAATCTGCTGAAGTTGTTTCGGACGTGAAGCAAAACGTAGGTTTGTGTCGCATTTATTTGGTTTTATTTATGTAGCGAAGTTTTATTACATCGTAAGAAGAATGTTGAGTCTGTTTTTTGTTACTGGATAACATACGTAATGGTAAATATTTTGATGTTTTATATAATACACATGCAGGCTGTTAAATAAATAAAACGTCGATAGTTTTATTAAGTGCTATTGAGATATAGAAAATTAACGATTATTTCCTGAAAGCGTGCGGTATTTCATATAATACTAGCAGACACGCCCGTGGCTTCGCTCGCATGGTCTACGAGATACAAAACCACGGAAATAAATTGATAAATATTAGTTCGGAAAACAGCAAATCCATTTTCAAGGGTCAATTTCGGAAAAAATATTTGTTTCAAAGCTTATTTAATCAAAATTTTCAGTAACCGAATCAGTATTAAACAAAAACACATACAAACTTTAGAATTCCCTCTACTGTACTTGTGATAAAAAAATATACGTATATTACATTATATAATTTTAAAGTGTATTTGTACAGGGTTTTTTTGTGAACCGAACTAAGAAATACAATTTTTCATATATAAACACTGCTACCGCGTTCGATTGACCATGGATTTTTAATAATTAAAACTCAAAACCAAATAATATAAAATTTAATTAAAATTGTTCTAGTAGTAACGGCGATACGTGATAACAAACATACAAACAAACTTTCGCATTTTAATGTTATGATTGAGATTGAGATTTTCAATTTTATGTTTTATTCAATACAAGCTGCACCCCGCGGTTTCGCCTGCGTGCTGATGGCTGATGTTGGCAATGATTTATTTTGTTTCTAAACCACTTCTGTAACAGAGCGAATAAACAAATACATGTTTTTTTTATAACGGTCAAGCCGTTTTGGAGTTTTATAGCGAGAATAGCAAACACAAATTGATTTATATTATATGTTAGCAAAAGAGGAAGATTTTGGGTGAGGTTTTTTATTTTTGAAATTTTGTTATGATTCCATTTTTTTTCTTTTTAAATTGTATTGTTATGTGTTTCCTGATGATGATTAACTCTATATTTTCGATAAGTTCACTCACAATAAATACTGTTCTAAACGTAAAGGTGATCATTGTGATGATTAGTGTCAGTTCTCCTTTTTCCAAACGAAATCGTGATGATTGATGATAACAATCACATTTTAATAGCAATCGTCAAATTATCGTTTTAAGCCGAATGGATCAATAAATGGAAAATATACTTGAGATTCACCTTTACATTTATGTCCAAATCACCAAACACATTTCAACATTGTTTGCAAAGCACGCAATGTAATGTTCCAAAACTCAAAACAGTTGTGTAAAACGGCCGCTCGTGTAACGGATTGTAGGTTCTTCTGCAACACAGATAAACAGATGGAACGGAAATCAGAAGTCGGTATGTACCGTGGGACGTTCGCACGCATGTTCAGAACCCATTTCCGTTTCCGCCGGTCATCGCCCACGCGTATCTGCACACGGTATTTATTTCAACGTAGTGACGGAAATGTATATAAAATTTGTTTATGAGTCGTAGGTAAATGAAAGATGTATTTTTTAGAAATGGTTGTGAGTCCAAAGTCTAGGCCCCACGTTGTGTGGATATTAAGTAATGCTGACTTAACCGCCATGCCATGGAAGCTACTGTTTATAGTGCGTAAGGTAGTATATCATACTCAAAATATTAATTAAGTATTTAGGAAAAGTCTTGTGTACACTATCAGTCCTTAATAGTATAAAGTAGCAGGTTATACGTGCCTATTGGAATAAAATATAATGCAAAATTTTAAAAATAACACTTACGGAGAAATGTAAAAATTTCGTATTCTACAGCACATATTTTTTATTTTTGTCGTTAAATAAATAATTGTTTGTTTACATTTATCTAGAATCAAGCATACTAAGTATTATAATATTCTAGATATTCTTGAGCCGACTGTGTTGTTCGCTATGTTTTATATTATTCGTCCTTTACACGCTCTGTATATAAATAAAGTTCAGAAACTTAACCTATATATTATATATCGTAGGATAAATCTATTATGTATGTTTTCTTGGAACTCTGTAGTGTGCCTCTCAAATTTGATTGAAATATGGCGATAAATAACACTAAAGCAATCTTACCTCTTCCCCCCAAAATATTCTTCCCAATCAAAAAAATATATAAAATAATCTATTGAGTAGATATATTTTTCTATTTCTATTTCTAACTCATTAACATCCGTCAAGCTGTTTTCATCGCAAGACGAAACTCAGTCACACACACACACTTAAACATAACTCAGTCAGGTAATGTAACCGTCACATCTGGGTTCAGAGACAGACTCACAACTAACGAAAACAATAATGAGAAGTAGAGTTGGGGTTCAGTACACGTGTCGCCGTCGGCAACGCGAAACCTGTTAGCACTTGAACTATCTCGTAACTTATTAACAACGGAACTCTTGAATTAAACTAATAAAATATACAAATGTTTGCAACTTTGAGCAACACCGTGTTTTCGTAATGAGTTTTAACAATGGCTGGGGATGGCGGGAACAACACCTAACAATGTCTGTCGTTGAGTTGGAAGAACCATTTGTGTTTTTACATAAACAATAGTACAATGTACGCAGTGATGGATTAATAACCGTGACATTATGTTCGTAATGGTGTACGAGTGGTATCACACGGTTTGTGTTGTCCTCGTCAATTACCGGAGATGGCGTTAGTGATGCATCCACCGTTACACTTGGTGGTGACATAGACAGCCGTGCGTTCTCTAAAGGGGGATCCCAATAATCTATCTATCCACAGTTTACCTTACTACCGATGTAAATTTTACATAACGTCCATACAAATTGTGTCAAATATCTATCTCTAGTAAGGTAAACCGACGATAGATAGACTATTGGCACCGGCCGTAATGGAGGATCCCAATAATCTATCCATCCACGGTTTTCCTTACTACCGATAGAAATTTGACATAACTTCCATACAAATAGTGTCAAATATCTAACTCTAGTAAGATAAACCGGCGATAGATAGATTATTGCGACCGGCCGTAAGAGCAAAGATCGTTGCATCTTTGACAACATCCGTGAATCGAAACAAATGACGATATGACAAGAAACATTGGAAAAAAACCTTATGAACAAGGGCATATCTCATAAAATATTTGACATCGGTAAGCTCGTCGACGAATCATTGGAGAATCGCATGGCTGGACAGTCAAGTTATATTGGTGGCTAGCCTCAGGTTGGTACTACACCGTAGTGGCAGATATTCTTCTGCAAAGTAAAAGCATTACTGTGTTAATGTGTGAAGGTACCCGTAACATGTGATATAACCGTGGGAGAGGGTTTCATTACCCAATGTCTCGTCGTCTCAATCGACGTCAGTTGTATTGCCACTAGCGGTCATCCATCCAAGTCGTGACCGCTACACGCTGCACCAGTCGGTAAGCTCAGAACAGTTTGTAGCGGTAGGACTTTTGCAGTGTCCGCCTGCGGAGTACCACACCTTGACCGGTTATACAACCGTGAAGCAGTAATGTACATGCATTAGTGCGTTTCGGCTTGAAGGGAAATGTTGCCAGCGAAATTAAAGGGCAAGATATTTAACATATTATATCTCAGGGTGATGAGCTCAGAGCATTGCCGTGCAGGGTTTGGAACTGTTGTAGTTTTTTGAATTCTGAATGGCACGGCACTGTTATGGACCCGTGTGACGCTTGACATCAGGCGAACGACTTGCGTATCCGAGTTTCCACACGCGAGTGCTTCTCATGTGATAGAGGACATGAAGACGTCAGACGTTAGCAACACATGAGAGAGGAGACATAACGATGACGTCGCGTAAACACTTCGTAGTTTAGACATTTTATTGTTTTCAGAGACAGCTGGCATTAGGAGTAGTTTGACGTTTTATTGTTTGGAATTTTTCCGTTTTATGTTATTTTGTGTTGTTTTGATGTTAGCAGTTTGTTTATAGTCGTGCTAAAAATACGGCCTCGTTGACTGTAAAAATAATTGTTCTATGCGTCATCAAACACATACCATGAGTAACTTGAGATTTAATGTGGAGGAAGAATTGACGGTTTCGAATAAGAAAACATTAATAAAGTCACGTTTTCAAGTCCTTCCAGTTTAACTTTCATCTCGGAAACTGAAGTTATTTAACACAAGATCGACGGAGATTAGCAACAACTCATGCATTTAAATTGGCCCATAAATAGCGCACTTTCTGCTGGAGATAAATCGTAGATTACAGCTTAAAGCAAAACAACTACAAAAGCAAAGCAAATTACTAGATGAGGAGAGGAGTGGGGGGTTCATAGTTGTGATTAAAGTGTGAGTCGTGGGGAGCAGACTCGGCTGGAAATGCAAAATAAAGCACATTTGTAATAAGAAGAATCGCGCTTCCAGGAAACGTTTTGTTTCGTTGCCAGTGACAAAAAGCATTTTCTGGAATCGTACTCTAATAAATAATGAATATTTAAATTGTAAAGAGCAGTAAATTCCTTTGCGCCACATTTACATTCTCGGAGGAGACATCAAGTAGGTACCTACTCCGAGTATCTTGTATTAATTCGACGGTTGGAACGAAATGGTTACAACTTGCACATGTATATAGGTGGATTTGAAGAAGGTTTCATCGTTTTTATTGAAATTAAACATGAAAGATTCGTACGCAAAATATTATGGACATTTTAAAAACCTAGACACTAGGTCCAGTGCAGATGCATATTTACTAAAAAACGCACAAGTAGCGAGAAAAAATATTACAAAGTACTGTTCCATCTTGGTTTCCTTCATAATAAGTATAGGCCACAGTCGGCGGAGAGCCCATTGTATAAACAGAAGGGCGCATCACACGGGCCAACTTCCTGGATTTGACGAGAGAGTATATCTCCTATTTTGACTACTCCAACTTGAACAAAATGTCATCAATAGAAGAGTAAATAAATGATTCGATTGAGAATCATTTTCAGCTTCGTCTCTCTTGACTGAGGCAACATTGATGTCGAATGCAACCCTTCGCATGTATTTAGTTTTGGTACAAAATAAAACGTACCAAGTGCGTGTCGGGTCGCGTGTGTGGTGGGGTCCCATGGTGCGCTAGTAACAGCAGCAAGTTGTCAGTTGAAGGCATCACAGGTGTTCTTGTAGTTGGTTTCTTGGGTGCGTTGACACTCCGCTTTTATGTGTTCAACTCGATAATGGTTCAAAAAGTGCTTTCTTAACGCCACGAGCAAATATAATTACAATGTTCTTAAACTTCTTACGTATAGGTATTTATTAATATCTTAAAAATGGTAAAATTATATCATTATTCTACCGATTGTATATGTGTAATGTATATACATTACACATATATTTTACAATCCTAGTAACAATAACATAGGCATTAATCAGTCTAATGCCCATGTTGTACCTACCCTAATACCAAACTCAGTTCTCGAAGTTGTTGACGAGTACATCTACTTGGGACAGACAGTCAAACTAGGTAGGTCCAATTTCGAGAAAGAGGTCAATCGTCGAATCCAACTCGGCTGGGCAGCGTTCCGGAAATTCGCGAAGTCTTCTCGTCAAAATACCTCAGTGCCTCAAGACAAGAGTTTTCGACAAATGTGTGTTACCAGTGATGACTTATGGCACTGAAACGTGGTCTCTTACTTTGTGCCTCATTGATAAGCTCAAAGTCGCACAACGAGCTATGGAGAGGGCTCGGGGTTTCTCTACGTGATCGAATCAGAAATGAGGAGATCCGTAGAAGAACGAAAGTCACCGACATAGCTCACAAGATTAGCCAGTTGAAGTGGCAGTGGGCAGGGCACATAGCACGCAGAACAGATGGCCGATGGGGCCGAAAGGTTCTGGAGTGGAGACCACGGACCGGCAAGCGCAGCGTAGGTCGTCCATCGACACGGTGGACAGACGACCTGATGAAGGTCGCAGGACGACGTTGGATGCAGGCCGCTTCCAACCGTTCCTTTTGGAAAATCATGGGGGAGGCGTATGTTCAGTAGTGGACGTCCTACGGCTGAGATGATGATGATGATGATGATATTTTACAAAGAATTTATTGACAAAGAAGGAATAACAACAAATACAAAGGTTTCCTTTGACTTTTGATATACGGACCCCATACGGTACGCGAGTGCGGCATAAGTACGGCGTGGGTTTTTAAACGACGAAGCCGGATTAGGAGCTGGACCGGTGCTGAATATTTAACCAGTAAAGTAGGGGGCAGGGACAAAGCACCAAACAAGGTAAAGTTGGAAAATAATGTTACTGAATAATATACTTACAATCGGTCGGCTTACGAACAAATCCTTACAAGTTCTTAAATATATACCTACCTAGTTATGTAATCATTGATAAACAAACCGATGTGGCTTAATAAAGGAGAACTAAATCGTTTTTAAAAAATACCTTACATTCAGGTTAAGTTAAACTTTGATTTCTATACACATTATCGTAAAGACGACTAAAGGGGGCGGGGGAGTCCACTGAATGATCAACACGCCACGACTCGCGTCCACTTATACGATTCGAACGATCTCGGTCATTTTGTATCCACTTGCGTCCGCATCAATGCTCCGTAATGTAATGAGAATTCGATTCCTATTGTCATTTAAGAATCAATATCATCAAACTTGCTAGAACATTATTTCCTACCACATGCAACTACATCTTGATCCCAATGAGTTGTAGCGGCAGAATAACAACAGTTAGTGCGTGTTCGTATCGAAGTACGAGACGTCGTAGTGAGGGGACATGTTGAGTGATGTGCACTCTTAGAATTAATAATTGAATCAATTTGAACATTCATTCAATAGCGATATAGTCGTCTTATATAATTATGTAGAATTTCTGTTAGGGGTGTTTATGTAACACCTACACGCATTTTTATTAGTATTATTATTTATTTAAATACATTTTTGTGAGTATCTTGATTATTTTTATTTTCATTGTAAATAGATACCTACGTATATTTTTGATCACGTGATGTAATTAGTTGTAAGTTGAAATATGAGTAACAGTAAACTAAACGTTTCCAATAAATGTGAAGAATGACTGTTTAATAATTTTTCCACGTCTCGCACGGATAAATGCTCCAAGAGTTAAAAAAAATATTTAGAAACATTTGCAGTACCTCGCTTCTGTCAGTCGCCGTGTGCCACCCATATAGTATTTTTATAAAAGTAATGCACTGTAATAATTTATTTGAAATGCATTTCCCGAATTTTGGTGCTTTTGCTTTTTCTCGGTAGTGGATCTATTTCTTTGGAACGTGGAGTGTTATAAAGTGACATATAGGTTAAAATTATTTATTGACGTTCATATGTTGCGGATGTTTAAGCTGAATACATGATTTTAAATTAGTTTTTCAAACATGCTCATCAGTTACAGTACTTTTGTCCTGATCTTTCGCTACCGTCCTCCGTAAATACATACGACGGGGTTTATTCCATTTCACGTTCGGTTCGTGAATGTGTTATCAGTTTTCTCACATTTATACTTCACCACGCCCGCACATATATCTCTGCGTGTATCTTAATAATTTATTGGCAAAGCCGCAACGTTTAATTTAGCAGCGAGTCCCGGGCGAAATTTAAGCCTCTTACCGAGCTCAAGTGAGAAATAACGTGCATATTGTACATTCCGGGAATGCCGTTACAATACGGATATATTGTGTCTCATTAAACATAAAGTGGTTGGGTCGACATGCTGTCTACATTAATTTTGGTTGCAATTTGGCGTTTAGACGGAGTGACCCAACACAGGTTTATTTATACGATATTTATAGTATTACTAGAGATATGCTACCAGCGGCATTTCATTCGCGTTCTAGTGGCATACGGAAAATGCCACCAAAGTTATAATAACAAGCATACTATACAATAATAAGCATTGAATAGACTCGGTTCTAAAATCTCTCTCAAAAACGTATCTTTATAGGTTTTTGTGACGTTAAGCAGCAACATTATTTTTATTATTTGCTTTTTGTTCTCCAGACGCTCACATTGCATATCAGTGGTTAATTAGAAACTGACTACGAATTTTACAAATCTCAATAGTACTTTACCCAACTTTAAGAGTTTAGTAGAACTCGTCCTCCGATTCTAAGAACTCTTATATCAATGTATCCAATCAACGTTAATTCGGCGCACGGGTTATCATATTTAGATTTGGATATGATACTGACCTGCTCACCAAATATTTATAATAAATACCCAAACGGAGCTGAAATATTATGTGTTTAAAAGATATTTTTCTAACTTTGTATACAGAAAGATCGATCATTCGATCGAAAATCTTTAATTTGACACTTACGGAAACTTCCGCGCTAGGTACATAGGCCAGTGAATTAATACGTATATCCAGCTACTAGGGAAGTAAGTACGAAAACAAAGAATCAACACCTTCCGTTCTGAAAATCGAGATTTATATCGTAATATGACTATTTACTCTGCCCAAGGATATTATTATAGGATGAGGTTCTATTCCTTAAGCTAATAATGTTGTGTACCTTGCCTGCCAGCGTCCGTGGGAATACAATAATAAATTGACTCTGATATATACTTAGAAAATATACATTTTGTGGTAGAGTGCAGTCGTGCATGTTATCATGCATCGGAAAGCAGCTACTTTTGCGGCGGTGGAGCGAAATCTTTCGCAACGAACGTATTTGAGAACCGGTTTGGGATACCACGTGTGAAATTAGAGCTTTTGAGAAATAATCTTTTAAAATGACTCGAGGGTAGAATGTATTTTGTTTTCGCAGCAGCTTGCACAGTATTTATCAATAGTGATAGGTAGAAACTTTTGAACATCTTCCTAAACTATTTCAGTGTATATTATGAACGTTTGGGGAATGGCCCCGAGTTTCTTGCCGCTTCTTCTCGGTAGGCTCTATATATTTTGGAACGCGGCGGTAGTCTTTAAAGTACGTACGAAAACAATATGATGAAAAATTGACGTTCATAATTGCGTCTTTGATGCCTAAATTTAATAAATGATTTTGACTTTGACTTTGTTTTGCAATAAGGAAGGTAAGTGCCGGTTACTTGATTTTCATTGGCTTGAAAGAATATTATCTCAGCCGTAGGACGTCCACTGCTGAACATAGGCCTCCCCCTTGAAAGGATATATATTATGTTAACCTAGTGACCTCCCGACTATGAACAAATTTGCAAACCAGAGTTGCAAAAACCCCGCAAAAAAGAAGTGACTGTCGCTTTTTTGTTGATATTACCGATCTGGTATCTTTCAAGTGATAATTTGTTATGTAAAGATTTTTTTCCAGGTCCTTTACAGCGTCAAAAAAACAAAACATTCGCTGAAATCTATTGTATATTTGATAAGATAACATTTTTAATTGGATCCTTATTTGATTTGGCCTTGGCATACCTGTACGCCAAGGCTTTACAAAAGTTTTGTTTGGCATACAGGTATACCAAGGCAGCTTTACGGGTTTACGATTATTAAAACCTTTATCACCAATCCTTTTTTTATTTCTTTTTGTCCCGGGGAAATCCTTTATGGATACCACCTACCACGGGGAGGTAGGTGGTTATGTGGGAGTCCGTATACCCACCAAAACCCCGGGGTGTTCCGTCACTGCCGCTTTTGGCAGGAACGCGGGACAGATTTTGCACACGACCGCGAACCCGCCGCGGCTGTCCGTTGCCGGACCCTTCTCTTCGCGGCACGCCAGAACACATGGCGCGCCGCAACTGCCTCGGAGACTAAACCCGCCAACAATGGGCGCCAGACTTCCCCGTGTCTAGACGCCCGTGGTCTCCCTGCGGTGGGTCGGATACGTAGCCCCACCGCCTGCTACGTCAGCCACAGGGGATAACCCCCCCCGGACCCCCCCTCTTCAAGCCTGCGCCAAAGCGCCCGGGCCCCACCTCCTCGAGTCTGCGCCAAAGCGCCCGGACCCCGCCACTCCTTAGTGGACTTGGCGGCGGCATAGGAGCGGTCCTGCCTGAGCCGGCCAGCGCACCCCAACGCCGGCGCGGCCCCTGGGTTCCTCTTGGCTTCACCGTGGTGATCCAAGCCACGGCTACTGAGCTCCTCCGCCACGTCAATGCGGGAACCCTTCAGGGGGTTATCACCAATCCTAGCCCAGCAGTGAAAACTATTCGGGAAATCTGCGTTCTCGGTCTATTCGATGCTTGCGGACTTTCGCATTTTGTTAAAAAATCATAGGTGATATCTTTATTGAAATTTTTGTAAGTAGTAGATATTTTAATTTTTAATTTGACAGATAAACTTACGCAAGCGGTACCTGTCGTTAAAATTATATTAATACTAAAGTGTTAACGCAACAGTTTGATCGCTGAGTGACCCTCAATATCCACCTTTGAGCTAACAGCTTTATGTCTTCCAAGTACCCTAATTTTAACTTCTTTGGAGCCGTTCTAAGCCGTAACTCCTTTATAAGGCATTATCGCCGTAGGTTTAATTGCACCCTGAAATGTTGATGAGCAGCCGGCGGGGCGGGACGGTGCGAACCTCGTTACTTGTTGAATTATTCACCGCAGCCGCTCCGGACCCGCGCTGGGTTACAGTTAAAGCTTGGTGTCAAGGGTTGTGACTTCGTAACTCTGTACCATATAACGGTATGCACACTCCGGCTGCGGGCCCGTTGTTACGGCGCGGGCTGTCATGCCGGAGAGAGGACTTGCGTTATATCCGCAACGCGAGCTTTCATTTTGGCTGCATCCATACAATGTTCATGGCTTACGTGAAGAACGTTAATCCGCCATATACTTGCTCAAGTTCATATCGTTATAAATATGTATATATATATATATACATATTATTTTTTACTGCTTACACGTACCACGGCATTTTTATACCTAAATAGAATT
The DNA here is from genome assembly GCA_917880725.1 of Selenia dentaria. Taxonomy (NCBI): domain Eukaryota; kingdom Metazoa; phylum Arthropoda; class Insecta; order Lepidoptera; family Geometridae; genus Selenia; species Selenia dentaria. The sequence continues at coordinate 53,945,294 of OU862875.1, forward strand.
CCCTTAAATATAGTCGATAAGTTTATTTAACACTTGTTAATACAATGTTTATAAAGCAATAGTCACAAACTATGAAAGTGATTGTAGGTACTCAGTGCCATTACAAACAGTATCCATTATGTGTACATGCCGATATAAGTACAACACAGGTCGTAGCCATAGTGCAGGCAGGACATTATAATGTATTGTTTCGTCAGGAGACGCGCCCGACGATGCTTCGGATGCGGACATATACAAGTAGTAGTTATTAAGCAGCTCAGTTCAGGCGAATAAGTTTGCACACGTTCAGTCTTTATACGGGCCGATGAAATGTTCAAGAAAGATATACAGAAAACCCTTTATACTTGCACAGCAAAATCACAAATAAATAAGGATATCTTTTTTATAAATAACAACGAAAATATAATATAAATACGAGAATTAACTAAAACTAGACAAAGTCAGTATATCTATCATATGTAAATTTCTGTAACATATTGTTTTCGTTTTCATTTTCAGTACGTAACTCCGGAACGATATGGTGATGATAGCTGAAACTTAAAATTTAAGGGTAATTTTGGCCTACTATGTTATAACTTACAATTTATAGACGTACACTTTATTTTGTACGTGGCTTCGTATCCCACAGACCAAACGAGCCAACCAACACTCGCGAGCGGGTCAGCTAGTGTTCCATAATGTCTTTTGAGATGAATTTTCGTGCCCTGCATTGAGAGTGAAAAAGCGAAAAGAATTTGCAACTGTTCTAATAGCCATATCCATGGATAAGTGATACCTTCGTCCTACATTACACTGATGATACTTACTCTGTAATTATCATTTCAGCTTTTAGATAATTAAACATCGGCCAATTAGTAACATGTTTGTTTTTCTGTGTTTCACTTTACATACATATAGTAGGAAGGTAATCGTTCCGAATGGTGATGTTTACTAGCTGAGCTTGTAATGGAATGAAATCCATAATAAAACAGTTGCAGGGAGTCTAGTTCTGTCCGGTACTGCATTGCTCTTGCTACTCTTTTTGGCATTGACTTTGATGTAAAAGAAACGTGCATGTTGAATAACTTGGGGAAATACCGGTCATAAGTCTTCTCGTTTCTTTACCTTATCAACCCCAATGGCGCGGGTTACACGTTCATCGCCGACTAATATTTTACAAAATCATAAAAAAATGTCATTGGTTTTTATGATTATTTTCAGTTCTATTTGTTCATTTATACAAGTTTTACAGTGACATTTGGTTTTTTTTGGCTTTATTTTAGGTTTTTTTTAAGTGCCGGCGTGGCCTAAACGGAATAATTATTACATTCAGGCCGTGCCGGTCACAATGCCGGTCAGCGTACTTACGTACGCGTAATGTTCGATCGATGAGACAACGTGCGTTATGCTCGTAGACACGTAAAATAAAATAAAATAATATAAAATATATAAAATAATATAAAATAATATAAAATAATATAAATAAAATAAAATAAAATAAATAAAACGGGACCATATTACTAATTCTTTAACTTTTTTCTCTAAGTCCTAAAAATAGGTATGCCATCAAAAAATCAAAAAACCAAGTGGTTACAGGTGTTCATTGGGGCCGCGCCGGTCATATTGTATGATTGAATACACAGCTTTTGCATTCTGCGGCGCGAACGGGCTTCGCAAAGTAGGGTCTGGCGTGCCGGTCATTTTGACCCCCCATGGCCCCAATGGGTAGATCAAGTGCCGGTCATTTTGACCCACCATGGCGATGAACGTGTTAAATTCTGTCTGAGTATGTGTAATTTTTCTATTTAAAATTGCTTGTTCTCGCTTATATGACCATTCTCAATAAACATGCATTAGTGCTTTAAAATCATTTAATGAAAAATATCAACTCTTTAAGATCTAATTCAAAACAATAAATTATTAGGAATAAATGACGTTCTTAATACAATTTTAATTATTAATTGCGAAAGTTACGCAAGAACCTACGGCCAGGTGAGTGATTGGTATTCCCTCACCGAGATTCAATTCAAATCAACAACGATTTGGCGAACTTCGCCGGTCGCCGCCCCCCACTGGGATAGTCGGGCGAATTGGTTCCTGATCGCGAGCAGGACGTCCCGCCGGCCCGCGCTACTCATGTTCTACTCATAGCACAGAGATGTCTCTGAGGACAGGTTGCAGGGGTCGCGTGAAGTTGACATGTGAATGATGTTAGATCAATAATTAGAGTAAAACACAAAACGGAAAGGGAGATATCTCTCTGGTACTTACTTAATTTGTAATCATAAGGTGCTCTGCTTTGTATGAAAATATGTCACTGTACTAACTGCGCCCTGCGGGATCACTCGTGGCTTTTCTGAGAAAAATATCCCATTTATACTTTATACTATTCCTCATTGATATGGCTGTCTTAAACAAAAATGTTACTTTTAATACGGGCTAGTAGTTCCGGAGGTTAGTGAGATTAAACTAACAAACATAAACTTTTCCGCGTTATCATATTACAATTATTGTATTGTAGAATAAAATGTCGATTATAAATGCGAAAGTATTTCTGTGTGCGCCAAAACTACTGAATCGATTTGCGTTGTGTAGTTAGATAGGCAAATGAGAACACGGTTTTATTTCAAAAAATGCGAGCGGAACTGCAGCCTGCTGCCAGTATCAAAAATAACAATGCTTCTAGACAATATAATAAACTGTTTATTTTTCTAGTCACATACTACTTTTATATTACTATAGGAGAAGCCCCACAGTCCATAAGCTGGTCCTGACGCAGGAGTCGATAAAGATTCAATTATCCGAATGGTAAGGCGCGGCCACCGCGGGGACGGCCGCCGATAACTACGTTGCTGCTTTATGAGGGACGACGTTTGCCGCACATACTGTAATCGTTGTACGTATTAAGGTTCCATAATCATTAAATACACTTGTAGCATGGTTTGTGCCTCATCATACCCTACTGCCACTTTTATCTAGGGCCATTACAATAAGAAACTATAAAAAACTTATATCTAATTCCACGTGCCACAATAAAAAGTATTAAGTTTAAATTGTGATATATATTCGTCAAGTGATCACTGCATTAAACTTAAAAATACTGCTTACAACTCATTTATAAATATCATAAAACCACATTACTATAACTTAAACTTTTTTTACATTTTATTAACGTTTACTTTCTATGTTTAGGTCACTAGCACAAATATAATAATTTTACACTGCATTCCTAAATGTTAAAGTAAAAAAGACATATTAATTTAAAACTAATTCATTTCTGTAAATAATTTAAACTGCGATGGGCAGCTTGTAACTATACCACCTCTCACAAACGAACGAACTACTCTCATCATGTTTTGGCCAAATGATCGTCAACCCATACGTTATGTAAATATAAGTAACCTTGGTTCTTTTAGAGTTGTAGAGACTTCCAAGGTAATTAATGTGTGCGTATATAAGTAATAAAAATTTTGTTTGTTATATAAGATTGAGGGCCCCATCCATCGCCCACAACTATGAGTGCCATCCAATGTCTGCACCCCCTTGGAGGGGAAAGGATAGTATAGGAATGGTTAACTTAGTGTATAACAATAACCATTCAACTCTGCTTGATGGAACTTCAATTCTGTTGCACTAGCCTTGACTAGTATTGTAGTAAAAGGACTAATTGTCCTAAGTTTGTAAATTGGCACACAACAGTGGCCTAGCAATCAATACGATTATAAATCGGTGTTCTGTTGCACTAGCCTTGACTAGTAATGTAGTAAAAGGACTAATTGTCCTAGGTTTGTAAATTGGCACACAACAGTGGCCTAGTAATCAATACTCAATACAACTGTAAATCGTTTATAGTTTTATACCTGTATTATAAATACAGTCAGATATATCTCCTTGCCTCACAAGATGAGATAATAGATAATTATTTTGGGGTTCAACCCAATCTGGTTATACCAGTTTTCCATAGTTATTCAATCGATTCAATAATTACACGCATTCATCAAAGAATAAGATCCCAATTAATCCCCGCAACCAAGCAGAGCCAGAATTTACACGAAAGGGCCCCAAGTGTACGCCTACACCGTAGTATCAACAGCGAACACTCGATATTCTATCAGTGCCGGGTACCTGACTACGGAAGACATCAAGATACATACTCAATTGATTCATGATAGTAATCAAGAACCATATTATACTGAGGTTTATTACAACCAAACTGTTTAACAGTTAAAGAAAGTTAATTTCATCTTGAAATAATAAATAATTCTATATGTTTCATATAAATTATTTTTTCACATAGAACTTAGTATGTGTATAGTTTAAGAATAATTAATTCTATACTCATAAGTAACATCATGCTAGGGCTGAATAGTTTTATTCAATTACTTGTAATAATATCAGTTCTCCTTTCTAATATATAGGAACAGAAGGGCAGGAAGTGATTAAATGGATTAGGGTAGGACTTCAACCTCCCGCGATCAATTAATATTAACCCAACCATAATTCGATGATGTCGTGTATAATGTTTGTAAATGGTTCAATAAATAAATAACTCTTTGGCCGTAGAGCACCCTTTATCGAACCTGTGTCCAGTGTGGGGAAAATTTCTCACCGACGTGTATAGTACTTATGCTTGCAGTCGAAGCTTTCCAAATTAAGCAATCATGCGAGGGAGTTTATTAATCCCGGGGGTTGTGAGGCCCCAAAATCGCAACTAGCTCAACATTTATTACATAATTATAAAAGCACTCCAGTCTGATGAATTTATCAAACTATTGTCAGGTTAAATATATCACAATTTAAATACTTGGACGAATTAACGAAAGAAGGACTTAGGGTTTCATAGTTAAGTTCAATTAGCAAGAATCTAATTTAATCAAGTCAAAGGCAACCAGTATTATCACAACCGAATTGATTATGAAATATGATTTCCGAGTCTTGGCACTCAATAAATGGTAATTGAACAGATACGCCTTAACTGCATTAACTTAATTATTCATCTTAAGAGACAGAATGATAACAAAGCTGGGCTGCAATACGTTACTTTGAAAGCAGATTACTTCCGGTCCCTGTTCATTTCTAACTCGTAAGTGAATCTATTTACGCTTAATTGCTTATCGATTAAAGATCAATATATTAAGTCAAGGCTATTCCATATATTCCCCATACATTCCTGTAAGAGTAATAAATTCCAAGCCAAGAACACACTGACCCCTAAGAGTCGCCTTATTTGCTGTAACTTTAAAAATATCTTGTGAATATTCTACCACCCGCTATAAAGCTTAGGTAAGGTAGGATAATATTAACTATTCCGTAAAATGATTAAGTCTCCTTCGAAAAATCTATAACAAATGGCGAATACGTCAAACATACTCATATTAATAATATTCCGCTAGATTAGGTAGTTTTAATTAATCGATGTGACAATCTCTGAAAATTGGTTAATTAAAGTTCAATATAATGTTCCATTGACATACCTATAAAAAGTTGTGTAACCATAAAACATAATATAAATTAATACCAATTAAACAATGACCATCTCTGAAAGAATTTGGTTAAACAAAAGCACATAAGTTCCCTTGATATACAGTAGTATTATGATATACCTAGAAGTAGTGATCACTCAACATATACTTAACTATAATATACAGCAAGATAATATAAAACGTATATGTAAACATCTCTGGAAAAAAATTGATAGACAAGTTCATCGTATTTCCTTGTTATACAATAAGTGACTTTGTAATTATTTACTGTTAATAAATTAAATGTAGACAAAGTAATCAGTCACTCATTGTATTAATTAGGATTTCCATATCGGTTAAGCATACACAACGTTTCATCTTGAGAAATGATATTTATATTAGAAATAATATAATTCAAATTATATTTTTTTTTAGTAAGACAATTATTTTAATTAAAATATAATTTTAATTTTATAGTACAACAGTTGGTTGTAAACAAAACCGATATGGTGAGTTTAAAATAACATGCCACAAACCTCCGAAGACTTCTTTTAGACTGTGAGTCGTCATGTAATTCAACCTGGAAATTTACCTAATAGTACCAATCTATTATTTAATCCTCACTACGCTTGAATTTACGTTGAATATTATTTCGTCGACTTCAGAAGAATGATTTGTATTTTGGAATAAAATAATTCAAGTTAAACATCCAGTAAATAGTTACTTGCTTTAAGATTCAACTACGTCGATACGTCCTAGTAAGTCTCGATTTTGATCAAATGGATAATATTTACACATCTGTATCTACTCTAGTACACTACTGATTTAATACGTATTTTCAGTATTGACGATATTAAAATAATTCAATTCTTTACGATAAATCTACATGACAACCCACAGTTCAGCAAACAGCTCTCGAACTTCCTGTGTTCTGGAAGAAACAGAATTATCACCCCCCCAAATCGAAGAAATAACGCATTTATTACAACTATACAAATAGGAATTTACCGCGGAGGAGAAAGAAGTGGATCCGACTGTCCATCACTAATGGTTTCATGTTTCTAACTACACTTAGATCTAATTAAATCTACACGTGGACGCTGAAAGAAAAAGATATTAACTTAAATTTACATGAAACCTCCGGCACACGTCATCGGATATCCACGAGTTGATTATTTTTTGTCACTTTCTCCTCTTCATTACCTTAAGAGTATCAAATCCAATTTCGGACATTTTTGATATTTCCAAAAGTAATGTTATATTATTTAACTTCGACAGGATTTTATTATTTAATAACTTTAAGATTATACTCGCGTCTGTGTTCATATTTAATTACCAAATGATTAAAGTTATTAAGTGCATTCACACATAAAAAACCTAATTAAAGATTATGGCTTCTTACTTGCAAGGGAAATAACTTCATTCGAAAAGCAGTCGCCCTTGTTAGCACTTTGCTCTAAATAACGAGCATACAAACTAAGTTTCTTGTTATGTAACACAGTCCCTATTAAATGCCTAACTTCCCACTTAAACTAGCTGAAAACTGGTGAACCACTCATATGTATTTATTTAAATACACAGAAGGTGTATTTTACTAAATTCATTATTACAGAGATTTAATCTCAAGCCTTGGTTTAAGTACTGCCCTAAATTCTTAAAACTAAAATCGAAAGGCATGTACAAATAGCCTTATTACTACCGACTTAAACCAATAGCTTTAAAATTGTTGTTAAGTAGTGTCGTGTACTTGCGTTTTGTTATTTATGAACAAATTTGAATTTTGACACAAGGGTTGTCGATAGGATAATCAATAAATTGAAACCCACCGACAATGCAAGATTATTTTGATATCCCCAGATAGGCTCGATTCAATATCGACTGGGTAACATCATTAATCTTAGCCTTGTACCACAATACAAATAATTTAATACAGACGAAATTACAGTTATTCAATTATATATGATGTCGAGGCTCCCTTTTATCTTGGTAAATGAATTATGGTGTGTAATTTATGATGTAAAAATGTGAAGGTAACTACTTATTTCTAAATGTTACTTAAATTTAAGCTGTGTTAATTTTCTGTTGTCACACATTCATGATTTATTATATCCTCCTAAGAGTAATAAATCATTACTTTTATTGAGTAAGCATTCCCTAAAATTCATTTAGATCCGTGGATTATATTAATTCACGTCCAATTGAATTTAAATTATATATTATAATGTAATGTGTAATTATATGAGTGATACAACCAAACACAAGAAATAAAATGAACAATACAATAAAAATATGATTATGACAGAAGTAATAAAACACTCATTAAAATATTACTTTACAACAACAATTTTTGATACATTTAATGAATGTTCTACCCTTTCAAATGCATAAAGGATACCATCACTCACAGACAAAGCTCAGAAGGGTTTATAATATTAATAATAGAATAATGAATATGTTCTTCTATGCTAAGTTATACTAGAATTCGATTTAAACTAACTACATAAATATTAGAAAACATTTAATTAATTGTGTATTGAATCAATATTATAATATATGTAAATCATTTTATCATACAATAATTATTTAATTATTTTGGCATGATAATGAATTATTAGACAATTTTTGCTATGTTTTAAATGACAACATTTTATAAAAGACCATAAAATTATAGGAATTATCCCGTTAATAATAATCACTAAAAAAAAAACAGCAAGCTTTGAAATATTAAAATTTAAATAATAAGTCCAATTTTAAAACAAAACCCACGGAGTTTCGCTGAGAGGTTAAAATTAAAGAACCACTTACATAATCAGCCTTGGAAGACACTACACTTCACTTGACTCTAATTTAATTATGTTATCAATTTAACGAACGCGCGACCGTCGTTTTAATCCCGGTACACACCCTGACTTCAGAATATTTTCCAAACAAATGCGCGCGCGTCCGACTTTCAAAGAATTCCGGTTCACACTCCTGAGCACCGCCGATCTCTGAAGCAAGCGTCCGTTCCTGGTCTGCCCTGATTGGTCGACTGCACCTGTTTTTGCCGACCTCCCGACCATTCTACTCTATGCTTTGATAAGCAAAAATGTGACCTTATATTCTTAATAATAGAATTTAATTCAGTGTGAACGTTTATTTTTTAACCGCAATTGATTATTTGTAATGCATTCGATCCGTGTTTACCCTATAGCTATCTCCCTTTAACTCTTTTATGTGTTCAAATTGACGATAGGTACATTCACCCCCCAAAATTTTATGAGTGTTAAACGAATTAAATTTTGTAATTAACAAATATATAAATTATAATTTTTTTTTATAATTCCCTAATTAATAACACTTATCCCTATCAATGTTTTTTCTATTTGTTTGGCTGTAAAACTTGTTATGTCTATCTTCTTAAGTTTCTTATTAACGTTTTATTCCTACTTATTCCAGCACAATTTTTTTATAAAAGATTTATGTTTAATATTGAGCGTTTTATATTTTAAATCAATCTAAGTTATTCACACATACAATATGATTTAACGAAACACATAACTTTACTTAATAATAATCAATATTCGTGATTTGGATATTGTTCTCTTAGTTTCTACTATAGAGTGAGTAGTACCAACTACTTAAATCATTATATTTATCACTAAATGGTCGTTGGTATCCATTAACGTCAATATTATTAATCAATTTACTCTAAATTAAACTCTACCAAATTATCTGGATAAGTAAATAGCATTACAGTAACCTGTTAAGTTTTAGGTAACTAGGTCCAAAACATTATTTACGTTTGGAAAAGGGTTACTTTTTACAATGTCGTCCCTCATATATTTATTCAGTCCTGTTCGTGATTTGTATAGCATTTGATTAGTTCTGCTTCAGGAACATGACGTAATCTAAGTTAATTTTTATCAGTTTATGAGCTATGTTGTTTTGCTATTAGTATTTTAGCTATGTGACATTAGGCATTTATGGTATACTATCATAAAATAATTATTATAAAACAGATGTTCAAGTTTCGGAAGCCACAAAGAACCTTCTTGAATGCTTTTTATGACAGTAAGTCCGAAATAGACCGCCCAAGTCTTTGTTGACCGTTCAATAGTGTTTGGTCGAGAATTGTTGTTGGTAATTAGTTTCAATTCAATTTCTCTTGTTGTTGCTTTTAAGTCCTTTTTATAATTTGACTATTATTATCCTTTATGATCGAACGGAGCGTTGTTTTAAATTCCAGTTTGTAACCTACTAATTTTATCTAGGTTTCCGCAATTAACAATACATTCTTAACTTACTGAACTAACCTCGAATGACTATCATTTATAAAACTGCATATTTACCTCTTGACTCTCTATGACCCCATAAGCCTATATATACAAGATTCCTAATATTTCCAGATTTATAGATTGACAAGATTTAACTACTCGAATAATTTTACTTTTAGAAGCTAGCACATAAGTTTTTTTTTTTTTTTTTTTTTTTTTTTTTTTTTATTTGTTTTTTTTTTTTTTTTTTTTTTACCGCGTGTTAAACATCTTTAACTTATGATCCAATAGTAATATTCATTATGAGGCTATAAATAAAATGTATACTTCAAGTTCTTCAATAGTTTGTAAACCGATTAGTGTTCCATCTAAAAATGAATTTGCTTATTTACGCTCTTTCTCTTTATGTATTTATTTGATTTATTTATTTACTGGAAGACCAACAGCTATATAATATGTACTTTCAGAGACGGTAGAATTGTAAAGCGAATTATAGATGCTCACTGATAGATGTTATATGAATTGTTACTAAATAATTGTGCGCATGAAAACCATAACGTAGTCGGGTGCTAACCACAAAAATATAAGAAATAAAAACTCTCTACTACCCAGTCACCTAGCGGACGCTACCTTTGTACAAAACAAATCAATACCTACTAGTCTAGTTAAGTTGTTAAAGTTATTACTAGCTCCTCACACATATGAATTGTGATTATAATTACTATTGACGGCAGGCACTCTTAAGAGTAGATTAAACCTCAACTGTCTTAGATGACCTAGTAAATTTATTTTATCTATTATAACTTTAAGTTGTTATTATTATTAAAGTGCTTGATGTAGAAAAAAAATCTTTATGAAATGCTTGAACTTTGAAATAATTAATCTCATTTTTCTTTGAAATCTAACAGTTAGTTATTTTATTTAACATGTTTACCTAATTTTCCTGTGCATTGATTTTCTTTATTTAATTATTTAGTGTTTAAATTAATTGGAAAAGCTGGTTTTCTTCGTGTGTTTCCAAGGCTCGCTTTTATTTTATTTGTGTAAGACCACACTTAATAGCATGTTTCTCTACTTCGTCTAGTACAATGCTGACATGTCTCTAAGTTATGTTTGCTTATGATAGCTAAGTCGTAAGAATTGATGCAATACATAACATATTAGTGCGGTCATTCTTTTACTAATCTAACTACTAAAGTATTACATTTTCTACTCTATAAATTATTATGTAAGAAAGATTTTATTTTCCGAATCTGTGAGTATATATATTTATTGTTGTCTCTCGCTTCAAGCAAAAAAACAATTTGTTAGCGTGTCTTCTCGAATTCAAACGCGATACAAGGTGGACGCTAGAATTACTATGTCTCTTTTCTTTTATTTAATTACTTTTCAATTAGCTTCTGTTAAAGGATTATATAACTTTAAATGATAGAAATATATTTTCCCGTTTATTTCTTATGTATAAATTATATATAGTTAGATTCTTTATTATTTCACCATAGCGTTTCTATACTCTACTTGCGATTCAACTACTTGTGCAAAGTTTTTTTTTTAAGCATTTATGGTCAGTTAAGGTATCAGTCATTTTATCATATTAGTGCACAACCACATTTGTAACCAACGATATAATACTTTCTAGATCGTCAGAATTTAAATTTTAAGTTTCCTATTTTTGTAGCAATCTGCAAAGGACAAGACTTTATATATTTTTTTTATTTCCTACAGTTTCCTCACCCCCCTAACTCTCATCATCCTAATTTCCATATCCACAATAACTATCAATCCATCTTCACTCAAAATACATTAATTTCAGTGTCACAACATATACTTTATTTAATTCCTCAAAATACTCTAACTCTTTCCGTCTTCACGAACACCAAATTGTAGGCTGTAAAGCCTACATTTTAAGTAGATAACTCTACTACAGTTAATAATCCTGGTTCCTAAGGCACCAAATTGTAACTATACCACCTCTCACAAACGAACGAACTACTCTCATCATGTTTTGGCCAAATGATCGTCAACCCATACGTTATGTAAATATAAGTAACCTTGGTTCTTTTAGAGTTGTAGAGACTTCCAAGGTAATTAATGTGTGCGTATATAAGTAATAAAAATTTTGTTTGTTATATAAGATTGAGGGCCCCATCCATCGCCCACAACTATGAGTGCCATCCAATGTCTGCACCCCCTTGGAGGGGAAAGGATAGTATAGGAATGGTTAACTTAGTGTATAACAATAACCATTCAACTCTGCTTGATGGAACTTCAATTCTGTTGCACTAGCCTTGACTAGTATTGTAGTAAAAGGACTAATTGTCCTAAGTTTGTAAATTGGCACACAACAGTGGCCTAGCAATCAATACGATTATAAATCGGTGTTCTGTTGCACTAGCCTTGACTAGTAATGTAGTAAAAGGACTAATTGTCCTAGGTTTGTAAATTGGCACACAACAGTGGCCTAGTAATCAATACTCAATACAACTGTAAATCGTTTATAGTTTTATACCTGTATTATAAATACAGTCAGATATATCTCCTTGCCTCACAAGATGAGATAATAGATAATTATTTTGGGGTTCAACCCAATCTGGTTATACCAGTTTTCCATAGTTATTCAATCGATTCAATAATTACACGCATTCATCAAAGAATAAGATCCCAATTAATCCCCGCAACCAAGCAGAGCCAGAATTTACACGAAAGGGCCCCAAGTGTACGCCTACACCGTAGTATCAACAGCGAACACTCGATATTCTATCAGTGCCGGGTACCTGACTACGGAAGACATCAAGATACATACTCAATTGATTCATGATAGTAATCAAGAACCATATTATACTGAGGTTTATTACAACCAAACTGTTTAACAGTTAAAGAAAGTTAATTTCATCTTGAAATAATAAATAATTCTATATGTTTCATATAAATTATTTTTTCACATAGAACTTAGTATGTGTATAGTTTAAGAATAATTAATTCTATACTCATAAGTAACATCATGCTAGGGCTGAATAGTTTTATTCAATTACTTGTAATAATATCAGTTCTCCTTTCTAATATATAGGAACAGAAGGGCAGGAAGTGATTAAATGGATTAGGGTAGGACTTCAACCTCCCGCGATCAATTAATATTAACCCAACCATAATTCGATGATGTCGTGTATAATGTTTGTAAATGGTTCAATAAATAAATAACTCTTTGGCCGTAGAGCACCCTTTATCGAACCTGTGTCCAGTGTGGGGAAAATTTCTCACCGACGTGTATAGTACTTATGCTTGCAGTCGAAGCTTTCCAAATTAAGCAATCATGCGAGGGAGTTTATTAATCCCGGGGGTTGTGAGGCCCCAAAATCGCAACTAGCTCAACATTTATTACATAATTATAAAAGCACTCCAGTCTGATGAATTTATCAAACTATTGTCAGGTTAAATATATCACAATTTAAATACTTGGACGAATTAACGAAAGAAGGACTTAGGGTTTCATAGTTAAGTTCAATTAGCAAGAATCTAATTTAATCAAGTCAAAGGCAACCAGTATTATCACAACCGAATTGATTATGAAATATGATTTCCGAGTCTTGGCACTCAATAAATGGTAATTGAACAGATACGCCTTAACTGCATTAACTTAATTATTCATCTTAAGAGACAGAATGATAACAAAGCTGGGCTGCAATACGTTACTTTGAAAGCAGATTACTTCCGGTCCCTGTTCATTTCTAACTCGTAAGTGAATCTATTTACGCTTAATTGCTTATCGATTAAAGATCAATATATTAAGTCAAGGCTATTCCATATATTCCCCATACATTCCTGTAAGAGTAATAAATTCCAAGCCAAGAACACACTGACCCCTAAGAGTCGCCTTATTTGCTGTAACTTTAAAAATATCTTGTGAATATTCTACCACCCGCTATAAAGCTTAGGTAAGGTAGGATAATATTAACTATTCCGTAAAATGATTAAGTCTCCTTCGAAAAATCTATAACAAATGGCGAATACGTCAAACATACTCATATTAATAATATTCCGCTAGATTAGGTAGTTTTAATTAATCGATGTGACAATCTCTGAAAATTGGTTAATTAAAGTTCAATATAATGTTCCATTGACATACCTATAAAAAGTTGTGTAACCATAAAACATAATATAAATTAATACCAATTAAACAATGACCATCTCTGAAAGAATTTGGTTAAACAAAAGCACATAAGTTCCCTTGATATACAGTAGTATTATGATATACCTAGAAGTAGTGATCACTCAACATATACTTAACTATAATATACAGCAAGATAATATAAAACGTATATGTAAACATCTCTGGAAAAAAATTGATAGACAAGTTCATCGTATTTCCTTGTTATACAATAAGTGACTTTGTAATTATTTACTGTTAATAAATTAAATGTAGACAAAGTAATCAGTCACTCATTGTATTAATTAGGATTTCCATATCGGTTAAGCATACACAACGTTTCATCTTGAGAAATGATATTTATATTAGAAATAATATAATTCAAATTATATTTTTTTTTAGTAAGACAATTATTTTAATTAAAATATAATTTTAATTTTATAGTACAACAGTTGGTTGTAAACAAAACCGATATGGTGAGTTTAAAATAACATGCCACAAACCTCCGAAGACTTCTTTTAGACTGTGAGTCGTCATGTAATTCAACCTGGAAATTTACCTAATAGTACCAATCTATTATTTAATCCTCACTACGCTTGAATTTACGTTGAATATTATTTCGTCGACTTCAGAAGAATGATTTGTATTTTGGAATAAAATAATTCAAGTTAAACATCCAGTAAATAGTTACTTGCTTTAAGATTCAACTACGTCGATACGTCCTAGTAAGTCTCGATTTTGATCAAATGGATAATATTTACACATCTGTATCTACTCTAGTACACTACTGATTTAATACGTATTTTCAGTATTGACGATATTAAAATAATTCAATTCTTTACGATAAATCTACATGACAACCCACAGTTCAGCAAACAGCTCTCGAACTTCCTGTGTTCTGGAAGAAACAGAATTATCACCCCCCCAAATCGAAGAAATAACGCATTTATTACAACTATACAAATAGGAATTTACCGCGGAGGAGAAAGAAGTGGATCCGACTGTCCATCACTAATGGTTTCATGTTTCTAACTACACTTAGATCTAATTAAATCTACACGTGGACGCTGAAAGAAAAAGATATTAACTTAAATTTACATGAAACCTCCGGCACACGTCATCGGATATCCACGAGTTGATTATTTTTTGTCACTTTCTCCTCTTCATTACCTTAAGAGTATCAAATCCAATTTCGGACATTTTTGATATTTCCAAAAGTAATGTTATATTATTTAACTTCGACAGGATTTTATTATTTAATAACTTTAAGATTATACTCGCGTCTGTGTTCATATTTAATTACCAAATGATTAAAGTTATTAAGTGCATTCACACATAAAAAACCTAATTAAAGATTATGGCTTCTTACTTGCAAGGGAAATAACTTCATTCGAAAAGCAGTCGCCCTTGTTAGCACTTTGCTCTAAATAACGAGCATACAAACTAAGTTTCTTGTTATGTAACACAGTCCCTATTAAATGCCTAACTTCCCACTTAAACTAGCTGAAAACTGGTGAACCACTCATATGTATTTATTTAAATACACAGAAGGTGTATTTTACTAAATTCATTATTACAGAGATTTAATCTCAAGCCTTGGTTTAAGTACTGCCCTAAATTCTTAAAACTAAAATCGAAAGGCATGTACAAATAGCCTTATTACTACCGACTTAAACCAATAGCTTTAAAATTGTTGTTAAGTAGTGTCGTGTACTTGCGTTTTGTTATTTATGAACAAATTTGAATTTTGACACAAGGGTTGTCGATAGGATAATCAATAAATTGAAACCCACCGACAATGCAAGATTATTTTGATATCCCCAGATAGGCTCGATTCAATATCGACTGGGTAACATCATTAATCTTAGCCTTGTACCACAATACAAATAATTTAATACAGACGAAATTACAGTTATTCAATTATATATGATGTCGAGGCTCCCTTTTATCTTGGTAAATGAATTATGGTGTGTAATTTATGATGTAAAAATGTGAAGGTAACTACTTATTTCTAAATGTTACTTAAATTTAAGCTGTGTTAATTTTCTGTTGTCACACATTCATGATTTATTATATCCTCCTAAGAGTAATAAATCATTACTTTTATTGAGTAAGCATTCCCTAAAATTCATTTAGATCCGTGGATTATATTAATTCACGTCCAATTGAATTTAAATTATATATTATAATGTAATGTGTAATTATATGAGTGATACAACCAAACACAAGAAATAAAATGAACAATACAATAAAAATATGATTATGACAGAAGTAATAAAACACTCATTAAAATATTACTTTACAACAACAATTTTTGATACATTTAATGAATGTTCTACCCTTTCAAATGCATAAAGGATACCATCACTCACAGACAAAGCTCAGAAGGGTTTATAATATTAATAATAGAATAATGAATATGTTCTTCTATGCTAAGTTATACTAGAATTCGATTTAAACTAACTACATAAATATTAGAAAACATTTAATTAATTGTGTATTGAATCAATATTATAATATATGTAAATCATTTTATCATACAATAATTATTTAATTATTTTGGCATGATAATGAATTATTAGACAATTTTTGCTATGTTTTAAATGACAACATTTTATAAAAGACCATAAAATTATAGGAATTATCCCGTTAATAATAATCACTAAAAAAAAAACAGCAAGCTTTGAAATATTAAAATTTAAATAATAAGTCCAATTTTAAAACAAAACCCACGGAGTTTCGCTGAGAGGTTAAAATTAAAGAACCACTTACATAATCAGCCTTGGAAGACACTACACTTCACTTGACTCTAATTTAATTATGTTATCAATTTAACGAACGCGCGACCGTCGTTTTAATCCCGGTACACACCCTGACTTCAGAATATTTTCCAAACAAATGCGCGCGCGTCCGACTTTCAAAGAATTCCGGTTCACACTCCTGAGCACCGCCGATCTCTGAAGCAAGCGTCCGTTCCTGGTCTGCCCTGATTGGTCGACTGCACCTGTTTTTGCCGACCTCCCGACCATTCTACTCTATGCTTTGATAAGCAAAAATGTGACCTTATATTCTTAATAATAGAATTTAATTCAGTGTGAACGTTTATTTTTTAACCGCAATTGATTATTTGTAATGCATTCGATCCGTGTTTACCCTATAGCTATCTCCCTTTAACTCTTTTATGTGTTCAAATTGACGATAGGTACAAGCTGGGACTTAAATATCTACTTTAATGTATTTTCACAGCGGCAATTTCACTTTACGAAGGATTGAAGAAAAACATCTCGCGCCAAAATTGAAATAATTTACCCGAAACCGGAAGCTTTGCTGTAAGTCAAGTTTGGAACGACGATGACGACACGAACTGAGCGCAAACAAACATGAAAAATATCGGTACTATTCCTAACTTTTTTATATCTAACTGTATGGACTCGTACGGTTTGTACGTTTGGCATTCGTCAATGTAAATAATGGGTTAGTTTTGGATTGAAATTGTTAGAATCAAACTACGGCCTGTTTAGAATAAAATACAGTTTACGTCACCACTACACGTTACACGTTCACGTTCGTTCAACTAGATGGTCGCTGGTTCGATTCCCTCGGGCTTGAATGTTTGGTGAAAATAATATCGCAGGCGAACCTAAAGTATGGTGGTAGTGCCCGCTCCAGTGTCCGCTTGGCTAGCTACCACCCGCTAGGAAACCTGTCAATAGTCACTCTATGTAAGTCACGTTCCAGCAGTTATTATAAGTTACAAAAAACCTAGCTATTGGTTAGTTGGCACATAAATGAAGATGCGATTTTGTTTTTTTTTGTTTTATTGATAGATAAAAGCTTTTAAAAATAATAGTTTTTCAGTGTTAGAGGTAAATTATGTAGCATGTTAGGACAAAATTATAATTGCTAAATTATAATTTTGTCCTAACGTAGAAAACGCATGTATTCTTGGTAGGTTTATGTATAACTTATCAGCAAAATAACGTCAAATAAATAATACATACCACATATAATAACATCAATAGTAACAACTTTAATATAATATAATATATAATAATATATATATATATATATATATATAATAATATATAATATAATAATAACTTTAATGTGATACGACGTCTCAAACCTGTAACTTATCAACAAATAATCTGCCAAATCAATATGGTTATCGTTTTGTAAATTTGTTTCCGAATTAATGTATTTGAAATTTATTTGAAGTGCTGTCATAGACAAAACAGCTTGGCCATTGTAATTTTAAAATTTCTTGTATATTCTCATAAACGTCTCCCGTTTCTTTTTTTTGTCCGTAGATTTTCGGTAAGAAAGCTACTATTTAATAGAAAAAAATAACAAATCGAACCTCTGTAATACATTCCACATCGTAACACTGAAACGCTTCCATTTATAATGCTTATTACAGTCAAAAACAAAAATAATCTCTTAAGAAACCTCCCGCCGATTTGCGTTCGGCACAAAGTCGCTGTAGCCGCGTTATACAAGAGTGTGTGTGCACGTATCCGGCGCCGTGAGTAGGGCTGCCACGTGACGTGGACGGGGAACTTCGCGCTGATTGGGTATTATTGAGCTTGGGTAGGACGATAGTGGACAGGGCTGACACACACACACAAAACATTGGTTTATTTGGTCGGCGGGCTTATTTGTGAGAAAAGCTAGCAAAGTAAAAAAATATTTAAATTTTTGTTATTTTGTGGAGATTCCGCGTATTCTTCTATACAAAGATTGAAAGGTGTAAAACCTTAAAAAATATAACTGTAAATTATAAACAGATGATATTTACGAATTATTATCAGCTAACGCTAATAGATGAAGGTCATTTTAAGTGCTTCTTTATTGCTACTATATTATTTAAGCGTAATTCCTATAATAAACCTATAACGTATGTGTCACGATATTGAAATGCCAATTTAATTAAAATTTAGATAGTAAACTCACTCTTAAGGAGACATCAAAACCCACTTTTTCCTAGTACCATCATTTCACACAGACACATTGTTGCATTGACTATTTGGCAACCCTAACAACTAAAAGAAACTTCGTTCCGCTAGCTTATTTTTGGCTTCTTTACATAAACGGCAAAACACGTGCCTTGTCAGTTCTGTTAAACCACACACGGCTATATTCCATTTTACAATTACGAAACGCTTAATTGCTTTAATTTTACTAACTTGTTATGTTAACTGAGTTGTGTTATTAAATAAATGAATATGTATATATTTCTAAGTTAACATGCGTATCAAGAAAAGGAAGGCAACCCTATCAACTATAGATGGCATTAAGCGGCTAACTTTGTAACAGAGTTTGGAGTCCGGTGGAGACGCGAGTCGAGGAGGCTGTCGGCTCCACGCCTCGTAGCACGTCTGTCGCCGGGCCGGACCGGATCAGACAGGTAACTTATCCAGATTCACGAGGAAACACTTCCAAAGAACCCGGAAAGTTGGGAACTGAATATTGTGAAAGGACATTCATAATGAAAAATACGTTACAAGTTTTTTCCGTGGATGGTGCTAGATAATCAATTTAAGAACGTACTCAGGTACTTACATGAGTAAAAAGGTTATCACGGGGAATGATTTTTTATGAAAAATACAGATAAATATGCCATTTACGCAAATAATAAAATCAAGTACATTCTAATTGGAGGGATACTGACATTTAAATACCTACACGATAACTTATTATAATGATGTACTCGGTGGCGTGGCTTGGAGTAAGCGTTCAATAAATCCTATTACTTCAACATCAGGCTAAACATAGGCCTCCCCCATAGGGCGCCACGTGTAATGGCTACTTGCTATCATCCAGTGGTTTCCGAGGCCGTCGGTCCACTTAGCGTGGAGCCGGCCTACACTACGTCTTCCAGTGCGTAGTCGCCACTCGAGAACCTTTCAGTTTCAGTTCTGCGAGCGATGTGGCCTGCCCATTGCCACTTTAACTTACTAATTTTGAGAGCTACGTCGGTGACCCTAGTTCTTCTACGGATCACACCATTTCGGATCTTATCACTCAGGGGAACCCCAACCACAGCCCTCTCCATGCATTTCTCGTTGAGCGACTTTCAGCTTATCAATGAGGCCGATGGAGTGTACTAACAAAACAATATTAATGACATAAATATATATTCTAAATGATTATATTATTAGTATACCTCAATTATTTTGTATTTTAAAATTACGCGACAACACTTACTTACGTACTTTACTTAACTGATCGCATTCGCTTCGTTTCGCGCCGCGCCGCACTCTACGTACGATTGGTTACGAAGGCCACTTACAAAGGTATCGACTGTTTGTTGTTTTCGCACCGCCAAATTTTATTTTTTATTAATTGAACAAATGTTCAATTAGTCCGTTAAAAAGGGCAGAACTCAGACATTTAAACACCTCTACAGCGCTACATGAAGTGCTAAATTTTTCACTAAAGGACAGAATCACTAAACTTAAGCTAGGAAAAATAAATACCTAATTTAATGAAACGTAAAAAATTGGGCACTTCATGTAGCGCTGTAGAGGTGTTTAAATGTCTGACTTCTGCCTGGCTCAACTAAAGTGAGCCATAACCGTTGGGGTTACCAACTTGCAGCTTTGAATATTTGCCTTCATCTCCGAATATAATATTTTTGGAAATTTCACCCCAGGGAGAGTGTAGTGAGCAAAACCGCTGATGAGTCAGCTTGTTCGAAATATAGGTATTAGGCTAATTATCGTCACCGCTGAAGCGCTGAACGTAAAACGCGTCTAAATATGAGTAAATAAAAGTAAAACGAACTCCGAATCTTATAATTTTTACCTAATATTCACAAGTATTGTATAAGGTATCGGGGAGCAAGTCCATAAGCCGTAATACAATTAGATACGTCACGCGCGTGAGCGTAGTGTTGGTGACAGTAGTGGAGCGACGCGACGCGGCGGCGGACAAGTTACAAGCTTACTGACGTCTGGTAATTAATGTTCTACAATTATACCGACACGAAGTGTGACGTCAGCAAGAGAGACGTGCCCGAGTTACTATTTACTATATAGCCTTACAAGCGTAATCAAAATAACCTCTGCCTAGAACAGATATATTTCCTCACAACACTAGTTGTTATATCTCATGTGCCTGTAATTTCGCCGGTATTCATACTTTCATGTCGAACCCCGATTGTGCGAATATTACACATTTAAGGTACCAACAGGTATGTAGGCAGTACTCGGGACGAACTCATTCACAAACAGTTCTCCTGTTTAGCTGCTGCTTACTCTGCGGTATAAATGTAGATTGTGACGGACAAACCAACAACCACACTTTCCACGCGACTGCACGCTTGAAGTCTGATAGATTAATGCACGTATCTGGTGCGAATAATCTCACAAGGTCAAGTACAAGATCAAACTGTGCCGTAACTGCCGCAGTAGATACAAACCTCGTGCAGCAGGCGGCGGCCGTCGGCTGGTTGATATTACTTCGTAAGGACGTGCGCCGCAGTACATGCCAATACAACAGGGGTGTGGAAAATAAGGTGGATTCAGCTCATGTGTTGTGAACCTTTGACGGATTTGGAAAACAATTATTATTAACTTATTTATTAAAGTGTAGATTTAAAGAATTATATAATTTCTTAAATCTACACTTTAATAAATAAATTAATTACAATTTAAATTAAGTACATACAGATTTGAAAATCTTAATATTGTTTAATAATTGTTAATGTTAAGGCTTTTAATATCATATGAATTAGAAGATTTTGTAGTTTGGAAAGAAATATATTATATTAATAAAATGAAACATTTACACTCACACCCCTGCACTAGGGACCCCTGTGTCGCGGGCGGCATGGACGTGTGTTAACAACAACACAACACAACATGTAATACCCGAGAACAAACAATCTGTATCACACGTATATTTACCCCCCGGCCAGGGATCGAACCTGGGACACCGCGCTACGAAGGCAGTGCTACTAGCGTATGTGCTAACGGTCCGTCAGATGTATGTACGTATCTGTACGTGAACACATCTGTGCGGACCGGAAGTAACACTGCTCCTTAATGTTGTAAGTTGTGATACTTGTTGGAAACTAATCAATATTCATTACATAAAATATTGAGTGTTGTGTACTCTGAACGTAAACGTAACGCCGTGTAAAATCATACGGAACAATAGTTAGCAATATTGACATTGTCAACGGGACAGTTACCGTGTACACTTGGTTAGAGTTTACAATATTTGTTGCCTGTTGCAAGCGCCATGATCCCGGATGAACTGAGGAGTTGCGGGTGGGGGGATGTTTACGTGGAGATGGTGCGGTCTACCTTTGTATCTCTTGATCCACTCGTTTATTTTTTGATTCACGACTGCTTACTGTTTGCAAGGTCATATTTTCGGAAATGATAGTTTAGAAACAGTAGTTGTTTAACCATATCCTTGAGTATCATATCATTCGTAGCCACATATAGAATACGTGCGCATGTACACATGTGTGCGTTTTTATAAATAAAATAACCGCATTTAGATAAATATTTTCGTTTCCAATACATTTGCAGAACTGTTCCCTCGCGTTGTGCTCATACATCAATCAGTACTAGTTTATAAACTGATCGAACAACATGTTTACCTGTTGTGAAGGGCGATGATCGAACGGCTCTCACAAACTTACAACTTTATTACATACTATATTACATTTTTTTACAAATTTTGTTTTGAGATTGTACTGTGTTGTATTGGGTAAAGTCAATTAGGCGAGTTAAAGCAGAGACGCTTCGCTCCCTTCGCTCGCTCGATCAAGTAACGCACACACACTTACGCACACGTTCGTGCTGGCCCACACAGCTCACAGAGTGACGGACCCTCTGCTGTCACTTCGTTCCATGCCATATTTGAAATTTGCACAATTGAGATGTAGCACATAAACTTATTAAGTATATATAGCATATGCATTACAGTTCAATTAAGACATCTGTTTGGTTTACATCAAAATAAAACCCAGTTATATCACTAACAAGAGAGTGTACAAGCTAAATTGAATTCTGCACATCGCGATGAAAGTCGATATTCCACTGAGTCTTCCGAGGTACAAAAGAGTTTCAAACAAAAAAGAAAATAAAACGAGCCAATAGAAATAAGACTTACATCAAATAAACGTTTTATGGAATGTTGTACAAACACACAAGCGCCGAGTGCACCTGTTCATAATTTAATTGTATTAAGAGGCCGTGTTGGACAAGTTTACTGTAAGGGTTCCGTGGTTGAAGATATAGCTATCTTTTCAACCACGTAGTCAGACGTTCCGTAACCATAGTTACTTAATGCAAGAAATTAATAATCTATATTCATATATATATATATATATATATATATATATATAATAATTCTTTTTTTGTTGTGTTAATTAGTGTCAAACCAAAAAAACATAAGAAGTTATGACGAGGTCGAAGGCCGAGCCTACTATGCGAACAAAGTCACGGGCAGTCGCTAGTAAATTACAAACGTCACCCACTCGTACCCTGACTCTCACCCGTACACTCGTATACGTCGTGGGAAGAATGGACTAACACAAAAACGCAGCGCTCTCTACCTTAGATTGGACGGACGTAATACATCAGCGTGATGTCAATTCTGCAGTTCATGCTTTTAACAACACACTTTATGATGTCATATAACAGTATGTTCATGTTAAGAAGGAATTTAAGAACCCTGTCTCTCAGAGCAAATATAACTACCCAATTTGGTAGTCAGTCGTTAGAGCGCAGCATACGTAACAATCCTGCTAGTTTTTGGAAACACGTTAAAAGCAAACGGAATCAAGCTAGGCAACTTTGTGAGTATACCATATAGGAAAAGGACTGTTACTGGGCAGGAAGCAGTGAACTCATTTGCAGATTATTTCAGATCTGTTTTCTTAAAAAAAAATCCAAAGCCTGATCCTGAAGCTGCAGAATCGGCGTCTCATAAGTTCCCAAATGTCCCATTAGTGAATGTGAGTTCAGTTTCTGGGAGCGATCTGCATCTGGTTGTTAAGAAATTTAAACCTTTTTCAGCTGTAACTTCATATGGAATCCCTGGGTTCCTAGTTAAGGATTATCTCAGTACCTTAGTATCACCTCTGTTGCATATATTTAATATTTCGTTGCAAAATGGCACTTATCCTTCTACATGGAAAGTGAGTAGGGTCACTCCAGTGCCAAAAAGTGGTTCTTTGAACGATGTATAATCACAGAGACCGATAGCAATAATTTTTTTTAAGTAAAATTTTTGAATCTGTCTTAAACTGAACCACTGATCAAATAAGTCTCCGATTTCACGATTCGCAGCACGGATTTCGTCGAGAGCTGTCTACGACAACGAATCACGTTGAGTTCGTGGATTACGTCTTGACCCAAATTGACACTGGTAAACAAGAAGACGCAGCGTATTTCGACTTGGCTAAGGCATTCGATTTAGTGGATAACGACATTCGTTTTGGATTTGCTCCTCGACTATTGTGTTTTTTTTGCTGATTATCTGAAAGATTGCAGGCAGCACGTACGGTTAGGTAGGTATCTCTCGTAAGACTATTATACAAGGTCCGGAGTAAGTCAGGGATCAACTCTTGGGCCAACTCTTTTTTTCATGATGGTAGATGATCTTCCAAAGGTTCTAACATCAACAAAATGTCTGTTGTTTGCGGATGATATGAAACTCTTTCATAGAATCGCAAGTCCTCCAGACACCTCAGGCTACCAATGCGACATTGATGCTGTGGTCAGTTGGGCCAGTGCTAACTATCTGAAATGTAATGTGGAGAAGTGCAAAGTAGTCACATATACAAGATCTCAGGTTCCCGTGACATGCTCGTATAGTCTGACCGGAATCATTTTAGAGCGAGTAAACAGGATCCAAGACCTAGGTGTTGTCACGGACAGTGAATTATAGTAAGTGATATGCCAGCAATGCGCCCACAGCAAGAGCAATAAAGTTACTTAATTGTTTTGTCAACGAGGTCCACAATGTCGACATTCATGTCGGCCCCCTTGGAAATATTTACTCGTATAAGAATATTACGTTTTGATTAAAATTGTAAACGTTTTGGCTGCTAGCTCTAAGTTTACTTTTAGTAATAAATAAATAAATAATAAAACACAAAACAAACATCCAAAATACGAGTACTAAAATTTCTACTTAGTACACAATATATTTGCCCCGGCCAGGGATGGAACCTGCGACCCCTGGCATCGAAGGAGTCTACTTACTAGGTTCACGGGCCCGTAGTATTAGCCGTAGGAACCCCAATTAAGAGCCGGAGAGAGCCCACAATGTCTTTATTTAAAACCTAGCGTCGGAAAAATGCCGAACTTTGCAGCAGGCAATTAAACAACGTTCAAACAAAATTGTGGTCGTCTTCGGAAGGTTTCACTCGGTAAGGTAAGGGACCTCTTCCGACTTCATCAATTACCCGATGTTTTTGCTTCGCATTTCTTCCGTTGTTCATAATTTTGTTGACATGCTTTGATTGCTATAGGGTGAGATTAACTCGTATTGCAAGTTTATATATTACCAACTGCGTTCCGCGGCTTCACCCGCGCGGTGATAGATGATGATGATTACGAATATAATATAGCGCATGTTACCCAGGCTTTATATAGTTTTCTAATGGTGAAATAATTTATTGAACCGATTATGTAGTTTTTCATTTATCCATTACAAACAAGCTATTTAATATTTTCTCTTTATAATTAAGAATAAATAAATATAATTATATATAAATATAATTAGAGTAGATAAGGATTAACACCAAAGTACTAATAATGTGGCCTAGTTTGTACCGGCGTTAGTAATTAATATTTGAACACGGACAAGTAGTTATTGTGACATAACTATAATAATTAGACGTATGGTATTGTCCACTTAAAAAAAACAGTGTACGCGATATAGGGATTTTTCGGTGTTACTATTGCATATTTTAACATGAAAAAGTAGTTATACTGCAACAGTAAGACATAAATATGGCAGACTTTATTGTAGATATTCATGTTTTCTATAAAACTGTAGTTTACCACTTTGATCTATTGTCAAGAGTTTCTGCAGTAATTTTTTTTTTAACTTTACTCCACAGACTCTCGGGTCCGTGCCTTTTTTCAACTTTATAGATTTTCAAAAATTACGATTAATTTATTACATGCCACAAATATACATGCATGGGGAACATATTAAACTAACTAACTATTTACTATATTATATACTAATTTTATTAACTAATACATATAACTAAATTTTATTATTACTATTAAGATTATTCTGAGTTGGTGTAAGCATTCACAGCAGACCAGTGTCCGCAAACAGCACCCGTTCACGAGTTGACGCATGTGCCAGCCATCGCCTTCCTCAACCATTTCTGAGGGAAGATGGCGACCCGCCACACACGCCACCGCTTGCCAACACATTTCCGTGAGCATGTCTGCTCTGAATGCCCACACCATCTCTTTGTCAGTTACAGTTTTAACACCACTTATTAGAGAACTTAACGCTAGTTACAGGTTATTGTGAGCCCACATTGCCCACATTGCGCTGAAGCAGGGCCTCCATCACCACGCTGTTTCGATCCCTGATTGCCATCTTCAGGTTGTAGCTATAGATGGTTTGCTCGCTCGCAACCGACGCTTGCCTCACAAACAGTCCGATGGCATCATCCTCGTCGTCGGCGTAGTAGACAAAGGTCCTCGTGTGCCGGGAAACCGCAACGACTGAGTGCGGGACGCTCTCGTGCAGCTTCATGTTGCCTTTAGTTTTAATCACCGCGACTGACTCGTACGTCAGTCCCTGCGCCTCGTGAATGGTAAGGGTGCGTGATCCTTCGCCCTTTCCATAGCCCTGGCTGGTCAGGGTCTCCTTTTCCTCCTGAGTGTGGACCAGGAAGAGGGCTTCTGCAGCTTACGCTATATAAGGATATGTTTTAGTATTTTTTTCATACCGTGGGTTACATTATCGAAGTTCTCGCACGGGTCCCTAAATGTTTTGATAATATTATATAGCGTATGTTATTCAGTGGTAATGTACCTCTCTAACGACGAAAGAATTTTTAAAAGCGATCTAGTAGTTTTTAAGTTTATTTGTTACATACTTTAATACACAAAAACAAATCTATTTTCTTTATAATATTAGAATGAATAGAAGTATATATTAAGCAACCATTAGAAGTACATTACAGAACGTAAACAATTACATGTCCTATTAACGGTAAAACCTTACTATTGGCTACAAGTGGCATTATCTGTGTCGCGAACGGCACGGATAAACACATTTACACATCACAAATAGCCAAGTCTCTGTTCATCACACAACAACTGTCCTCGCCAGGGATCGAACCTGGGATCTTGCGCTTCCAAGGCAGGTCACTGCCTTCTGAGTTAACGATTTCATCACTCACTCGTTCCACTGCGGGGTCTACTCTAGAGCTCGTCAGTCTCCTCTGCATATTTTTGACTTCATATTGAAGCGATGTTAACCCAGGAGGTATTGAAGGTCACCAATCACAGCTGGTTATTATCCCACCGCTGGGTTATCACTCGTCATTCAGCATTCGGGGCAGGTAACATTGTGGTGAGACGCACAGCATGGTGGTAGCACATTGTCTGGAGCCCGTCTGGCTGGGTGCCACGCTCATGATTGATATCCATCTGTTCCTGCAGCTGTCAGGCACCTTGGACCGCATCATCACTGACCATCATGTGAGATAGAAGTCAAACTCATGCTTGTGAAGTACAACCACAACCGCTTCCTAGGTTCTGCTGTTCATACCTTGCTTCTTCGTATTCAGATTTTTGACGGGACAGTAAGGGTGGAACACCTTAAAAGATAAAAGACAAAGATAGAAATACAGTTTTGTTTATGTATAACAATAAAACGTTCGCTCGTAACGTTGGTTAATGTATGTGGTTGAAGAGTTTTCAATATCTCTGCGGAATTGTCTTTAAATATGGTATAAATATATAACAGCCAATTTGTGCGTGACATAGTATAGGCTTTAATATCATTTGTTTGATATCCCGCCTCCACTTGCTAATATTAGCAGGTCGGCGTGGGCGACGGTATATACATCGAACATTTCGGTTATTGAGGCTCATTCGTATTATATTTTGCATCATACACGTTATTAAGTAGTTACCAATTACACTTGCTACAGCGCCCTTCACACCTTATGTAGTATTTTTAGGGCACTATTGCTTTGTGAATGTGTAGCACCGAGATGGTCCCAATCAAGACAGGTTCGTGCACTAGTTAATTATCATTACAATTGGTTATTTATTGATCTGGGAAAGTTCAAGTGCAGAGTAGATAGATATCTTCTATGCGTGTTCCACCGACACCCGCGTCCTCACTTCCATCGGCTTGTCATGGTATAAGCAACATTTCCCTCAGTTGTTACGATTCGTGTCCCGGCGGCAGATACGGAAGAGGTGATGTTGTTTAACTGTCATGTATTGTGCCCTCCGACGCTCGGGAGCACGGATGAGCTCAGCACGAAATGCTAGGATTGGTTATATGAAAGTAGGTATAAGAACATGTACAAAATACTGTATAAATCCATTTTATTTATATTTATTAATTATTATTATTTTTATAACTTACCTTTATTATTTATTTTAACTTAATTTAATTTGTGTGTATACCAATGGATCTCGAGTCTGAAATAAAGAATTATTATTATTATTATTATATTCATCTAAATAATAATATTACTTTTCAAAGCACTAACGCCTGCATTAGCGATCTCAAACATTGAAATTTCAAAGTCAGAAGACGCGGGTTCGAATCCCGTCCGAGGATATGAATTTTTCTCTCAATAAATTTCAATGTTTAAATAATAGTAGCAGCAAGGTTGTATAAAGCTAATGGAACATTTGTGAATTACTCAGCTATGTCAGTTTCAATGTTTAGTACGAGTATCTAATCAATGCAATATTTTATAATAAATAACTTGAATATCGCCTGTTATGTGTTTAAGACAATATACGTGTAGGTATATATTTTATGTTAACGTTATATTTTTATTACATTAACATTCATTAATTTATTGAATTATTGAATTCCATTTAATTATTCGTTTTCATTTAAATATTCTTGAGTTGTGTTGTTTTTTTATTATAACATATGTTTTTTAACGCTTGCTTAGCGCGACCAAACTTCGAAGTCAAAGTCAAAATAATTTATCAATTTAGGCATCAAAGACGGACTTATGAACGTCAATTTTTCATTATAATGTACTTTAAAGACCCGTACCACCGCGTTCCAAAATATATAGAGCGAGAAGAAGCGGCAAGAAACTATGTACAATTGTTGAGTTTATCAATCGTTGTAACTGTTCTATCTAGTTCGACTATAAACGTTCCACAAATTTACAAATAAAGAAATACTTCAACTCCTCACGGAATTCAGGAATTCGATTCGTCAAGCTGAAACTACGCTACGGGTATCGCAAGCACCTCGGGATTAAATATCAAATCGTTCACGAGCGATTTAATGAAGGTTATAATTGGGTTAGGTGCGGGCAGTAAGTGCTAGGGGTTGTCCTCGAATGTCGCCCTGTGACAAGGGTGCTCATCAATATGTCCAGCTGTCGCGCCGGAGTGACGTTGAAAAATAATCCAATACACAAAAAGTGGTAGTTTGCCGCCGCGTGTTTTGGAGACGCGAAAGTGTTTTAATATTATGGCGTATTATAATCTATCAAAGGATGAACATGCTTTGGAATAAAATATTTTTCGAAAAATATTGTTGTTATTTTCAAAAAAAAACACGTTACGTGTCAAATTCACGGACAATGAAAATAAAATCCATTAATGGAGCAGTTTTGGACTTTGGAACATTACAACGCGCCAGCAATGTTGTATGAAACAGCGTGCTCCAGCATGCTTTTTAATAACTCCAGTTATTAAACACTCTTTGATTGGATCTCTTTTATCAATCTTCTGACTTCTGCTTACGTACAATTACTTCGCAGCGAATATCTGGCATTGCAGTGGTATCAACCAAGCCGACCTTTTGCACACGAGGCTTACGATAATCATACTCTCGTAGAATTAAGGGCAAACAATGACTTACTTTTTGTAACGTGTGATAATGTGGGCCGTGGAATAGCAGTTTGTCCACCTCCATTAATAAACTAAACATTTTAGAAAATTGTTATCTTAAACGTTGATAATTCTAGCTTTCAAACCTCTGATTGGGGACGCTAAGTCCTGCACTGACGTCCCGCTTGGGGTGTATTGTGCATTTTCTTATTTTGATTGGGTTTTTGGGTTTCACTTTAAAACCTCTTTGAAAATAACTTCAAGCTAAGTTTGTTTATTACTTTTAGGGTTATCGATAGATAATTACGCTCAATAACGTCCTAATAAAATGTCAATGAACTTAATAAGCGATGGTCCTTGATTGGCCTTCTATTCTACTACTCGTATTCAAATAATTGTACGTCATAAAAAATATGTGTTGCATGTTCGGTAACCGTTACGAAACCCTGTCATATGCATGGCCCGACATGCTCTTGTACAACTTAATGATACAATATTTATTTCAATTGTGTTGTTCGATGTTTATACCGGTAACAAACCGCTTTGTAATACTAAGTAGTTAATATTTATTGAGATTAAATATTAGTGACGCCTCGAACAGCTATCTGCTACGTAAATTATAATGTCACATAATAATCTCCTTTCGTAAAGCATAGAGAATCTTCCTGCTATTCAGCATTGACAAATGTTTATTATAGAAAGCGAAGTGAACAACAAGCTGACTCGCTCGCAGCTGCACGCGTTCGGCATATTGTTTGTAATTATGAAAGCGTGCCACAAACCATAAACCGCTAGAATGCGCTTACCGCTTCCCCTTCCCCACCGCGGTCAGTCTCCACTGTGAGCAAAATGTATATTCCCATACGACCACATAAATCCTTAATATTTGCCCTTATATAAAATTGTTTGCACTTACCTCAGATATCTGTGATCTGTGTGCCCAGGTAATCAATATCTACAGGGACATAGCTTCCGCAACATCCACATCCGTTTCTCAGTGCACTTAGATGTAACACTTACGTAGATTAAAGAAAACTCAAGTGCAGTTTAATGGTTGGAACAATAGAGCGTGTTGTGATTGCACTCTATGGTGAGTTTTATTCAGTCAATAGTGGGCATTTCACATTTTCAATATTACAAGAATATGTTTCGCAAAGATTTGATGATAGTTCGTATGAAAAATTCAGGACTAGTGACATTTTCACACCAACTTGTGGGACGGGAATGGTGAAGGTATTCCAATAATTTAAAATCTAATAGCAAATTTAAATTCGTTAACATATATTTATGATAAACAGTTAAACGTCAATCTATCAACGCCGTGCTCTGGTACTGCACTCGGCTCTACTAGGTTGCGTTTATACAGAAACAATTCAGCACTTCGAAAACTTATGGTCTGTTTGGCACCCCTGACGAAATTGCAGTATCGCAAACATTTCGTTCGAGTGCAGGTCTTTTTTACAGTCCATAAACGCTTGACTCAAGAAGTATACTCTTATGTCTTCTGTATAATTAGGCGGAACGCACGGATGTGGTGCATATTGCTAAAACCTTTTGGAAATACAATTTTCTGATAGCCTGAAACTCATCAAACCTGTGACCGAGCCGGTTCGTCATTAAACTGTTACACTCCACTCAATATTTGTATACGCGAGTTATAGGGTAAGGAATTAAATGTAGGACGTACCAGTGTTATCCAGTCGCAGGTGTGGCGGTCGGGCATTCCTCCACAGATTCGGGCCGGGAATAGATCACTCGGGATTTTCACAACACAACAGTAATAGGAAGATTATCCAATGTCGTGCACTGAGCCGTAGGCACATATAGTATATCACAGGTTGAGACCGCAGAAAAGATTTCACGACGCGAGCACACCGTTGTCGATTCGACATACGGGCAGAGAGTCTCAAGGTACTAGGGTAGGGGGTAGGAAAAAGTAATAGGTTGGAGCGGGACAAAACATAGGTCGAAGACAAGGAAACTACACAAATACAAATAGTTCGCTAAGCTCGATTTTGGCCTGAACAATATTGTTTTGATTTCTCCAGCGCTCCAACTGAGTACCTAATCATAAAATTCTCAGCCATTATCCATTTGCCTCATAAACCCTTAGTCCAAAGTAAAAAATAGTAGATTTAATAGTGTAAATAGTGAGTTTTAAAGAATAATCTTTATATTTTTATAACATTTTATAAATTATAACCATTGCCTAATTAGTATATATGGTATACCTTGTCGCGAACTTGTTTAACTTTTTTCTTAATAGAAACACATCCTTATCCAATAGCATCCAGATTGATTTATATTTGTCCCAATAATTCAATGTTTATCCAACAGAGCCATGTGCGGCTTGGCTTGAATACTGACTGGAGGGTGAGATTGAATGTATATGGAGCGGCATTCGAGGGATTACAACTCACGAGAGGGCAAATTAACTTTGGATGGAGATCTGCATACTGTGCCACGAGTTTAGTCGCTTTTTGATCGATCTATCAATCGAATAGATCGCAAGAATGCTTTTATTAATCACGGACACGTTCTATAATCGCAAATATTGAAATTCACTCTAAAGTCCATTACTATACAATTATTTCTACAACTAATATAAAAGCGAAAAGATTTGATTGTTTGTTTGTTCATATTGGATAAACTCAAAAACTACTTAACCGATTTTGAGTACCACGGGCTATATTTAATTGATCATTAGCATAATCTTCGATCACAACGCGGATGAAACCGCAGAGTGCAGCTAGTTAGTTATATGTACTTAACTATTTAAACAAGTATAATAAAGAATAAAGAAAAATAAACATATGTTTTATTGTGTAAGCTTTGTTGTAGTTTACTCAAGCGTTATTAATGAGTTATTTTTATCTAAATAAGATATTGCAGCTATACAGGAGTTCTTTAATGGATATACATAAGTAAATTATCAGCATGTTCCCCCAGACTTCAGACCCCCAAGTCGATATATTTTTAGTTCATCCGATGCCTCTGACATAAACTACTGACACGATTGTTGTTCTAAAACAAACAACCGGGACTGACAGCTAACTTGCCTTACGAGACTCAGCACAGATAATCTGATCGAAATACCAAAAGTGGTCACCCATCCAAGTCATGACCGCAGCTAGGGTTGCTGAACATTGTTGTACCTACTGTAGAAATCGATAATGCAAACACTGCAACCAGATCTTTTATAGTTCTACATCGTACGTCATCAAGATACATCCGGGTTTAAAGTTATAATTATGTATTAATAATAATCATAATAATGTTTTATTTCAGATATTAAATTCCCATAATGTAAATTACACTAAAAATATTGTATTGCTTTTATACTTTGAAAGTAATTAAAAACGATTAAATCATGACACTGTGTACAAGTAGGTCCTTACAAGTTCTGCTCCGTAAACGTCGCGACGTCCTGCTTGTTTAAACAGCTATTTATTATTCAACTCGCAAAAACAAATTTGATGATAAATATTTTATAGCCAGCTCCTAAAATAGAACATATCGCGATGTCGAGAGCGCGACTGCCAAAGGAGGTCATGTATTTAGTGTTCATGTAACAATGTTATATATATAAGATTTTTACGATATCCCTACAGCGTTAATAGCTTGATAAATGAAGTATCATTGGATGTGTCTTAGCTACGCAAGTGATATAGACTTTGTAATTTGTCAATAAATTGTATATAGTGACTGTAAACCACAACGCATTTCCAATTAAAGAAAAATAACCTAACCAAGTCCTATCTAGCCATAATAAAACAACAGTTCTTAAAATGTGTCAAAGAATCATTCTTCTTTCCATTTAGGCAATAACCCTAAACCAACTGACTTACATCCATTAGTACAGAAATTAACTATGATAGTTATTTATGAAATAATAAAAAAAATAACAAACGTTATGCAGCACACACGTATATTGTTAACTGATCAGTCGTTCGCCTAAAGGCCACCGCCACACTACGCGGAATATCTGTCGCCGAACTTCCATTGCGGTACATCCACAACCGAGCATTATGTTCACATTTATAATTCTGTTGCGGAAATATCGGTCGCCTTTCAACCTTAATACAAGGTGGCCGGTGGAGAGGACATAAAATATATCTTATAAGAAATTAGGTAAATAAGTAAAAGCTGTTTATGAAACATTAAAACAAGACAAGAAAGCGTTAATATTGGGTACATCCCCTTAATAAACTCAGATAAAGTAGGGAGTTATTTCAGAACTTACATATGAAACTAAGACAATAATTTTTAATTAATATAAATAACGATATTCTGGCACTGCGGTATCTACCACCTACCGAGTAAGACACCCGCAAAAACTTTCTGCATCCAGTATTAACATGCTCTTTAACTCACTGAATAAAAGCAATAGATATGAGGCATGTGCTTATTTTTTTGACATACACATTTAGTACACATTGCTTGGAAATGTAATTCTTGGTGTCCCGGAAGTCATTAACGATATCATTATGGGCTCGCTATAAACTCCGAGAGTGCGGTAGTTGTTGTGGAAGCTGTTCATGTCTGGGAGAGATTCGATCTGTGGTGTACTATTGCTTATCAAGCTTTGTCAACAACAACTCGGTGACATTGAAGTTGAATTCAGCAGAAGATTGACTAGTGCATACTGTCCAGTGTCCATGCAATGCTTATGTCAGATAAGGTGCATGAGATTTGCTATTGTGGAACATTCAATTCATGTAATAAAAATAAATCACAAAATATTCTTAAATATTTCATCATTATCGCAGTCGAAGTACACTATTGAACATAAGATTAAAATCAGCTGGACAGTGGTCAGGGAATTCCGCGAAGTATTTTCATTAGCGTGTGTTACAATTGTTGACTCAGGACTTTGAAACGTGATCTCTAAGTGTGGGCCTTATAGTTAAACTCAAAGTCACGCAACAAACTATGGACAAGCCCATGTTTCATAGCATAGTGCTGTCCGTAGCTAGTTGTGATAGAATCAGAAATAACAAGATCCATTACAAACATAGGTCTCATGACCAATGGGGTAGGGCGGTTGTGGAGTGGAGACCGTATACTGAATAGTGCAGTAGGTCATCCACCGATTAGGTGGTCAGACACCCTAACAAAACCGCTTCCAATCGGTTGTTTTCGGAATATATGGGAGAACGCTATATTATTTAACACTTATTAAACTGTTATTATACCAAACACCAATGTCACTGTCAAAATTAGTTATATTCATGAGGTTCAAAAGAAAAGATTAACTCATATCAAAGACATGTCTAGACCAATATACCCTTACAAGATAACCGTACAAGGATAAATGATTGATTGTAAGTGTGGCATGCATTGGATAATACCAGTTGTGTTAGTGCACCGCTTGATGCCTGATAAGATGGAAGGTCTTCTCTCTATTGTGTAAGGATTGCGCAGCTTCCGGCATTAATATAGTACAGCAAACTATACAAACATTTGTATGAGGAACTTTTAGCACGACATATGGTCCTCCGCGTCTGATGTTGAGGAGCCTGTTGAGCTGTCATTTAATAAGGCGTCAACGCGCATGTTAAACGTTACTGGACTATATCGGTGTTTAAATAAATATCAAACAGCGAAGCATCTATATAATATTGTGACGTAACCCTAACAATTCAACAACAACAGTACAGTATACCTGCTGCCGGTACAGGAATATCCTCCTACAACTACATCACGTACGAGTGTTTATTGCGACACTAAACTGTAAGCATAACTCGTAATGAGCCGTGCGATTCTCTAAGAGCAAATACCGTCGCATATTTAACAAGAAACAAATGACGAGACGACAAGGAACGTTGGAAAAACAACCTTATGTACAAGGGTGAAGTATCTGACATCGGTGAGCTCGTCGACGAATCATTGCAATATCGCACGGCAGTATGTGAGTCGCGTAGGTAAACCCATTAATCGTAACATAATCGTTGTGGATGCTACGCCGTAGACTGTGTCTACGAATATTCGTAGACTCTTAAATACTAAGCGTAATTAACTATATTTAACGATGAGAAAGATTTATATGTTTAATTAACCAAGATTGACGATAAAATTAATGCCTTCAATAATGAAATTAAATCTTATTTTAAAGAAATGCGGTACATTTGTGTAGAGGTATTTTTTGTAATCTCTTTACGACAGTAAAGCTACTTGCTGAAGCTGAAAGATACCTGAGAAAAACAATTTATTGCATTTATATATATATAAGTATTCTGTTTGCTGCCTTGAACAATTAATTAAACAAACATTTAAAAAAATTATAATACAACTTCATAATATTTATATATTGAAAATAATACCCGTAGTATGCGATGGTACTGGAACAAAGAGAGTGATATTACTAATCACTTTATTACCGAAGCAAACAATATGTTTAGTAATATCATATGTTTATTTCTGACAATTTAATGTACTTAATTGAAATGGCAATGTTATGCAGTGTAATAAAATGGTTAATTAATAAATAATTTAAATAATACAGACATTTTCGGAAACGTGACGGAGAACATTTAATTTAACAATTAGACTTATGTAGTGTAGAATACAAACAAAATTCAATCTGTATGTCTTGTACTTACGCAATATACATATTTGATCCTATATTGCTTATTATATCACGCCTTTGGTCCGCGAAATCCGATTTTATCTCAGTTGTATTTACGTCATGTGATTAATAACTATCGGTATAAAAAGAACAAGGTAAAGAACAATATAAATATTGCAGAAAAATAAACTCTAAATATTTTTATCTCTTTATTGTAATTTCACAATACATAGTTTAAGGCGAAACCAAGTGCTTTGTGTTCTGAAAGTACAACACGTCTTACATGATATTTACATCTTATTAAAATATTTAATAATTGAACGTCAAATAAGTACCAAAGTTTCTTGCCATTTTCGCATTATTACTAGCGTGTTCTTACGCACCCCAGGTAGATGTCACGAGGTGAGTGTGTGATACGCACTATCCATACGGAATACTAAGTAAGGCCTCTGGTAGGTGAACTTGCTTGATAATGCAGCGCCTATGGAGAGTTATGGAGCACACAACCTGCCAGAAATAGCTTGGTATCACTTTGGTAAGTGGGTGCTTCATTTGGTGGGAAGCAATTACTGCCACGTTAATGGCTACTCGTTGGTATATAGTTGTAGTGTACGCAGGATGTATGGACATACAGGATAGTTAAAGTGAGATGTGCGTAATCACCTGAAGCGTTTTCATCGCAACGTTGAAGCTTAGAGGTTCAGTTGGTACCGGTACGTTGGTCCGATCATTATCTCTAAATAATACATTATGTTTAGCCATATTAGAGATAGGCTAGGTCCAAAAGGAGCGTTATGTGATAGACTTGTCGATAATGTTTTGTACGAGTATGTATGTCCTTTGCTATGGCCGCTCGTAGCTGCCGTGCGATTCTCTAATGATTCGTCGATGCGCTTGTCGATGAGCTCATCGAAGTCAAATACATTATGAGATATCGCCCTTGTAAATAAAGTTGATTTTCTAACGTTTTTTTTGTCATCTCGTCATTTGTTTCACAGATGTTGTCAAAGATGCAATGATGCTTGCTCTTTGAGATTCGCATGGCTGCTCATGGGCTCAACCAAAAATGTTACGTCATTAGAATCGTCTTGTTGGCGGTAGTGTAACTAAAGAACAAAACGGCGCACTTTATGTGCATTATAGTGCGTGCGTAATCACCCGACATAATATATATTGCCTTTGTCGGGTCATTACACTTTTAGTATGTTTCGCTGTTTTGATTTTTGATACACTTTGATTTTTTTCTGTCTTTTGATGAATTCGGGAATAAAAGCATCGCTGCTCTAATTAAACTATTCGTATAATTAATAACTAATTTGCATTTAACC
Organism: Selenia dentaria; assembly: GCA_917880725.1. Taxonomy (NCBI): domain Eukaryota; kingdom Metazoa; phylum Arthropoda; class Insecta; order Lepidoptera; family Geometridae; genus Selenia; species Selenia dentaria. The sequence goes on from OU862875.1 coordinate 53,983,077, forward strand.
TAAAGTAATAAGCCTGCAGAAGTACTACTAGTAGGAATGCTACTATATCTTAAAGACAATGGCACGCAGTACGCACTATAGTAGGTACGGTACGGTTCTTATTCGCCAAAATTAAAGCCGAAGATTATTATGCAAAATATTTTTGTCGAGATATTTGTATTGCAAATTATGTCAACGTTTCAAACGACTGCAATTTAATATAACGCTACGTGGCTATTGAAATTGTCTCTATAAATTTCAACGTTTGAGATCGTTAAACAGGCGTTAGTCCTTTGATAAAATAATACTATAAAATGTATAATGTCGCTTTATAACTGAATATGTACTTTGCTCGTTACCAATTATTTCTGTGTACCTCATATACCTTGTCTTATCACTAGACGACTTGAAATTCAAGATGGTCAAATGTTTGCCTTGAGATGGTCAAATGTTTATCTTGAGATGGTCAAATGTTTGCCTTGAGATGTACAAATGTTTGCCTTGAGTCTATCACTTTGTTTTGTTAAGTTGTCAGTTTGCAGCGAGAAGTTTCTATCGTTTAGGGTTTGCGCACTTTACTTACGTGCAGTACTGCCTAAAGCCCGTTCCCAATATTCAATCTATCTTTCGATTTGCTCTACTAACGATAAGAAACGTTATCTATTTGTCAAATTTTTGTCCCAATAATCTTACCAACGATAGCCAATCCTACCAGCCGTCTCTATCTATCGACGGGAGGACCGATAGCTTACTATCGCTTAATACTTAATATATATATATATATATATTACTTAATATATGAAAATGACAGTTTTGACGTCCCTATAATGTTTTAAGTGCTTACTGTCAGTAACCACCGGTAACCTAGAAAATCGGGGGATAGAAGTCAAATAGGAGCAGTTATTTTTGTAATTTCATCACTGAAAACACGAAACGACGAACCTAGCACGATGGTCAGGATCTACCCACGATGCCACAATATTTAACAATTCGGAATTACGAGGTACCTAACTACATTTCAATTAACTAAATTACATATAAGCTTGATTATAAACTGAGTTGATATATTAAAAGAAGGTTAATTTATTTTCAGCTCAATGTGGGGCTGATGTGTTTGGCAATAGGTGGCTTCTTGGTGATAGTGCATATCTATGCAAACCCTACCTCCTAACTCCATTACTCAGTACCCAAACAAATAGTGAAATCAATTATAACCGAGCTCATATAAAAACCAGGAATTGTATTGAAAGGTACGAAAAGAAGTAACTAAATACTTTTCTACTCTATTCATGTTATTATAATTTGAGTGAACTTTGTTTATTTTCTAGATGTTTTGAAGTTTGGAAGAGGAGATTTCAAGTAATTTCACTGAAAATAAGGCTTGCTATGAAAACTACACAGGCTGTTATCATTGCTACAGCCGTACTACATAACATTTGCACACAAATTAATTTGGCGGAAGTGGAGCCTGAAATCGATAAACCAAATCATAACATATCTTTTAAATCAGAAAATATTCCAGAGTCTCATACTGTTAATCATTTTCAAGAACGCCAATATTTGATCGATTATTATTTTAGATAGTATTTCTTTGTTAAGCTGGCTTTAACTCCAAAATATTTTGTGTACTCTATTGTATTGTATGAGAAATCGTATGTATTCGAACCCGTATTTTAAAACATGGGATACTAGAAAGTAATAAGAGACAAACTCGTCTGTTCCCTGTTAAATAGTAAGAAAATCTCTATCTATAAATGTAACTCACAGGGAAATATACTTATTTTGAAAAGTAATACATAAGTTGAAAAGTATTGCATACTTACTACAAAACATATACATATATAGTTTGATTCATAGCAACATGTGGCGTTTCTTTGCGTAGACAAGCCATATGAATTTCTGTCATTCGTCTTCAAATCTACTAAAGGGACTATTTGTGCAGAGTTAACTTTTATTGAATTTCTCTGCCATCCACAGTATATTCCTCACCAAGAATCCTACCACCTGTGTGAGCTTGATAGGTTTTGGTTTAAAAAAAAATTAAACAAATAAATGTTTTGAAAACATATTTAATAAGCTTTGTTTGATGTAGGTACATATTTAGTATTAGCACAAAATAAATCATATAATTAGTAGTGCCATATGTAATGAGGTAATGCACGGGAGATTTTATGACACATGTTTAATCAGCCAACAGGAATAGTAGTGCCACGCGGTAGTGGCACGGGCAACGAACGTTTTATTTCATAGCAAGATGTGGGCGTTTCATTGCGTACACCAGCCACCTTTTTGAGCACCTCATCTGGTGGTATAAGATCTGGTTTTCCTCCGCCAGTCTGAAAATAAATAAGCAGTCAAACAATAAGAATAATGATAACATCCTCCACTTATCTTTATTTTTTGGTTAATATGTATTTCTACCTTGAGATTATTCATTCTAATTTTGGTATTTCTCTTGCGAGCAGCCTTTTTTAAATATTCCCTCTTTCCTCTCAACTGCTCTAACTTTCGAGGGTGTGTAGCAACAGTGGCATTAAATGCATCCGTAATTTTGTTCCAAGCCATTCCTTTCAACTGGTTATTACTAGCGTTTGTCGCCTTGCTGAAAATGACAGCATTACTGTCCACTAATTGCACCAGGACCATCATTTCTTCCTTCGTAATTGGGACACCTTATTGCTGCAAAAAATAGCATGAATATTAAGATATTACTGTTGAAGTATGATATGTTTAGAGTTTGTTAATATTGAAGTACTTTCAGACTTACTTCACTCATTTTAATAGTAGATAGGTCCTATCACTATAGAATAAAATATGCTCTACACTCACTAACCGCTTTATTTAAAATTTAGACGAAATGGCGAAAATTATGCGAGTACCATTGAACATAAATCAAAGAAAACACATCCTAGAGTAGTGCAATGACATTCAAGTCACTCTTTCATTTTGACAGTAACGTTCTGTTCCTATCTTGTGAACAAAAATGTTGTTGTTGATTAACATCAATTCAAGTTCTTTAGCATTTTCCGTGCTGAAACTGCAAAAATCTAAAGAAATATATTTTAAACTATATTTGTTTTATAAAATTCATTTCAAAGTTATAAAAAAATGTTATGATGTTAAAACTTATGTGACGGCCCTCTGGCAATACACGTACAAATAAAGAGGGCTTGCTTATCTACTAATAACCACAGTTTACAGATAGCTATCGTCGAAATTGGGACAGTTTTTAATGATAGATAGAAACTTACCAACGGTTAGGGATAGCTATCTATCGGTAACTGGAGGTTGATTATTGGGAATGGCCGTAAGCTTTGACGACTATTAGCCGTTCCCAAGCATTAATTTTTACCAAATTGATGTTATAACTTTAGTGCGAGCTTATGAGCGCTAGACCCGAGATGGTATGAAAACCACGGTGCCCTAGTTTGGCTCACAATGGGGTATTTAAACAACAAGCCAACTAGCGAATTTACTAAGAGTCACTGTAGTAATTAGAGTGAGCTGTTTTAATAATGAACTACTGCCATAGATCCTGTTAAGTATTGTCTGTGTCATATCTATGGCTTCACGCGCGGGACAGTGTTGCCATATGGCGGACATTTAGTGTCGATGTCGGGGGCACAGGGTTAGGGACACGACACAATGTCCCGAGATAACCGGGATTTAGGGAGTGTAGCGCCCACATTATTATCTTACTGGAGTAAGGTAGACAAGTCACGGTATGTGAGCAATGAAAGGGATTAGACGAAATAAAGGACAGAACAGGGGTTTCCATGTATTTTAATCTGGTTTTTATTAATATAGTAACTATCCCTTATTCTGTGCCTGTTGTGAAATGAAGAAGCAATGGTTGAAAGTTCTTTTCGTTTGTAAATGTTACTATTTAATGTGTACTGTACTACTCAGAAAGTTAAATAATGCACAAACATGTTTTTTTTAAATTTCACAAGTTCTTGCATCCGACCAATATGCTGTAAACCAAACCTCTTTCATCTACATTTTGGTGACAAGTTTACTGTTCTCACGGATCTTGCCGCTTTTTGAGTTTTATGCGGCGTCAAAGTGTTGTCATCGCACTAACTCTATCACTTTCTTAAATTATATCAATTATAATACAAAATGTCAGAATCAATCACAAATATCAGGAATCAGGTTTAATGGGCGCAATTAAGTTTATTTATTTTCGGCAGCTTGGCGTTGGCTAGTCAATTATAAATTTTATAACAAGGTCTCTTTACTTCAGATAGTTTTCAAGGTTACTTTGTTTCGTTTTCGTCAATAAATATTTTTTTAAGAATGATTACGGTAGACTATGCAAAACACTATCAATTGAAGAAGGTATGATTATAATATTGTAAAATAGTAATGAGTCATGAGTCTGACAAATAAAATTACAAATATTGCACCAGAATCTGAAATTGGAATGCTTTGACTGGACTTCGAAGCTTACAACGAGGGTTGTGTTTATCTGTATGTGTGTATGTCTGCTCGTAACTACTCAAAGGCTCAACAGATTTTCATAAATGATACGTCATTAAATTCGTCTTCATGAAAAAATACTGATCCTGTCAAGCTCGTGAACGGGCGCCGCTTGCGGGAGCCGGTCTGTTCTCAATATGTACGATATTTAGAAATAAGTTAAAAGTCTGTTTGTGTACAAAAAAACTGCAGATTCTGGCCTCTTTTTAAAAACATTGTATGTGACCACATACAATAATATTTTTGGTGGGGTATCTATAGTGTCTAAGGCCAAATAAATAAAAAAAATAAAAATGGCTATCCTGTATTCCTTTAGTAATTATGAAAAAAATTCTAAAAACTTTAAAATATAAATGTTAACAATGTCACGGACCCATTTTGTTGTCTGTGAACAAAAGCATATATAAAAAAGCTAATGTGTTTTGTTCACTAACCTTTAAATCCGTTCACACAAGGAATTGACTTGTTAGCAAGTTATCGCGTTCTTACTACCAATATTCATATGTAAGGACTTCAAATAATATTTTGATTAATATAACACTTATCGCTCTACCAATAGGGGTTGTATATTGTGGCAACACAAAAGCAAAGGTCAAAACTCGCGTTAGGAACATCTTAATGTGTTTCCCCTTTAGTGGTCTATAAAGGGACGGAATCTCCCGCTATAATGGCCAAAGGGGTTGCTGTGAAATAAAAGATCTGCGCTCGGCGAAAGCTGTTGTGTGTAAATGTTCGTAGCATCCGTAAACAGTAGAGTGATAGAAACACCAGCAGTGTCCTAGTATATGTATACTACTAGTGCATGGAGCAAGCATTGTAGATGCTTCCTTATTTGTACTTGTACTTACACGCACTTGGTCAGGATTTTGCAAGTCCATTCAAAATATATAAGTGTTACGGGTTAAGAGTGTGCAAACAGTAGTCTATTTAATCTAGAGGGCGCCACTATGGAGCAGTTTATTTATCTATATTATGTATCTAGACATTATAAATTAATTTATGAATCACTAACTTATAATTATGAAAATTATGTCTGCGATTATAGAGGGAAAAAGTATATATACCGAACGGAGTTCGAAACAGCGTCTTCAGATAATCCGTGTCACACGCAATAACTGCTAGGCCACTAATGCGTGATTGTATAGCTTATGTTTATTTGGATATAAAATTGTACAATATCTTAATCTTTTTAAAATCAATCTACTAGTAAGTGCACACGTATTCACATAAATAAATTACAATCCTCCACGTGTGACGTGTACTTATGCCAGCCGCGGCAGAGGGCAAATAGAGTGCAACGTTGTATTTACTGATGCAATTTCGCGTCTAATACAACACCACAGGCTATATATATAGTTAGAATTAACAACTAGTAATACACTGTGGGGCGGGATAGAGCGCAGTAACTTTGCCAAGCGAAATTAAACTTCAATTGGTTTGTTTTGTCACTAAGTGACAAAACGCGTTATTAGATACTTGTTCTAAACTTGGTTTAATTTTATACGTTTTTCACTTTGCTTCTAATGGCCGTATGGAAAGGATTATCCATTTCACTATCATCATCAGGGAAGAATGTTTTCGTCAACAGCGCCACCGATTCTTTAGAACCGAGTACGGCTCCACTATCCTTTAACAGTTGTTCTTTCTGTCTGCCTGTCGCGTTTCTCATCACCCGATACATTCCGTCCCCAACTATTCCCTATCTTACTTCGCGTAATAACTTTCCCATCTGTGTGTGTGTGTGCTAATTGTGCTTTCTTCTCATATTCCTTTTCTATTTCCAGGTACTTGAATACTACGTGCTTACGTGTACGGGAGGCTGCGCACCTTATTCTACGTCACACCGTAGCCACTTCGGTAATGTTGGCCCCTTATCTAACAATCTGCTAGTACACACAGTAGATGACATAGGATATTTTAGTTACACACGTGAAAGATGACATAGGATATTTCACGTGTGAAACTAAAATATAAACGCATACATGATTCAGTAAACAATAGTTATAAATAAGTATAAAAACCAAAGTCAGTACTAACTTAAACAAGCCCACTTAAAATATATCTATTAAAGAATAAACTATTTAGCTATTGACTTCACGAACAATAGATTATAATTGACTCAGTTAAATAATCTAGAAGTAATCTCAGACTGCAATGACAAAGGTCGTACCTTGCTAACTTCACACTGCAGCAACGTCAGGGTGGAGTACTTGTGGATGTAACATTCCAAAAAATTCAAAATTCAAAATTCAAAAATGATTTATTCAGTTTAGGCATCATAGACACTCTTATGAACGTCAAAATTTTTAAATGATTCTACCGCTGTCTTCGGAAAAGAACCACCGCCGAGAAGAAGCAGCAAGAAACTCGTGGGCCATTATTTTTTCAAGTCTTTGTACATTGAGGTTACATATGAGTAGTATTAAAATAACGAATTTATTCAATAGTTGGCTACTAGGCAGAAGTGGAAAGCTTCCAGGCATCTTTGTCTTCTAAGTAGTGACTCAATTTATAATAGGCTTTTTTCATTAGTATATTTTTGACACGTAACTTGAATTTCCCTTCAGTGAGCTCAGTAATGTCTTTCGGGATTTTATTATAGAAACGTACACAATTGCCTAAGAAGGACTTATTTTTAGTTTTCGTGAGTCTAAATTTAGATACAGCTATCCTATCCTTATTTCTAGTATTAATATTATGCATATCACTATTTATTCTAAACTTCTTTATATTTTTACGAACGTACATTATATTTTCTAGGATATACAAAGATGGAAGAGTTAATATATTAATTTCTTTGAACATTTGTCTTAAGGATTCGCGGGGACCCATTTCGTAGATGGCTCGAACTGCCCGCTTTTGCAATATAAAAACTGTCTCTATGTCCGCCGCTGACCCCCACAGCAGGATACCATATGACATTATGCTGTGGAAGTAAGCAAAGTAGACCAGTCGAGCAGTAGCTATATCTGTCAATTGCCTAATTTTATGAACCGCATATGCAGCTGAGCTCAGTCTTCCAGATAGTGCATCAATATGAGGACCCCATTGTAATTTAGAGTCTATGCTAATACCTAGAAAGACTATTGCCTTGTCAATTTTCAATTTATTTCCGTCAAGTAATACGTTTGGCTCTATATGTCTTACATTAGGCATGGAAAATTTTAAACATTTCGTTTTCTTTGCGTTGAGAAGCAGGTTGTTTGCGGCGAACCAATTTGAAACAATAGTTAACGCGTTGTTGACTTGAACTAGTTCTCTATCTTTCCTATCTACTTTAAAAATCAGAGAAGTATCATCCGCAAAAAGAACTATGTCAGCAAGGCCCTCAACCATATGTGGTAAGTCATTGATATATGCTAAGAATAAGAACGGACCCAAGATCGACCCCTGTGGAACCCCCATTCTGACCAAAGATCCAGAAGATGTCACGCCATTAATGCCAACTTTTTGCTGCCTATCAGATAAGTATGATTCTACAAGATTCAGAGCAGCTCCACGAATTCCATAGTGGTGTAGCTTATAAATTAGAGTGCGGTGCTCTACACAGTCGAAAGCTTTGGAGAGATCACAAAATACGCCAATGGCATCCTGTGAGCTCTCCCAAGCATCCAGCACATGCTTGACTAACTGGACTCCTGCATCTGTTGTTGATCTGCTTTTCGTGAAACCGAACTGATTTTCGTGTAAAATCCTATGTTCATTAAAATGAGACAAGAGTTGTTGAAGCATTATCTTTTCGAATATTTTGCTCAAAGCCGGAAGCACAGAGACCGGTCTATAATTTGAGGGGTCGGCCTTACTACCTGATTTAAAAATAGGGGTGATTTTACTCATTTTCATTAGATCAGGAAATGTACCTCTATCAATACATAAATTAAATATGATCATCAAATGTGGCGCAATAACTTCTATTATTGACTCTAGCATTTTTACGGATAATCCCCATAAATCCTCTGTTGCTTTAACGTTTAAACTTTTAAATGTTTTTATTATTTCAAAAGTAGATATATGTCGGAACCTAAACTCAGGAATTTGGAGCGGGAAGTTGTCTTTCAGAAAGCCCACTGCAACACAAGGGCAAGAATCAAGAGATTTGGTGACTTCTAGTGGTATGTTAGAAAAGAAATTTTCAAATGAATTCGCAACATGACTTGGGTCTGAAACTTTTTGGTTATCTATTTCTAGCACATATTCTGAATTAAAAGATTTACTTTTGCCGGTCTCTGTATTAATAGTTTTCCAAACTGTTTTAATTTTGTCATTAGATTTTCGAATTTTATCCCTTATAAACAAAGCTTTTGCGCGTTTGCATACTGACTTAAAAACTTTTGAGTAATTTCTTACGTAATCATGAAAATCTTTACTAGAAGTTAAAGATTTTTTGTGATATAACTCAAACATTATGTCTCTACTTTTTCGAATACCTCTAGTTGACCAGTCACCAAATTGTAACCTACCGTTGAGCTGCAGTTTTTTCTTCGGACAGATTTCATTAAATTCTGTACTTACTAATGAAAATAATGTACTATAAATGTCATGTGGATCTTCAGAAGTGAATTCCACCAGACTAAGTTTCAACTCTATATTTTGTTTAAGCTTTTCTAGTTTACCTTTTGTTAGCGGCCTATGTTCGATAATGGTATTTTTCTTAGTTCTCCCGATTTCGAATTTGATAGCGAGGCCATTGTGGTCTGATCTAACTCCCACCATTACTGATTTTTCTGTAGTCTTACAGTTTGAAAAAATATTATCAATGCAGGTGGATGAAGAGTCGGTTACTCTAGTTGGCTCACTGAACAAAAAATTCAAATTAAAAGATTTAAACAAAGAGATAAGATTAGTTTTATCAGTTGAATCTACCAAAATATCAATATTGAAGTCACCGCATACAATGATTGATTTATTGCTTTTAGTTAATCTCTTGAGTACACATTCCATTATGGACATAAAATTACAGAAATTAGATGCTGGTGGCCGATATACACACAATAATATATGACTTTCCAGTTCTGCACAAGCAATTTCGCAGACACGTTCAACAGAAAAACCTACTATGTCAGACCGTTCCTTAAATTTTATGTTTCTTTTACAAAGAATAATACACCCTCCCCCTTCAGCAGATATTCTGTTGAACGCACTGGCTACCTCAAAATGTGTAACATTAAATAACATTTTATCTGGTTTTAGCCACGTTTCTGTAAAGCCTAATACATCAAATCTATGTTTATCTAATAAAAGTTCAATGTCTAATATTTTGCCAGAGAAGCGGTTAATATTTTGATAAAATAGCGATAAGATGTCAGCACACTTCTCTGTTGTCTTGTTTAAAAGTTTAAACAATTAATAGCTACATTATTACTATTATTAGTACATGTACTAAAAACTACAACATTGTCACTACTCTTTGTTATATTTCCTATAACTGCCTCAATATTGAAAGCTACCAAAGTAGCAATTAGCTGTCTGGATTTTTTAGGACAGTACATGCTGTCCCATGTCAACTTAAAATTACAAATAAACTTATTACAGTCAAAAAATAAAAGTTTGTCACTATGACGACATGTCAAGTTATACATTAATGTATTGAGTGAGTGTATGCGCAAGTTCTCTTTTTCAGACAATAAATCTGAATAAGGGAAGGCACATAACATTATTTTACATGCCTTAAGTTCTAACAAAGTGGTTATTCTAGTAATAACCTCTTGTCTATCAATACCTAAACTATGACCTAAGAAGAGAACAACTATTGATTTATTATCTATTTTTGAGTTTAATATTGTTTTTTCAATCTGAGCATAGGTTGCTCCCGGCATACAATAGTTCTCCACAGCACACTGCACTGAGTTACTTAATAATGAACCAAAGCCTACACCTATTCTGTCTGAAAATACCATGATTTTATGCGGTTGAACTGGATTAGAGCTGACATACTGCTCTCCGCCTGGGACCGTGTTTGTGATCAATGTTGGTCTGTTTTGATTTGACAGAGATGTTGAGAGGGCGCTAGTACAGTCTGGTTGTGGTTGAATGTGGCAGCTCGAGTGACTATTCTCAAGAACCTCCACACACTCCACGTTCAAAGCCACCAGGTCCGTTAGTTCAATTGCAGTCTTGTAATGCTCACTTAGTTGAACTTGAGCTGTCTTGTAGCTAGTAAATACGTCCTGCAAGATCTTTTCTTTATGGAGCAGCTCAGAGCGGAGTTCCAGTGTGTCATTATCATATAACTGTCGAGTTATTTCCAATTCTTCCAAACAATTCTGAATTCTTTCCTCTAGTAACAACTTTTCTTTAATTAATTGAACATTTTTGACAAAATAGCTTTGTTTTTTTAATAACTTTTGACATCTTTTGATAGTTTTCTTAACTTTAATATATTTCTTTATTTTATTTCGGCTTTTAAAAAGTGGGCTTTTACAAACAGATTTATCTCCGGTAAGATCAATGGTTACAATATCTGAAGAGCACTCCAACTTGTTTCCGGCTAGCTCATCAAAAAGGTTCAAGGTGCTGGTGGTCTGTTCGTTACACTTATCTGTGTGTAGCTGTGATATTACCTTATGGGCCTTATTTAATTCAAATTCTAGGTTGATTATACGACTTAAGGCTTGTTCATGAGTCTCACCACACTCCTTAAAGGATATTACAAAATTTTGGAGTTGTTCGCATTGATCTTGTGAGTCCAAGTATTTAGAATGTAGTTCAGCCAGTTCACCTTTTAGTTCAGTGTTTTTTGTGATGATCTTTTGCACTTCGATTTCACTGTCTTCTCTTTCTTGTAGTAGTTGTTCACTAAGGTCTTTATAGACTTTCAGTTGTTTTAGGGCAGCACTCAGTTTTTCCTCCATTTCCCTCGCCGATGTCTTGCGGGTCATAATAGGCATTTTGGTGTCAACTGACCAGTCAGCTCCTGAAACCACAAGTGAAACCGCTAAACAACTATTCAAATAAAGTTTGTATTACAGGTTTTCATACACAAGTCAGTCTCATAGCCAAGTCAAACAACAAAAAGAATGCCCACCAAAGCTTTAAATAAAACAATTAAAAAGTATTACTGTTTATACATTGGATAATACTGTGGAACAGGTTAAAGTAGAAAATTAAAAATTGAAAATTACAAGTAAAAGTGAGACAGGTTTTAGAATACCAGACTTAAAAGGGAAATAGCATAGACAAAAGTAAAAATAAAATAAAAAAAGTAGATAAAAATAATTGGAAATATAGTTGTACCTGTTACCTACTGACTATGGTGAGGCAATATGCCACCATACGATAGGTAGGGAAGAATTATTGGTACCTGGGTTCCGTGGGGTATGTCGGGAGACTCTGGAACTGGTGAGAGCTGGTGACCGTGGGTCGAGGAGGCGTCCTGCTGTCGACGGCGTGCTGAATGAGCTGAAGAACTATTGTCACTTGGTTCTAATGTCTGTATTGTCCCTTTGGTTTGTGCACTCGCGTACGCGTATGTGTCGTCGGTAAAATTATTGGGGGCGTTTCCGACTCGTGGCAAAATGGCGGCGGTGCAGAGCGGATTTCACTTCGTTTTGCGTGCGCGCGAGCAGAAGGCGTGTCGCTCAGTAGTGGCGTGCGGGAGCCGCCGCGTTTGACGTTTCCCCTTACCGGCGGGTAGCGGGGGACGCACTGTGGGTGAGGTGACGTCACGCTTTCGCGTGAACATATTCCCCACGCGGCAAAGGTGTGGTGTGGTGCTCAATCGATAGGCAGGCGGGCGATCTTGAGGACAGGTCGCGTCAGTATGCCCAAAGTCGTCTTGAGTTCCACCACTCGGGTGACGCCATCCCTCCCCGGGAGCGCCTTGGTGATGCGGCCCATGCGCCAGTGTAGAGGCGGCACCTGGTCGTCCACTATCAGTACCAGTTCCCCGACTTGAGGTGGGCTGGATCGGGAAGTCCATTTGGAGCGGGTTTGGAGGGTGTGCAGGTAGGACTTGGACCAGGATCGCCAAAAGTGTTGGGATAAGGATTGGACGAGCTTGAACCTTTTTAGTGCAGAAATGGCTCGGCCTTCTACCGAATATTCAGGTAAGGCTGTGAGCGGACGGCCAATAAGGAAATGACCTGCGGTGAGAGCATCAAGATCCGCAGGGTCAGAAGAGAGTGGGCTGAGAGGGCGTGAATTGAGCACGGCTTCAATGCGTGCTAATAGAGTTGAAAACTCTTCAAATGTGAGGCGTTGTTCGCCGACCACACGGTACAGTAATTGTTTAGCTGACTTTACCGCTGTTTCATGAAGTGCACCGAACCAGGGTGCCTTTGGTGGATTTAGCCACCATGTTATGTGCTGTTTAGAAAGCGTATGTGCGATACTGTCATTATTGGTTGCAAGAAAGGCCTGTATTTCCCTAAGTTCATTCCTAGCGCCTACATAATTTGTACCGCAATCAGACCTAATTAACGTCGGTACACCGCGCCTAGAAACAAAACGCTGTAATGCCGCAAGGAACGCTTCCGTGGATAACTCAGATACCGGTTCGAGATGGACCGCCTTCGTGGCTAGACATGTTATAACACAGAAGTAGCCCTTTAATAGCTTGGCGTTTCTAAGTGTACTGGATTTTATCAAAAATGGTCCAGCAAAGTCCGTCGTGACTTTGCTAAATACGGGCTGAACGTTTACGCGGTCGGCGGGTAGGTCGGCCATGTACGGGGCCTTAGTTTTAGCGCGGAAACGAAAACAATGTATACATTTGTATACTCGATGGCGAATAACGCGGCGGGCTGATAATATCCAGAATTGCTGGCGTAAGAGTGAGTGCAGAGTGTCCGCCCCTGGATGACAGTAAATTTTATGATAGTAGTCTATAATGAGATCAACTAGTGGACTCGAGCTGGGTAATATCAGTGGGTGCTGAGCGTCGTAACGCAGAGCAGACTGAGTGAGTCGACCACTCACTTTCAGTAAGTCGTTCTCTAAGAATGGTGACAGGCGTTGTACACGTATCGTACATTCTTTGTTGTGTTTTAAGCGATGTATGTCTTCAGCAAAGCAATTGTGTTGTACTGAGCGCACCCAATGTAAAAGGGCTTCCTTTCGTTCGCTAACCGTAATGGGCCCAGCGACACGCGCAGAGCGGCCCTGTCTGCAATTGTGTATGAATCGTTTTATACACGCCGTTACACCTATCAGTTTATCTAGTGAGCTGAATCTTGTGAGCAGAGTCTCGTCGAGGTCAGGTATGGCTATGTGGGCGACGGCCTTCTTTGGCTTGAGGCCTGGTAGGGCGTGATGGCCCAACGCGGGCGGTAGGGCTGGCCATGTTTGTGGCGGGTCCTTAAGCCAGGACGGTGACCACCACATGTCATGCTTCAAGAGATCTTGAGCTGACATGCCCCTGCTGGCACAGTCAGCAGGATTTAGGGCGGAGGGTACATGTCTCCACGTGAGATTGCATGTATTTGCCTTGATTGAGGAGACTCTGTTGGCTTCAAATGTCTGAAGCGATTGTACAGGCGTGTTCAGCCAGGCCAGTACTATGGTACTGTCTGACCAACATATGTGCTGACGAACGGTGATGTGAGCTGATAACTGGGCCGAGACATGGGCCATGAGCTTAGCCAACAAGTGGGCGGCTGAGAGCTCCAGTTTAGGAATGGTTTGGCGGTTTTTAATAGGAGCTACCTTTGATTTGGACATGAGCAAGTGCACATGTACCTGTCCATCAGGTGTAGTTTCGTGGAGGTAAATAACCGCGGCGTAGCCGAGTTCTGAAGCATCCGCATATCCCTGAAGGGTGTGTGTGGATGCCTTGTTTGAGCAGACGTTTCTTGGAAACCTGAGCGCTGAGAGGCGTGGTAGGTCACGATAGATATTCTGACACTCAAGAGCGACATCACTGGGTACTCGTTCGTCCCAACCGAGTTTTAAGGTCCACAACCTTTGAATCAAGGTTTTAGCGCGGAAGATGACGGGGCTGATCCAACCGCATGGTTCGTACAGACGCGCTATGTTGCTGAGTATTGACCTCTTGGTGAATCCATCTACCGTAGGTACTGAGACACTGTAGGTAAATTCGTCAGTTTGTGGTATCCATTGTATGCCAAGGACTTTGATGGAGTTATCGTCTGGGCTAACGTCAAAATCTTTCGACATCTCGCACTGGTCATCTGGGAACCTTTCTAAGAGCTGGCGTGAGTTGGATGTCCACTTACGCAGTTGGAAACCCCCCAGTGCGAGTAGGCTAATCAACTCGGTTTGTAAGTTAATGGCTTCACCGACAGTATCATGTCCGGTGAGCACGTCGTCAACAAATATTGACCTAGAGAGCACCTGAGCGGCTCTTGGATAGCGTTGCCCTTCATCCGCGATCAACTGCTGGATGGTGCGGTTTGCTAAGAATGGGCTGGAGCGTAATCCGTAAGTCACGGTGGACAATGCATATGTTAATAAGGGCTGATCTGGCGATGAACGCCAGAGAATGAGCTGAAACCGTCTGTGGTCGGGCTGAATCATAATGTTTCTGAACATCTGTTGTATGTCTGTGCTGAAAACGACCTTGTGTGTTCGGAAGTTTAAAATGATATCCGTGATATCTCGCTGCAGGGCCGGTCCCGTATGTAAGGTGTCGTTGAGACTAGTGCCATTTGCGCTTTTACAACTAGCGTCAAAGACTGTACGTAGCTTGTCTGAATTGGCCTTGAAAATGCCATGGTGCGGTATGTAGCAGTGGGGCTGATCGCGGAACGTGTTTGGATGGCAGGGGTTCATGTGACCTTTATCTAGGTACTCCTGCATAAACGCTACATATTTTGAGCGGAGTTCGGGGTTTCGTTGGAGTTTCTTTTCGAGGTTGAGAAACCGCCGAAGTGCTATAGCGTGCGTAGCCCCTAGTTCGGGGGCATCCGTAACAAATGGTAGCGCGACTATATATTTACCAGACTGGTCCCTCGTGGTGGTGGACTGGTATATTTTTTCGCACTCTTCGTGTGCTGATGTACCATCGGGAATGGTATTACTGACTTCTTCTACTTCCCAGAATCTCTCTAGAGCTGACTGGATGTCTTGGCTGGACTGTAGTGCCAAGTCAGTATGGTCAATTTGAGCTGAGTTGACTTGAGGCTGAGTGCCCGTATCTTGTGATACTGGGCCTAATAACGTGAAGTTAAATATCGTGCCGAAGGCTATGGGTCTGCCGGGCCCTAGAGAAATTTTAGTACCGTCTAAGATGCTACCTAATATGTCTGACCCTAATAAGAGGTCAATCGGTGCAGGTATATTAAAAGAAAAATCTGCTAGTGGAACGTAATTGGTGCTTTCATCCAAACCAGGCAGTTTAGTGTGCGGTAAAACTCCCGTTACGTTTTTGAGCACATATGCCTTTGTCCTTATTACGGGCCTGTCCGTATGTACAGGTCGAAAAGTAATGTCGACATATGACGAAGAATTTTCTGAGTGCTGATCACCTATACCTTTTATTTTTAATTGGGTGCGCTGAGTAGGTAAACAAAGTCGCTTTACTATGTTTTCGTCTATTAGTGTTATCATAGAGCCACAGTCTAATAACGCTCGTGCTTGGTGAAAATTGCCCTTGTAGTCTGCTATCTCGAGTGAGACTGTAGGTAGTAGTACAGGTCTATTGTGAACACTGTCTGGCGTTGAAATGTCAGTAGTATGACTTAAGGTGTTTGCGACGACATTTTGTCGTCGTGTTGCTTGTGTGTGCTGCATAGTTGTGGGCTGATAAAATGTGTGCTGATTATCTACGCGCTGCGATGTGTGCTGATTAACATTGCGCTGAGATGTGTGCTGATTAATAGTGCGCTGATAAAATATGTGCTGATTATCTACGCGCTGGGATGTGTGCTGATTAGCTTCGGGCTGATGTGTGTGCTGATGATTAACCGTTAGCTGGGCTGATATGTGCTGATGGTGCCGCCCTAGTCACTGCCTAGGGGGCGGAGGCGAACGCGAGGTAGTGCGCGTTGGAGTACGTCTGAAGGACACCATCCGGTCCGTATCAGGTGAGTGACGGCGGCGTGGTATCTCGCGCTGTTGTGCGGGTAGTAAATGCGCGGAATTGTGCGTAGGTGAGGTACACCCCAACCTGTGCAGGGTCGTGTGGTGGTTTGCACTGCCGCATGTTTTGCATAGGCCCGTTGACGTGCACTCATCGTCATAATGCGGGCCTAGACATTTGGCGCAGCGGTTGCGCGCGTAGATAAAATCCCAGCGACCCTGCACTGGTTGTTTGTTATACTGTGGGCACACCCGTAGCTTGTGGCCCCGGGCATTACACCACGGGCAGTAATGATTACCTCTAGAAAATGTCTGCTGAGGTGGGGGCGAGAAGCGCGCGGGTGATGGTGTCAATGCCTGTGTATAGCGCGGCGGTTGCGGGTTCGATCCCTGCCGAGGTGGGGGCGAGAAGCGCGCGGGTCGTGCGGTTAACGCCTGTGCATAACGCTGAGGTCGCGGGTTCGAATCCTCGGAGTGTGTCGGGGATGTGTTCGCAGTATGTACCCGTCGAGCCTGCGCGTAGTCGTGGTGATACTTGCGCTCGCGTTGTGCCCCGGACGGTGACGCTCGGTTTGCGTTTGGTCCGGGCGTGGGCGGAGCTATGGCGGTCGATACGCTGACCTCGTTGCAGCGTGCGTGATGCTCGAGGAAGGTGACGAGGTCGGCTAGGGTCGGGAGTCGGTCAGATGACCCGTGTTGACGCTCAAAGAAGGACCTAAGTTCCCCCTTGAGTTTTCGTACTACGATCGACACTAAAATATATCCACTATCTCCAGTAGTAGATAAGTTTAAATTGGCAAGCGCGGATTGTGCGGATATGAGCGGAGTTAGGAACTGCCTCCTGATTTCCGAACGCGACGATATGGTGGGCAAATCGAAAATTACGTCCACGAAACGATCTATGAGTAACCGCCGATTTTCGTACCTTCGCGTCAGGATATCTAAGGCTACTACGTAATTTTCGTTCGTGATCGTTAAATGTGCAATGAGCGACCGCGATTCCCCCGCCAGACAGGAAAGTAAATAGTGCAGTTTTACTGCACCCGTAAGGTTGGCCATGTTATCGGTCAAGCTCTTAAATACCGATATGAAGGAGGGCCAGTCCTCGAGTCGCGAGGTAAATTTGGGTAACTCGATTTGGGGCAAAACCGAGTTTACCGTAGCTGGTGCTGTGACGTTTCCCGGGTTGTGTGCTGATGGTACCTCGTCACTTTGGGCTGATGGCAATATATTAATATCTACATGTGCAACCAGAATCGCGTCATAGGCTTCTATTGCCCGTTCGTATTGCTCCATGTACAATTTCTCCTGGGCGTCTGACAAATCGTCGGTATCTAATATTTCGTAGTATACGGCGTCGAGTTTATCACGCATGGTTCTCACGTCCGCAACCTTTGCGTTGAAATCTGCGTTCGTATACTTCTGTTTCCCTTCTCGTAACGACGTCGCAATTTCCGAAAGGGCAATTAAAGCGCGTTGTCCCTCTCTAAAACGAGCGGCCTGCGATTTGGAAGGCATCGTAACGTCGACGTCGAAGTCAGACACAAGGAGAAAAAAAAAAAAGAAAAAGTAATTAAAATTATTAAATTATTTAATCGTCGGTGAAATTCCGCACCTCCTTTTTCGGAAGTCGGTTAAAATAACGTCTAAATTAATAACGTGTGTACGAAACCTTATATGAGCTGATGGTTTAATTACTTAATTAATTATATTCCGTAAATTTCGTTATGTTATTTACGTAAATTCTGTACGGGACCCTAAGACGTTTTGTGCTGGTCTCTTAAATGTAAACAATTAACTTACATTAATTATTTCATGCTAATCACGAACACAAGTAAATGTTTTAACAGTACTTAGTATTATTTTATAATTAAAATCAACAAAGTACCTGGCCTTGAGTTATGTTATTTACGACTTTCTTGCAAACAATAGCTAACAATCATAAAAACAAACGCCTCATTAACGTTATCGTTAACGAGTTTGGAATTTCAAACCAAACAACTCTGCAGTATTATTGTCTATTCTGTGGCGCGCGAGTGTCAAACGAACAAAAGCTAATCGCTAGTCGGGGTTTGTTCGATAAGCAAATACCTGAGTTAATTAGGTGATTTGTAGGGCGTAAGGGGATTTAAATTAAATTGAATCTATAAGAAGTAGTTTTTAAATTAAATAGGGCTGATATGGGCAATGGACTGTATTAAAAGGAATTATTATTTTTTGACAAGGGGGGATAGCACTGGTTCTTTTATCCGGCAGCGAAAGAAAATATGTTGCCGGATATCCGCGCTCGAAGGAAATATGGTGAGGCAATATGCCACCATACGATAGGTAGGGAAGAATTATTGGTACCTGGGTTCCGTGGGGTATGTCGGGAGACTCTGGAACTGGTGAGAGCTGGTGACCGTGGGTCGTGGAGGCGTCCTGCTGTCGACGGCGTGCTGAATGAGCTGAAGAACTATTGTCACTTGGTTCTAATGTCTGTATTGTCCCTTTGGTTTGTGCACTCGCGTACGCGTATGTGTCGTCGGTAAAATTATTGGGGGCGTTTCCGACTCGTGGCAAAATGGCGGCGGTGCAGAGCGGATTTCACTTCGTTTTGCGTGCGCGCGAGCAGAAGGCGTGTCGCTCAGTAGTGGCGTGCGGGAGCCGCCGCGTTTGACGTTTCCCCTTACCGGCGGGTAGCGGGGGACGCACTGTGGGTTAGGTGACGTCACGCTTTCGCGTGAACAGACTACCTACAGACTGCAGTACTTATAAAGATTTGCGGTTTGTAAAAATCAAAATAATACTATCATAAGTTACATACAAACATATTAGGCTATCAGTTTAATTCTGGTAGTTACACAATTTAGCAATATACTATGATAGTACAATTACAGTTTTTTCTATCTTTATATCAGATTATAGTGAGCACAATTTGAGATCTGACACGAGCAATATAAGCTGCTTGTACCTAATTGTATGATGTGTAGTGCGATGTGTAGTTGTTAAAAGCATGTCTGAGGCAAGAGTTTTATCGTCAATTTTGCTTCCACAGTTATGTCAAGCAAAAAGAGAAACAACGGTGCCAGAATGTGGATTGGACGATGCTCACCGGAGTGAGGCGTGTATAGGGCTAGAATGAGTGTTGAGTAGGTGCATTAAGAATGTTAATTGAACACAATACTCCCCGGGATTTGTGATGAACATCCGATCCAAGTCGTCAGTTTTGAATCCACCCGTTGGTTAGACGTCAGTTGACAGCACAACTTTGTGCTCGACGAAAAACTTCTCGTAGTATGTTTCCCACACTCGTACACCTCATAAAAGCACTAATAAGATGTTTACACTGATTTTAATTGGCACTGAATACTAGAAAATAATAATTTAATAATTTCTAAATACGGAGAAATATTTTGACACCTTAACCTAAGTGTTGCCACACGGCCATATTATATTACGGCCTTATACGGCCTTATTTATAACTCTATTTTGACAGCTTTATCAAAACGTATGCATGTCTTGCAGTATAAACGTTTTATTTATAATGCTTCGTAGAAAAAAATCTACGTTGTTATAGTTTAGTTATCTTAAGTTCGAACTAAAGATGACCCAGAAATGGAACTTTAACTAAGCTACCGTAATTAAAATGTTATTCTAACAGGACAGGACAGCGCCGTACCACGTCGGCGGTTAGGCAGTAACATAATACGAAGTAGTACACATATGTGCTAACAGTGTTTAATTTAAAACAACATACAATATTGGGAACTTAATCACTCGTCAATTTGAGCTGAAATTCATGAGCAGTAGGTCTGGATCCGTTTCTACCCAAAACCGGGTAAAGGGACTAATGCTGAGACTTCCGTGTCCGGCCGCCGTACAACTAACGTGTTTCTTCTTGCACAAGTCATCTAGATTAAATATGGCACGGATTGCACGAGATGTGTGGGATAAGTTTGTATATACGCAAGGGATTTAAGGTTTATACAAAACTAGGAACGAATGTTGCAAAGTTTCGTATCGGATTATTATACTATTATAAACGATTACAGCAAGATGAGGTCATTGGTATTCTCTGCTTGTAAAATACTGTCTGTAAAATGCAGTTTTCTTCACCACTCAGTATGTGTGCTCCGGAGCGCAGTCAGCCCGTATGCTCGAGCCCGCGCTGAGGGTGTCGATGTACCGGACACTCACAAGCGCGACACCAGACATCGACACTACACTAACACAGACACCAGACACAAAGCTTACTGAACGAGATTTTGATTACGCTTCATGCATTAAAGATGTTTAATTTCAGAATGTAGTCGCGCTCGGAATTATAATAAATATTCGATCTTCAGTCAGTTATAAAAGGAACAGTGTTATTGGAAAGGAGGAAGACACTTAAAAAAAATATGGAGAGATTTATATTTACACTTGCTAAGT
The DNA here is from genome assembly GCA_917880725.1 of Selenia dentaria. NCBI lineage: Eukaryota > Metazoa > Arthropoda > Insecta > Lepidoptera > Geometridae > Selenia > Selenia dentaria. The sequence continues at coordinate 54,003,927 of OU862875.1, forward strand.
GTACAGTGTAGTGTACTTGTTAAGCAGCATCACAGTTCAAGTGCCGTCTACAGATATAGAGTGATACTGCAACGAACTCGTAATCCCGCTGAGCTTGTTTAGCCAGGCAGGCCATAATACTTGCTACAGTGCCCTTTACTCTCCATACAGAACTAGTACAATACTGTTTCGAAGCAGACAATCTGCGACTGTAGTGTTACTTACGGCAAACACTTGTACAAGAGGGTTTACATATACAATAAATAATAGAGAAGTAGGCTGACTGGCCAACGGAAACTATGTTTTACTATAAATAGACATACGAGTTTCATTATATTTGAAACATAATTTAGGACAACATGCACGCTAGGTCTCCAGGTTCCAAACTAAACAGAATGAATAAAGAAAAAAAATATGTGAAATAATGAAGCAGCACGATCGAAACGAATCACAAATTAGGTGATCCGTAAATAAGAAAAGTGTGTCGCAGTAAAAGGATCCTCAAATCGAATTTTCCGAGACGTGAGCTCTCTCGGAAATAATTTGTCAATTCGATAGCAGAATTTATCATTTTTAAAGCAGTTTCACGTGAGACGAATTGAAAATGTTACAGGTAATATACAAGTGGAAGAAATTACAGTTTGATTTTTAAAATCATTAATAAAGGGCTAATACAGATTTTATTTCTATCTATAGCGTTATCGAGTCCACATTCACACTTGACAGTTGCGTGACGGACAGCCGTGCGATTCTCTAAGAGCAAACCAAAGACCTTACACTTACTAACTGTAAGGTCTTTGGAGCAAACATCGTTGCATTTTTGACAACACCCGTGAAAGGAATGACGAGATGATAAGAAACGTTGGAAAACAACCTCATGTACAGGGGCGATATTTCATAAACGATTTGACATCCGTGAGCTCCGTGTCCACGAACGCAACGACGAATCATCAATCGCGCACGGCTGAATGTTGCTTCACCGTAACGCAGACGGTTCTCTGTTTGCACAGACTCTGTTAATGATTCCTCAGGCTTTCGTAATTCTTCAACATTGTAGTTAAACTTTTAAATGGTTTATCTACATTATTTGTGTCCCGACATTTCCAACACTTTTCAGTGAACACGGTCACGGGTAGACTAGATAACAGTTTTAATGTTATTTGACGGTTTAGCTTACGCGGTAGTTATAGTTGAATATCTCGACCGGTTTGTGACCGTCCGGGCCACTTCTTCATTGAGTACTTGCGCACCCGGCTGCGTTCGCGCTAGTACTGGCGACCGCCGGTGGTGTCCCTCCGCGCCCGTTGTGACGTCACCGGTGCGGGCAAGCTGTATCCATCAGTTTCTTCGTCATAACATTAAAATATGTAAATACTTATGAAAGTTTCAATCAAGTCATAGATAACAGTTGACCCAGTTTTGGAAATTATTTGAATATACCGCCTTCATATTTTATTCAAAATCTTCCCGGTATGCATGCAGTAGTCCCGCGCGGTGTCCAGAAGTCCTGCAGTATTGTGCTAGTCGCGGGATTTTATTAGCTTGTTCACTGAATCCCAAGCAGGTGGTACTTTTCTTTTGTTCGCAATGCGACTTTAAAGCTGAAGAGCTGCTTTTGAAAGAGACCAAGATGGCGGGTTAATTCATTATTCACTCAACTTTTCCAAATAAGAGTTAAAAAAGTCTCAAGAGGATGCGTTCAGTGCAGTGCTCGCTAACTTTAGCTTCGTGGTGTTCTCGTGGGCCGCCGTGGTGGTTGCTACCAGGTGCAGACGTGAGTCTTGGTTCACAGACATTTTGATACTTAGTTTTAACAAAAATGGCAAGTACCGGTCAGGCCACTATTAGAGTTCTGTACATATAACAAATTTGTGATTTGTTATATGTATGCCTTATTTTTGTATTTTGCTTAACTTGACATCGCACAAAGTTAAGATGGAATAAAAAAGTTTGTTTGTTGAGAATGTGAACTTCTATTTTTATTACATTTACATTCTCGTATATCACGGTTTTTAAAAAACGTATCCAGAGAAAGTGACATGCTTTTTTTAAATAACAAAATGATTTAAATTTTTTATTTAAAAAAATTAAATTTAAATTTAAAAAAAAAATTAAAATAAACTAAATTTCTTAATTGTTGAGTGACTCAACATTTGACAAAAATGATGTATCTCTTACGTCGAGCGAACATCTGGTCGCGATCTGGTCAACCAGATGCAGAAACAGATCAACATGTGTTTATTAGAAAACCAAACGTACATAACGCCACGTGCACAACGCCGATAGCGAAGTGAATGTTTCCATCTGCTTGGAAACGAACACATGTGTTGTACATTCAATGAATATGATTAACGGATTGAATATTAAACAATTAGCAAGTGTCGGTGGGTGACGAGCGAGGTCGGGTTCCGTAACCAACAACAAACCCTTGTATTACATAAATCTTGATCGTCACAAGCAAAATGAATTTTAAAGTTATATTTATGGCGAACTTTTAATTTAAACTGAACATTTTAAGAATGTCGTTAGTTGGCTACATTATAGTGAAATAAATTACTAATCATATTTTTGTTATATTTTATCAGTAACATTTTAACACCAATGCAGCCAATAACGTAATGGTTATACCGTCTCGTGACAAACGTATATTTCATTAAAATCTGTCTGATTCTACATAATATACTTATAATTAGTTACCCTGACTGACTGACTGACTGACTCATTAACGCAGAGCGTGAACAACGCAACACTAAAAATATTAAATTTAAGCGGTTCGTGCCTTTTATGTTGTAAGCACTAATAAGAAATGATTTTTTACAAATAAGTCCCAAGGGAGGTAACGTTGTATGAAACTTCGAAGTGATTTTGATTTAGAACTTAAAAATTAGTAGGAAAACTCTTAGCATTTTTCATTGTTTGAATGTGATGGTTTGTGCGGGTGCGTGTTGGTGAACAGTTTAATTTTCGAATATGGGTATATTCGAAAATTAAACTGTTCTTTACAACGTCTCTATCTATCACCACGCGGGTGAAACCGGGAGGCGCAGCTAGTGTTTTCTATTTGTTACTTTACACATAACGAACAGTGTGTAGATCAACAGCATCACGACCGAGGTGATAAGAGCGTGTCCGACTGCGGTTGCTGTGAGTTAACAACATCTAGAGCGGGGAATTCTTCTTCAGCGCGTAACAACATTTCTGCTTATTCTGAACGCACATCGAAAATATCTTCATGAAATGGTCAGATTTGTAAAAATAATTTCAAATTTGAAACATTCAAACAAGGTAAGGGATATTTAAAAATAACTTGTTAAATCAAAGCAACATTAAACAAACGGAGCGCCGACGGAACTCCTGTGAAGTACATTAAACGCGAACCCGCGCGTTTGTGTTACGTATTTATTTACCGTTTTTAATTTGTTCATCCCTAATCCAATATTACCTCGTCAAGTATAAAGCGGGAGGTTTTATTTAAAAAATCCAGCTCCGTTTATTCGTTATTCCGATCTTTTTCATGTTTTACATTTAACGGGGACAGCACTGATACCTGCTTACATCATCAGAAAACACATACGGTGTTCTATTACTTGTTCTTCTTCTTAAAATTGTGACGTACGCTGTCATGCGACCACATGCAGCAAGTAGAGGGAGACAACTGTTCTGGCGCAAGCCAGTATGCTGCTCGAATAAGACTCCAACACCAATATCTCAGGGTGCCGAGCCCGGAGCAGGGCCATTCGACAGTTCAGTTCTACATTCTGGGTGCCACATCAACGGGCATGGGCAAGTGTAGTGCTTACCGTCAGGCGCATGACTTGTCTATTTATACAATAATAAAGTCAAATACGACTCGAGCGTCGCAGGAAGCACTTCCGCTCCAGGAAGCATTTCCAGTTCAACTACAAAACTTCCAAAAATATTCATTAGAGGCGATTCCTAATACATTGCGTGATTATATCGGTCGAGGCGCGACGGCGGCGAGATGGAAAATATTCGCCCAACAGGAACCTACACCAGCCTTACTGTGATTGTCAGTAAGACGTGCTATTTATAAATGCTAGGAAATGGTTCAGGTATAAGTTTAATCTGTATTGTTCAATGGGTCTTTGTAGATGTTTTAAAATTTATCAACACTAATATTTTCTTGCAAAATCACTCTTAGTGTCCCTTAAATTGTGAATCTTTACTCAACATGCAGCCTGTGTGTTATCCCAGTGCATTATCTACCTGATTGGATTATATTAAAAAAAACGACCAAGTGCGAGTTAGACTCGCGCATCAAGGGTTCCGTTCCGTAGAAAAAAACAACTAGGTTAAATAATATGACTTTTTAAAGTTATGCCATTTTTATAACAGACTCGGTATCTTTCTAGCTCTGATTTTTGACTGAACAGTAGCAGTAGTTGAACAAACACCGCTCGATGGTAAACATGCACGCGCGAAGTTCCAAGCGTCTTGCTATAAGATCCACGGAACTCTGAAAAATCAGGAGAAATTTAATTGTCCGGTAAAGGCCCGGAACTTGGCGGAATTCCTTATTTCCCGCAACTTTCAAGGGCACAATGTTCACGTCAAAATAGTATTTTATATCGCGTATTTCGTGGCCCGCGGGCTTGCTGAAAAATCAAATTAACTTTGTTTAAACCTTTGTGATGGCAACAAAATGAAGTTGCAAGCAAACAATGGTCGTTGCTGGCGGGTCGGGACGGAATGTTGCCAATTAGGATAAAATGTCAATTCATCATAATTTTCTCAAAATGCTGCATCTTTATCCTAGATCGATACGGTGTATATGCAGCAACCTTTTAATCAGCATTGTTTCTAAAGCAATCCTGTCTTAATAATATTAAAGACGCGAATGTTTGTGAGTATGGATGTGTGGTAGTGTGAATTTTGATGAAATTTGGTATGGAGGTAGATGAGGCGCTGGATTAACACATAGGATACTTTTCATCATCATCATCATCCATCACCAAGCGGGTGAATAAGCGTAATATGCTTGAGCACAGCATATACAAAAATAATAAGATCTCCGCCTATGTCAAAATCGTAATGATGACAGTTCTGTTAAAATTTTGTGTCAGTTTCTGATAGCTTAGTCAAAAGCCAAGTCAATTCGACAGCTCGATACACTAGACGTGCTCGGCGACCGTCAAGCTGCAGCTCTACTTGAGAGTGAGGCACCTTTCCAGCTCCAGTATTGTACAACCTCCGACCGCATCATCACTCGCCATCAAGTGACATTGGCTACCGGTTGTACAAATATCTCATGCTATATTTGTATAGCATATATGTGTAGGCATTGAACAATAGGCTTCATTTCGACGCTGTTTGTGTTAACCACGAAATCTAACATATATAAAAATATTGTTTATTTGTAAGTATTCGATGCGTGTCTATACCGTTTATCTGAAAACAATAAAACTTTGTAAAAAGCGTTGGTGAAGGCGCGCATGCGAAGGTTTAGGTCGAATAAATAAAATGGCTCCACATCTACGTCAAAATGTTTAGAAACATACAAAGAAAAAAGTATGCGCACAAACAAATCTATTATTGTACGCTCTCCAACAAAAGTTACCGAAGTAAAATAGTTATGTACAATAAGATTACATATGAAGTTCTTGTTGTTCCTACGAGTTGACGGAGACACGGCTTGTTCCCAGCGTCAGTACTCCGACACCTGCCGCGCGCACCGCCGCGTCGCGCCACGTCGCTACTTCCCGCGCGAGTCGCTCCCAGTGTTACACAATACAATACTACAACATTAGCAGCGGGTCAGTGCAAGTTGCAGTTAACTAACTTAGTGTGATCTCGTGTTTGAATAAGTGTTGTGCCGCGGATTGGTTCCGGTGAAGTGATTTAGGTAAGTCTGTTTTCGCGGCGAGAAGTTTCACTTGTTGCTGGAGTTTTCACGTTTCAGCTGTTAGAAAATTTAATAATTTCTTTATGTATGGAATATGTAGTAGTTATAAATAAAGTCGCTGGTATAAAGATAAACTGGCAGTTACTGTGTCTAAATATGAAACAGTCGGCTTCGGCGTTGTGTTACAGATTGTATTGGAGTTACAGCTGTTGTTGTGTTGTTGCCGATATCGGATGTCGGAGCAATTTCAATGTGAGTCGTTGTGAAGTGGAAATGATTTCATTTATTATGCACGTGAGTACGAAATACCTTGGTTATATTATCTAAGGTTGTGTATATATTATACATCTCAAAATTACTCCATATATTAGTAACATTTGTGCCGACGCAGAATTGTTGCACATTAAGTGTATCCGCCTGAGAGCTGTAAGTTGTGACGTACGTGATAACTAGCTCTAGTCAGTTAACTAGAAATTGTTAAAAATATTGAGAACTATCGACTGCCCGCGACTTCGTTCGCACAGTAGACTCGGTCTTTGGCCTCATCATCACCTACCGTATTTTCTTGTTTTTCTTTCATAAATACTTTATCCTGTCAATAATTAACACTACAAAAAGTTATTAAAATATTTTTTTTGTTTAGTATTACACTGGTATCACATTTGTCGACTCAAGAAAGATTATTAACTATTTAAAATATGTACCTGTTATTTTATTCGTTTTGTATTTAGGGGCTTTTGAACATCGTGTTTATGACATTCCCATAAGAACACAAAACTATAATACATAAACTATCTAGTTGAGTCCGATGTTGGGTGACATGATTCATGAACTGAGACAAGGAGTCACTAGTTCATAAATCATTAATTTTTGTCTTCCACAATCTGCTCTCACAACATTGTGTCATGTCCAACGTCTAGTGGCCCCCACTATACACTACAAATACAAACTACACTATACATATTGTACAACTCACGTTCACTGCGTTCTATGTACATCGTATCTGAACTACGATGTTTAATATGTTCCCCACACTAGTGGTGGAAAAATAAGAGACACAAATGTTTAGGTATAAAGTCTAATATATTTTGAATGTTTATCAGGAAATTGATTTGACACAGAGTTGATTCCATGTCAGTGGATAGTATTACGGGTTCAGGATATACATAAACTGTTTTAAGAAGTCTGAAAATGCCAGTATTGTTGTACTCGACTAGACTGTGTTTATAACGGTAAATATTTTTTTCTAATCTTTTAATAAAATTCTATATTAATGTAGAAGAGATTTCTCTACATTCATATTTTCTATAATAATTATAGCAGACTTGTAAACAGGAACTTTTAAGAGTGCTTTAGTCCATTGTTATTTAGTTATTGTGTACTTTTCCGCACCGCCGTGGCCGCTCGAGGGTTTACAACAACACGATGCGCACATAAAGTTTGGTAGAGTTTATATAAATAAGTACCTCCAAGTAAATAATGGCGGCTTCTTAATTTGTACATTTGTACACGGAACATTGCCGTCGTTAGGTGAGGCCTGTCTCGCTTACTCAACAAGTACTTCTAATTTATGTACAAGTGAACACGTTCACAGATACTGTACAAAACGTTCCATTTCCTAAAATATTCAAATCAAAGTGTGTTTATTTGTAAGAACTTGAGCGAGTGAGAAAGTGGATAACGAAATTGGTACGAAAAAGTTTAAACAAAGTAAAAAGGTTCGTCCAGTGAACTGAGCTTCAGTATTTAGTTCATGGAGCAATTAAGGTTTATAATATGTGTATTTATATGACTCCATGGAGAATAACGACCTCTGCCCAGCCCTTGGTAGTGTTGTAATAAATATTCATAATATATAAATATTAATATCAGTCTGTAACTGATAGTTTTATTTTTGTTAATCGCGGGTACAGGAGAGGATGGCATTCCAAATATTTCGCAAACGGCTCAAACAAAGAATCCTTTAAAATGGATTGTTACAATATTTGTAATAAGTTAGGATCTATATGTAAACTTATTTAGTGTCCAATGTTTGTTGTATATGTATTAACAGCTTTTATAACTGCAGATGTTATCCACGCGTCAAGAGTTAGGAACCCTCCTACAAAACCATAAATATTATAAACCTGGTTTTTAACGTAAATTCTTTGTTTCCTTTTCCCCTTGATTTCAGTTATTAAAGTGTTCTTCAAACTAAACACAGCCTTCACTGCTGTTCGAGGCAGTTACGTACCCGTCGCTGCACTACTAGCTACACCAATGGTAACCATGTGTTGGAATAATATAATTTTGTTTCTGCTCCCATTTATAGACATAATAAACTACATTACTTTTCCCATGAATAAATATGGTTTCTTCCGGCATTACGGTATGGGGGTACTCCGAAATAAATAGCTGTCTATCAGATGTGGGTGTGCGCGCCATCAATCCTGCCGAAGCGTCGTGTCGCCCCTCCCCAAGCACCCCCACATATCATACGTCGCGACACGCGACTCCATTACATACTGCGTTCATGCGAGTACTTACATCACTTGTATGAATGTAATAGAAACGTCGGGATAACAATAATATAAAATATACGCGACTTAATCCATGTGCAGTTACTTCATTTAAATAATAAGAATAGCATTAAAATAAGCAACTTTTAATTTTTAAATAAAAAAAAATGTGGCATTGAATTTGAATTTATTTATTTATCATACAGTAATCTCACAGTACAAACCAAACGCTAACAATTTAGGTGACCTGTTACAAGTGGGCCTACATTAGATACAATTGATGTTCTCAAACCGCCGTTGGAAATGTCGACATGCTTGTGAATGTGAGACGAAATGTCGACATGCTTGTGAATGTGAGACTAATTAGGTAATCAGTTGTGTATATAACACTTTTCTCTCATCTTAGAGCATCATAGGTACCTACTGGAAAAATGAGTCCACTTTCAAAAGAATTCCCTGTATAAAAAAATTTGCATAAAATATGATTTTGTAGGAAGCTTTATTAGTCATAAAGATAAAGATAAAGATAAAGATAAAGATAAAGATAAAGATAAAGATAAAGATAAAGATAAAGATAAAGATAAAGATAAAGATAAAGATAAAGATAAAGATAAAGATAAAGATAAAGATAAAGATAAAGATAAAGATAAAGATAAAGATAAAGATAAAGATAAAGATAAAGATAAAGATAAAGATAAAGATAAAGATAAAGATAAAGATAAAGATAAAGATAAAGATAAAGATAAAGATAAAGATAAAGATAAAGATAAAGATAAAGATAAAGATAAAGATAAAGATAAAGATAAAGATAAAGATAAAGATAAAGATAAAGATAAAGATAAAGATAAAGATAAAGATAAAGATAAAGATAAAGATAAAGATAAAGATAAAGATAAAGATAAAGATAAAGATAAAGATAAAGATAAAGATAAAGATAAAGATAAAGATAAAGATAAAGATAAAGATAAAGATAAAGATAAAGATAAAGATAAAGATAAAGATAAAGATAAAGATAAAGATAAAGATAAAGATAAAGATAAAGATAAAGATAAAGATAAAGATAAAGATAAAGATAAAGATAAAGATAAAGATAAAGATAAAGATAAAGATAAAGATAAAGATAAAGATAAAGATAAAGATAAAGATAAAGATAAAGATAAAGATAAAGATAAAGATAAAGATAAAGATGCGTTTATTTGCTTAAACATATGTACAAGTGAAGATCTTAAACGTAGTGTCGTATCAATAGGTATGTTTTTACCACAGAGAGTGTACACATTTGAGAGGCGATTAGATTGCTCCATTACATTTATATATTGGTACATTAAATGATTATATTATTAACACATTTAAAATATATTGTCACATTGAATAAAATTACAAATAACATTCGTGTACACAAGATAATTGCGAAAAGGAATAGTAAAATGTAATAATAAATATGTCAAAATGTATCCCTCAAGAAGTCATCTATTCTAAAGTAGCGTTTACAAGTCAATAAATATTTAACTTGTTTGTTGAAAAGGTTTTTATTAAGTTCCTTTATACTTTGTAGTATCTTGTTGTAAATTACTGGGCCCATCCCAAAAACAACTATCCCTGAAGAGTTCCGTCTTAGCAGGTCGATTTAACAATTTGTTCTTGTCACGGCGGCGGTTTCTATTTTACATTCACTGAGAGGCTCGGAAATATTTTGGGATAAACCCTTACAAACACCGCTAAACTCATATATATACAGCGATGGAAGTGTGAGTATGTTATGCTGCTTAAAATAAGGTTTGCAGCTATATGTTGGCTCAAGTCTAAACATCGATCTTATGCAGTGCTTCTGATGTTTGAAGGCCTGGGTTTTTTTCTGTTGAGTTACCCCAAAAGATGCCATATCTCAAAGCTGAAGCCACAAGACCATGGTATGCCGTTAAAAGAGTCACAGTACTGGTAGTAGGAGCCAGTTAGTATAAAGCATATGCAGAGCTGTTAATTTTTTTTATTGAGTTCAGCTACATGTGCTTTCCAGTCTAGCTTTTGGTCAATAGTTAAGTCTAAAAATTTTGTTGTTGAGACATTATTTAATTGTTTACCACCATGCATAATTATAATGTATATATTTTGGTCGCTGTGAGAAATGCATTATTTGTGTTTTATCGAGGTTCATTTTCAGGTTATTAGTTTCTAGCCAATGTATGATTGAGCCTAAAGATTTTTTTATGTTATCGGCATATTGTGATTCATATTTACAGGCTACTGATCATCGGCGAATAGGGTCATTGGCTGCTCAGGCACTCTTAGCAAATCATTTATGTAGATTATAAACAATAACGGGCCTAAAACACTGCCTTGAGGCACACCACACCTAGGAGAGCTTATCCCAAAAGTAAATGTTTCTTCTCTTTTCGTCTTAACATTAACTCTCGATATTTCAGTAACTTGTTTTCTATCACAGAGATAAGATTTCATGAGATTTAGCAGAACACCCCTCACACCGTACGTATCAAGTTTACTAAGCAGTATCTTATGGTTAGCATAATCAAATGCCTGCGTCATATCACATAATATCGCACAGTTAGGGTTCCTTTTATCAACGTTTGATATTACGTTATATAAAAATTTGCAAATTGCCATGTTTATACTTTTGTTACGCCTAAATCCTTTTTGTTGTTCACAAAGTAATTACAATTTTTCAAAGTACGAATAAATGGCCTTGTATAGGAATTTCTAAATATTTTTTTTGCAATTACTGATAGAATAGCAATGGGTCAATAAAACTCCATTCACTCTTTATTCTCTTTTTTAAATAAGGGCTTAACTATTGAAATTTTAAGATCATCAGGAAAAGTTCCTTTACCAATACAATGATTTATAATGGAACTTGAGTGCTTGCAAATACATTCGCTTACTTATGAATTATATTACTTACACATTTAACATAATTTGTATGAAACCCGTCGTGTCCGATGCTATTTGTGCATTTAAGGCCTTTAATGATTTTCAAAACTTCGCATGGGTCACTGGGGCACATAAACATAGAGCTACAGTTGCTTTTTATAGGTGATGTGATATTGGAGCTGGCGTTAGTTGCAGTAGTTGGATTCTTGTCAGCAAATTAGTCATTAAAACTATTAGCGATATCCAGAAGATTAGTGATTGTTTTATTAAGAAGTCTTATTTTGTCAATTGGTTGTCTCGGTAGATTTAGTTTAGAGTTATTTATTAATTGCCAGATTGATTTACTTTTGTTGTTATATAACAATACTTATTTAATACAAGAAATAAATTAGTTGTTAGCATTACGAAGGTTGTTCTTAATTTTTTTTATAAATATTTATAAATGGTGCGCTTTACCAATAATATATAGCGCTGAGCAAATCCATTCACAGTGTGGCTGTAGGTATAGTAGCGCCAGATATACGAATTGATATTTGTTTGATTGATAATTGACAATTTAGAGATACGTCAACCTACATTTTGTTTAAAAACTGAATTTAGTTTTTAACTGACTTCAAATTGTGTTCGTGTGTATGTATTTTCTACCGACTTCCAAAAAGGAGGAGGTACTCAATTCGAATGTATTTTTTTATGTTTGTAACTAGCTTTCGATGCTTTCGACTGCGTGAACCGATTTGAATTTTTTTTATTTGTTTTAGTTTGGATAGATTATCTATCATATAATATAGTTACGAGGTGGTCCAATTTAAATGTCATCAAATTCGGTCGAGCAGTTTTATATTACATTCCCAATACTGAAACGTGTTGTATATATCATTATTGACAATCGATCCTGTAGGTAGCAAGGTCACTAAAATTTGTGAATTTTTTTTTACATAAAATGGAACCAACTTCCTTACAAAAAGTCTGAAACAATTCGAACTACGAGTATCATGGTACTGATTTCAACAAGTTATTTCACACTTTTTGGTGTTGCTGGTTCCATTTTTTGGTAAAAAAAAATTTCATTACAAAGGGTTGCTCCAATATTTTAGAACTCTGTTATAAAAATGCGTGCGCAATTCTTGCGGCGCAGTGGCCCAAAAATAGTTTGCTTTAAACATACTACAATCACGTCGCATGATAAAAAGGTAACTAATTGAAACACCACACTTCAAACAAAGCATATTTTTTCCATGGTAGGTATAGTATCTTTGTTCTTTGTAAGCATTTATAGGATTATTGCTAGCCCGAGGAGATATAGGAGATATAAGCCTAAACCTTGGCTCCGGCCTTCACGCTGATCGCGATACCAAGTGCCGGTTATTTCCGTCCTCTATCGCCATTAGGCGGCACATCACAGATAATTGAGCGGTTCTATTAGCCCCTGAAATGAGGTTCCACGAAGAATCGCTCGGAGGGGACTTGCTAAGATGTACGCCATTCATCTTTAGATGAGTTTATAAGACTGTTTGAATTTGGAATTGAATTAAATGTAAATGTTTCTGCTGTCACGGTCAGTGCAAGTAAAAATGAACCAGAACCGTATTTGCCGTGAACTTCGTTGTTTTAGTTCTTCCTGCTGTTTACGCTCCCTACATGTTTATGGCAAGAGTGATGATCTTACAAGTGAAATGTTTTCACCAGTACACGTTAAACAGAAACAGTTAATGTAATGTATGTAATAGTGTAGAATAGAAGAGTGTAAAATGATCACTGAATTACACTAGACACAATAACAACAGTACGACAATTGTCCTCAGAGTGACAGTTATTCCACGTCAGAAGCTCTCGGGTGGATTAATTATTCTACATACTTTTCTCTGTGACAGATCTACAATATTAAACCACTTGCGCCCCCCTGACGGTAAAACATTACCGCGCTTTCGTCGTGAGGAACAAACTGTTCGTTTGGGTAAAAAAAAGCTAGACGAGAGGGCTGGCCCGCCCTTCTGCAACTCGCTGTGTTAAGTACATATATCAAACAAACAAATATCTTTTGACAGGGACCTCTGTAACGTATGTACCCTACAACTCAACAATGCTTCATCGTATTAGATAAATAGTAACTATGAATAGAACTAACACACAAAATTGTATACACATTAGTTGAGAAATGACCCAACCAATGACCAAAGAATATGGAGAGATCGAAACATCAAGATACGCACCAAAATCCAAATAGTACGTTCTCTGGTCTTCTCCATATTCTTGTATGGCGCTAAATCTTGGACCCTGAAGGCAGCTGACAGACAAAGGATAGATGCTTTTGAGATGTGGGTCTGGCGCCGTCTTTTACGAATACCATGGACAGCTCGCCGCACAAAATATCTGTCTTAGAAGAGCTAAATTTATAACGTTCCCAAATACTCTCTGCAATATGATTACACCGAGTATTAAAGTACTTCGGTTATATCATATTGCGCGTAGTAGCTCTGACAACCTTGAGCGTCTTATAGTAATTGGCAAAATTAAGGGGAAAAAGACCAAAAGAACGAAGCCTTAAGCGATGGACGGATCAGGTATCGGAACAGCTGGAGATACCTTGCAGCACAGCTCTACATCAGGCGAGCAACAGAACTCGGTGGAGAGAAACAGTAAACAAATAGCAACAGAGGAGTCACGATCCTCAGTAATGAGGGAACGATTAAGGAGGAGGAGGAGTTGAGAAAGCAAACAACCAAATAAACCATCCCTTTGATGATGGCGATGATTTAATTGTATTTATTATAGACCTTACTTTAGCTTAACATAATCAAATACCATTTTCTCTTCATTAATTCGCGAGTCGGGTTACCCGGATATCCGTTTCATATTATCCGGTTACCGTCGCGTGCGGCACACGCCGCGACTCCACAATTTGGATATTTACTGTGTATACTTATAATGACTGCCTCCACGGTTTGTGGTTAAATAAATGCGTGCCGATGCGAATACAAAAGTACTAGCACGCACTACACAGTGTATACCCAGAATTTCAGCTGAAATGCAAAATTATTGTGCTTTGAAATTTTTTATTAGACTATAATATTTTAGTTATTGCTTAGCTTATTACCCAAGATACAAGTATGTACTGGCTAGTTTAGAACCCGTGGCAAATACATATGATATAGGATTTGAGCTGGTGAGCCACATCGGCGGCCGAGCCCTTTACTAGTACTTTTGAGCTACTTTACTTCTTTTTTTTACTCACACCAATAAGTATTTGTTCGGTTAATGTTCCGAGATGTGACAACAATCTACCGCTTTATGATGAAGCGGTATATATACATATATATATATATATATATATATATATATATATATATATATATATATATATATATATATATATATATATATATATATATATATACACTTTAATAAATACACACCTGCCTATAAAAGTTGCAGTGTCACCCAGAGTTTGAAAAGTCTTAGTTACACTGATATTAACGAGTCCGGTGCAGTGCCCCGAAGTACTGTTTATTCTCATTATTGAATGATTGTGTTGCCTAATTCGTTCAGTATTTTTATTTCCATTACGTAGAAGCAAATTGCGCCGAAACAAAACTAGTAACATTTTCAAATTCTGCTTGAAGGGAACATAATTATACTATATCACGTTCTATGTTTGGCTCTACATATTTTATAGTGTTACTATATACTACAACCGCTGCTTTAATTGAGCAGTGAATAAATGTATGCGACGTTATCTGCGAATAAAGAAGGAGCTGAAAGATACAAAGAAACGTTTTAAATTGAGATTGTGCATTGCTTAAAGTTGCGAGGAACATTTTAACGCTTTTAAATATGCTTCAAATTATTTATTTAGAATAAATCCTTTGTCTCTAGCGTAGAGTAAAAGTAAAGAATGTGGAGTGAAAAATAGCTGCAGCAGCAGTGTGACACAAATTAACACAAAGGTAATAGAAAAGTCAACTATACGTTTAAGGATTCTCTGAAACTGTCATTAAACAAACTGGAATATCTTGTGAAAAGATTAACACTTTAATGAATTCGAGATCACTGAGTTGTTCCCTCACACATTTGACTTAGAACACAACTATACAACAATGCGCGGAAACAAAACAAATATATAAGGGATGGTTCAGTGTGGGATACTGTACTATTTTAACAATTTACTGATGCACTAACCAATAAATAATACATACCTATTAACATAATATGTTAACATAAGCCAACGTTATTTGAAAATGATGTAATGAAACATCAGTAAGTACGTATCGAGTACAACCGCGATGTCCTGTAACGGAACAGTTCGCAGGAGGCGGTCGCGCGCACACACTTCTGGAAGCGTTTTATGTTTGCGACGAACTGTCGACGGGTGTGGTGAAGTAAAGTATAGGAAACGAACTTCTGCTCATATTTTTTTTCTGCATGTTGTTTACGTCATAGCCAGCGTAGGGTGACGCTTGTATAAAATGCAGAACCGCACAGAGTTGAAAGAGACGCTGTAAATGCCGGTAGAGGCAAACAGCATTAGTCCGTTCTAAAAAAAAAAAAGAAAAGAGTTGAAAGATGTAGAGTAAAAACCTCTACTAGATAGCGATTGCTTTACAACCGACATCGGTCGGTAAATCACCGCTGACTGGAAATTCCCCTCAGCTGTAGCCTTCCTCGTAGCGGGCCGCGCTAATGTAACATCCTAGACTGTGGCGACATAACGACTGTCGTTACGGTCGCTACCTCACGAGTTCGCCAACATAAATCAATAACTTATCCTTCGTCACCGCAAAAACATCTTCATTGTTCAGTAATTATACGAGTATTTGTTAAAATACCTCAAATCTTGTAAATGCAGCCGTATTTGCAGAAAATTTCATGAACTCGTAATTATCTGCGTATTTATAGTTATCTAAATAATTCGATGAGTAAAACGTACTGCACGTGTAATGTGTAATATGATATTAATAATATTTTGAAAGAAAAAAGCCTTTTTTTACTGATACGAGTAGCATCGCTACCAACACCAAGCCCAGACATATTTAAGATCGACCGACGGCAGCTGGACCGGTCCCCACCTCCAGTGTGAGCTTCTAGTGAAGGTAACGTGGTGATGGTTCCACATGCTAGTCGCAGTTGGCAGTGCACTCTTTGGTGCCCTCTTGGTTACTATTCCTTCAACATTGAAATCCCATCGGCTGACGGTGAGTTCCGGCAGCTATCCTTGATAGCCAGTCTCCGTTTTAGATCTGGTGTCTACTTTTGACCGCATCATCTCTCACCATCAAACGATAAAGTAGTCAAAGACTGTTAATTGTAATAAACCTCTTCGCAATTGAATTTCGTCGAGAATTCGCATTTAATAACTATAATACGGCGAAATGGCTCTGTGTGTCAACACCAAAGATAATGGAAACTTATTTGATAAGCCGCAGTTGAACAACGATGCTATATAGCTCCAATGATGATGAATAATATCTAAAGATAAGAATATGAGAGCTTTATGGCACCTATATCAATCAAGGGGTTAAGATATATCGCCTAGTAACGCCTTTGCAGATTATTTCAATTCTACTTACTTACCAGTTAGTGTCAATGTCAAGCCAGTAAATAATCTTCTATCTACTTCTTACTTATCCAACTTAGAGACCTCGACTCCGCTTGCTGATATTAGCTCCGTGGAAGTCGACGAAGCTGAAGTATTTAAAATTTTAAAAATGCTAGATTGCAATAAGTCAGCCGGTCCAGACGATTTACATCTTATCTTGATCTCAAAGTGTGCCAGAAGCTTGACCTTGCCAATATGTTTCTTAATTTATTGATTCAGGCGTTACTTTGCGGAAATCCATTATCAAAAAAACGATATTAAAAAATATTTAGTGACACTTCCGCTGAAAAGCATTTTTTTAGCGGAAGTGTCACTAAATATTTTTTAATATCGTTTTTTAATATGTTTCTTATTCAAGCGATCTATCAACGAAGGAGTCATGGCAAAAATTTGGAAAACGGCGTCTGTAACTCCTATTCACAAAAAAGGTTCCAAAACTGATGTTGTCAACTATAGACCTATTTCCAAGCTGTGTATCTTAGCGAAAGTGATCGAAAAAATTATTCACAAACAGGTTTATGCCGCTCTTAAACATGTGTTCTTAAAGCAACAACACGGATTTTTACGAGGAAGGTCAACTGTGACTAATTTGTTAGAGTTTACGGATGATTTGTCATCAGGAATGGTATCTGGTGGACAAGTAGATGCAATATATACTGATTATTGTAAAGCATTCGATCGTATAGATCACGTGATCCTACTTTATAAGCTACAGCTCGCAGGTATGCACGGGGATCTTCTGAGGTGGTTTAGTTCCTATGTCAACAATCGTTGCCAAACTGTGGTACTTAATGGGTTTGCTTCAAATTCTTCCTCCACTAATATACCATTGGGTGTACCTCAGGGATCGATTTTGGGCCCACTGCTCTTTTTATTATTTATTAATGATATTAACACTTGTTTTTATTATTCCAAGTTCCTACTTTTTGCGGATGACATGAAGGTATATAAAAGAATCACCTGCATAAATAACTGCAGTTTGCTACAACAAGACCTTGATAGGCTACACGAATATTGTAAAATTAATAAACTCGATCTTAACATATCTAAGTGCAACTGCATCACATTCACTAGATCTCAGAATGCAATTATTTATGGCTACAATCTTAATCACCTTTTACTGCAACGCGTAAATTTTGTTACCGATCTCGGTGTTACTTTGGATTCTAAACTTCTACTAGATAAGCATATTGACAGCATTTCATTAAAAGCTACCAAAACTCTGGGGTTCATTTTCAGAACTACTAAAGACTTTAGAACACTAAAGACTCTAAAAATTTTGTATTGTTCTTTAGTTAGAAGTCAATTGGAATTTGCATCAGAAGTTTGGAATCCTCATTATAAAATATACATTGAAAAAATCGAAAAAATACAAAAAAAGTTTCTACGTTACGCTAATTATAAACATAAAATAACTCATTCAGATTATGATAGCAAATGCAAGCACCACCACTTGCTTCCGTTGGTTCGGCGCAGAGAAGTAGCTGACTTGACCTTTCTCTATAACTTAGTCCGTAACTGCATTGAGTGCAACAATCTTCTATCAAAGATTAAGCTACAAGTACCTGTTCGAGCAGATAGCAGACGGAACTATCTTAGGCTTTTCGCAGATTCAGCTTCAACAAATTATAGCCATAACTCTTACTTTATCAGAGTGTGCCAAACTTTTAATAATAGCTACTCTAGAAATGTAGACCTATTTACTGCTAGATTAAGCTTTTTCAGAGATAATGCATGTGCAACCTATTTTCATTAGGTTTAGTTTTTATAAGTATTATCATCAATGTACATATTATGCTTAATTATTAGATACATTTTTGTATTTAACTTACATGATGTGGCTTTCATATTTAAAACTACTACCACATCATCCTTTATGTATTTTTTGTTACTTCATATCTCGTTTAGGATTTCTATAAGTTTCCATGTTTTAAGTTCTAACTTAGTTTTTACTTTACTTATATATTTGAGTACTGTATTTTTGTTCACTTAATTTAAAAAAAAGTTTAAATTTAAATACACAATGTAATAATTAACTGAGTGGACTACGGCTGGATATGTTCTACAGGTGAAAACTAATTAGGCTTGTTTTTACTATAATCTATATTGTATTCTATTACATAAATTATAGCTGTTTGTTTTCTATGAAATAAATAAATAAATATCGAATTCCTGTAGAAGAAAACATAATTAATACTGAATGTGTGAATTGTGCAAAGAATCTTTTTCTCCTTCTTTATGTCGCCGAAACCAGAGCGCGCGTTCTCAGAATTGTTACAGAGTTATCTCCCAGGTTCGTTTCGGGCAAGTTTAGACAACAATGATTTCTTTGTGACCATTGTTTGGTTTATTTGTTGACCCTCTTTACATTTGTTTGGTTTATTTGCGAATCAGAGCATGATGTTATTATTCTTCTTAAGAGATGATACTCGTATAGTGTTTATAGGCTACTAGCGACTGCCCTCGACTTCGTTCGCGGAGTAGGCTCCCACTTTTTCTTGGTTTTTCTTTCATAAGAACCTTCTCTAGATAATAATTAAGACAACAAAAAAAGAATTAGCGAGATTGTTCCATCCGTTCTCAAGTTATAGCGTGACCAGGAGAAATGGTTTACTCTAACCACGAGTATAGTGTAATAACATGATCTAATTTTAGAAGGTACAAACGTACGAACTTTTCGTTGTCTATGTTTACAAACTGCGTGGTTTTTAAACGTGTTTAGTATTGACAACTTTTGAGGGTAGTTTCTACAAAAAATAAACCTTTTTGACGGCTCCGTTAGTTTAGCTGGTAGTGACTGTGCCTTCAAAGCTAGGGGCCCCGTATTCGATCCTTGGCAAGTACCTACTATTTATATGATGAGCTGATTTGCCTCACAAGTGACGAACTGCACTGCGCCTGTAACCTTCACACATTAGCTTAAGTAATGTTGCGAACATTACTGATTGACAGTAGAAAAAGGCCTGGTGGCAGCACTACCCCGGACGAAATCATTCACAAAGAGTTCTACTGCTCTTCTACTAGATAGCGAAGGGTACAAAAAGGTTCAAAAGGTTATTTGAATGTAAATGAATCAAGTTAATTAACTTTTGACCTTACCTGACTGCCGTGCCTCCCGCGGCACATGAGATCACAGTGCAGGGACGGCAGTATGTGCACGTTTATCACGGTTATCATTAGTATATATCGCACTGGATATTTCCATCCATCCATCCATCTTTCTAAATTAGACGCGATTGCAATGCGGTACTGCTGAAATCATACTGCAAAATGAAATGGAATCGGTAAACTGTGACCAAGTTTGACACAATCGAGACCGCGGTCGCGTGTATGTGAACGGGGGTTTGGTCGGGTAATAGAACCCGAGGGAAGAGATAATAGTTGTGTAGTAAAGTTGAGAATACAAACGGAGAATACATCTGAGAGGAAGTTCCCATCGAGCTGCGGGCGGCGGGGAGCGGGGGGCGGGGGGCGACGGTTACCAAAACAACAAGATGTGTTCAGTCGGACGTTACGGGAAATTCAACTTAGTTATCACTTCTGCTGTTAGGTTTTATTAATGAACAAGTGGGAGGGTGGTGGAGTTTTAGAGGTGTGATTTTATCTATGATTAAAAACAAAGTATTTAGTGTCAGCTTCGCTGGACAAAATGCTCATGAAAGTTAAGCAGTGTGCACCGCGCTCGCTCCCGCGGTGTGTGCAGGAAGTATGGACAATAAACAACACACCTGCATTACGCTCTACACTGACGAAATGCAAGCATGTAAAGTCAAATATAAGTAGCACGCACTAATGTGTTATTCAAACGTCTTATTCAAAATGCACAGGAGACCACCAGAGTAGCGAAAGAAAGCGGAGAGGAACTCAGGGAAATTTATTTTGGTTTTAGTTGGTCTGTAGTTTAAACACATTGATAGTTTTTTTATGAGAGACGTTGACGAACGAGCAGGCTCCTATTGCTAAGTGATCACTGTCACCCACGGACATCCAATGATGATTTATCTGTAAAGTTAAATCTGTTTGAAGTTTAGATCGAAATAATATGGAAATAAGATCTATTTTCTCTTACGAGTATTTATATCTTTTATATTTACTATTTTCGATGAGGACTCAAGTGCCCAGTTCTAATTTCATGAACTGATTCGCTCGACGTTTAGAGGTAAGTAATTGAAAACCAACACGAAATAAATACCTCTGCTTCGTAGGAACTTCTGGCAATCCGTGTTTGATGACGTAATGAGTTCTGGCTGACCTGCGCTTCAAGTGAAGCCTTTATTGATAAAAAATCAGTGAAAGGGTTTATACCTGCACCTTATTTATTCATTGAATTTTATGTGTTAACTTTTCTACAAAACGTGTCTTTTTATGACCTTTCAAGCTCTTTATAGTTTATTATCGCCTGGTAACATATTGAACGTTTTTCTGTTTTATTAATTACGGTATTAATTAACTCATTGTAATATTTGGATGTACTTCGACGCAAATATACGTACCGAGAGTAAAAGCTCAACAACTTGCCCATGACCGTTGTAGTGCTATCCGGCGCAGAAGTGTTCAACTTATCGCTGAGCGTTACTGCTGTCATCTGCACGCAGCGGGCTCCGCCTAGTACTATCACTTGCAGGTGAAACCAGCCAGAGTCAATGGTCAGCTATTGTATTGCATTTGACTAGCCGACCCGCGAAAGTTTGTGAGTATGGATGTATGGATGTGTGGATGTTTGTTACTCTTTCACGCTCAAACCGCGGGGCCCATTTTGGTAAAATTTGGTATGGAGGTAGATGAGGTGCTGAATTAACACATATGATACTTTTCATCATCGAACAGCGTTTTATTCTTGGGTACAGCATAGACAGTCATAACAAGATCTCGGCCTACGTTAAGATCGTAATAATGAGAGTTCTGTCAGTTTCTGGAAGCTTAGTCAAAAGCACGCTAACATTATATCATAGATAAGGGTCTGTATACTGCATTATACTATATATATATATATATATATATATATAGTATACCTAATAGAAAAATTAAAATAAAATCAACACAAATGATTTAGTACATAACGTTCACGCTCATAAAGCGAGAGCTTTACACTCGTCAGCCACGTGTTGCATGTATATATATATATATATATATATATATTTTAATTAACAAAACAAGAACACAAACTTAAAGTTGAATAACCCGACTACGAAAAACCGACTAGTCACAGAAAACGGTGGAAGAAAGTTAAACTAGACTCCCTGGGTATATATTCTTCATAAAGCATTCACGCAGCTTCATAAAGCTTGTACCGTGTAATTCTGTTCGTCGTTGTGATCGTCGAGCGTCGTCGACGAGCTCACTAAATGTTAAATTAGAGATATTGCCCTTGTTGCCTTGTTGACAAGGTTGTTTTTCCGTTGTCAATTACCATTTCACGGATGTTGTCAAAGATACAACGATACTACAAATAGAAATCTGACATAATGTCCATACAAATAGTGTCAAATATCTATCTCTAGTAAGGTAAACCGACGATAGATAGGTTATTGAAAACGGCCGTTAGAGAATCGCACGGCTGACCATTAGTGTTTTCGTGTGCTATTTCGGAGGCAAATAGCGACTGAATGATTTAACCACACACGTTGCAGTTCCTGGAAAAGTGGGTTGATTTCTGCGAAATCTATTGTATTATTGGCCAAATATGGCGAAGCGTGAGTCAACGGGTTAATAGTAATAACGAGAATGTTGTGGCATCCCGCCTGTAAGTGACTCAAAAAACATGTAGAAGGAACTATAAATATCATCCGAAGGCAAAAAAAAAGTTAGTTTAACGTATTTGATTTTCGCCTTAAATGTGAAAGGTCTCTTAATCACATTTTCCCCAAAAAGCCCGTAAAGTCGGCAAAGAAAAGCTCCTCCAGAGACGGGCCTCAGTGATTCGATTTGTTGATCCAATAAACACGGATACGTAGCGCGTACAGCATGTACCGACAGATCCAATACCGTACAATATTGGTATCGAATGACGTCACACTCACGCGGGCTTACATTCTAATGCCGTGGTACCCACTAGCTGCGGCCGCGAGACCATCCGCGCGGGGAAGGGATGTGGTTGAGAACAATGTGTTATTGTGATTTTACTGTGACGTGTTAGTTATTGTACATCTTATCGACAACGATAAGATGGACGGACTTCCTGATATAGATGGCAGGACGGCGTTGGATTCAGGCCGCTTCCAACCGGTTATTTTGGATATATGAGGGGGAGGCTTATGGGGATTTTAGAGACTTTAGGGTTAAATGTTTTAAAAAACTATCAGTTAATTAAATTTTAATTATATGGTGCGGTTGGTGCTGATTGTGGTGCGCAGTAGGTACGGGTACAGACAGACATAAGTTTGATGTAAATACAACTCGGTGACGAAATATATGTTTAACAATGCAGTAGATACACAACGAAATGTAACAATCGTTGACGATGCTAGAAAATGAACGCTCCTCCATATTCAAATTCAAATTCAAATTCTTTATTTTCGGATAACAAAGATCCATCGTTTTAGTAACTTAGTATTACTTAAAAATATAATGTTAGTAAGAAAAAATATAAAAATATTTAATTTACATTCAAAATTATATATATATATATATATATATATATATATATATTGACAGTCAAATAATAAACACCAGTAAGTACCTAAAATATATACTTATGTATATTATTTCACCATCAATTTTACAAAATGCTTTATAAAAGGCGAAGATAAGCTTTCTGCCATCATTTGTAAAATAGGGTTGTCACCTACCCCCATTCTGCACATCAATGCTGCTACTTTTTTACGAATGATGGCATGAAAGCCATCAGTTTGGTACTGTGCGAACATTTCCGAGGCACTGCAGAACCGGGGAAGTCCCAACAGCATCCTAAACACATTGTTGTATTGGACTCGAAGTCCGTCTAACGAGCTTTTGGCATTGTTAAACCATAGATTACCCGTGTACATACCCTGACAAAACGCTTTAAATAGCGTTATTTTGACCTGGTCCGTACAACGAGCAAATCTACGTGCCAACATATTGCCCCGTACTGCTAAAGCCCTACGCTCCCGCTCTATGTCAACATTATCCTTAAGGTCGTCGGCAAGGAAATGCCCGAGGTACTTAAATTTATTTACTTTATTAAGTTTAATGCCATTGAGAGTAATTTCAGGCATTTCCGCAGTGCATTTACCGGCGACCCCAAAGATCATGTACTCGCTCTTTCTTACGTTATATACTAGCCCATGCGAGGCAGCATAAGTCTCGCAGACTCTCAGCATCTCTTGTATCGACCGTGCCGTCGGACCCAGCAGCACCATATCGTCTGCATAGTTGATGTTGTTTACACAAACTCCATCTACCCGACATCCGACACGCATGCTGCCAAGTTCGACTAATAGATCATTTATATATAAATTGAAGAGCTTAGGAGAAGTCAACCCCCCTTGCCTCACCCCGCACTCCAATCTATAAGGTTCAGAAAAAGCGTTGGCCCATTTTACAACGTTACTTTGGTTCGCATACCAAAATCTGAATATCCCTACTACCTCCGGCGGTACACGCCTGTCCCTCAACTTTCTCCACAGCACATCATAAGACACTAGATCGAACGCTTTGGAGAGGTATACCTGCTGCTACGAGAAAACAAGCGTATACCTGCGTTTTGCGATTTTTATAATAATGGACAGCATGCTTAAGTCCCAAAATCGCACTCTCAGTAGATAATCCTGGGCGGAACCCGAACTGTGTATAATGCAGGTTCATGTATTTATCTAAGCAGGAGTTAAGCAAGCTGTCCAATACTTTAGCTGTAATCGTCGCCAGAGAGATAGGGCGGTAGTTCCCCTTTTCCGAGATATCTCCTGTCCTGTTCTTGACGATTGGTACTACGATAGTTTTCATTAATAGAGCCGGTAAATGTGAATGACTGATACATAACGTATAGAACATGGACAGGACTCTCGGCAGGTGAACACCCGCATGTTTTAAGTGTTCGATGCTGAGACCGTCATGTCCGGGAGATTTTCCTCTGCTCATCATTCTTATGATCGAAGTAATCTGATTTGCCGAGAAACTTAACAGAGTTTTCTCGACCGGCCTGCCAGGTTCATCATCAAACACCGTTACTGAAGGGCCCAGTGGAGACCGCACATTGAAATGATCTAAAAAGGAGTTCGCTATCTCCCCCGGGTGGTTTTTTCCATCAACGCTCACCGGGAGACCAGGCTTAGTGTCCAATTTAGCGGTTGATTTCCAGAACTTACTAAAGTTTTTAGTTGATCTATGTTTTGCCAAAATATCCATTTTTATTTGATCCTGGTTTTTTGGCACCATTTTAACCGACTTTTAAAAACTTTACGAGTCTCACGCATTTGTTCGTATATAGCACCTGAAGAGGGACGGTTATGTAGAATCCAAGTCTGAAATTTCAGCCTGGCGTCTTGATAAGCGCTATGGACATGATTATTCCACCCACACAATACTTTTCCCTTTTTCCGTCTTTTTCCTACTTCCTCTTTAGACATTACAGCTGCGCGACATAGGGCATTTATAATTTTATCATACAACCTATCAATCACAATTTTATGGGCAGCAAGACTACAAGACCCGCGACTGCAATCTTTAAACTCAACAGGGAAATCAATTTCATTTAATGTTTCGTTGCATAACATTGTTTGTTCTATTTCGTTTTCATTCGACTTACGGCGAAATGTAAATAACGCAGCCGTGTGGCATTACATGATTACAAAGCCATCGGGCTGCTCTCGGTCCGACTCAGCCGGTACAGTGCTAGAGCAAATTAACTATTTTACTTTTGAATGACGTTAAACGTTTTAAATTATATTTTGACAGTGTACTGTTTTAATTTTTTTGTGATAAACTACCTATTCTATAATAATTTCACGACCCAGTTTCAACGATACATTTTCAATACATTTCTTTGAGCAGTTGACATATAAGCTCATTGGACAACCGCTGAAAAATTATTTTATCTACTCTGATACTATAATACAAAGATTATAACTGAAAACAAAATTCTTATGACAAACATTACGTACAGGCCAAATATATTAAAAAAAAAAGTTTAATTACGATACAGGTCTTGTATGGACACCTGTAACATAATATAACTTTTTAATTTTAACGATACACCTCCAGCTGGACCAAGGAGGTTGATCTCTACTTTAAAAAAAAGGTTTCAATGAACGAGTCCGCGACGACGCAACACGCATGTGCAATCGATGTTTGCACCTTGGCGCCAACATTAGACATTTAAAAAATCTTTTCAATATTTAAACAAAGTTTGGTTTTGTTTGTAAAATACATAGGTTTTTGTGTAAAAACATGTCTGAAAGCGGGGATAGTGGTGATTGTACACCACCACACATTCTGGAAGCTGCGTCAAACATGACCATGAACCTGTTGCCGGCGAAATCTAGGAGCAACTATAATAAATGTTACCACGAATTCATGGAATGGAAAATGAATAAAAATGCTCCATCATTTTCTGAAAATGTGTTCTTAGCGTACTTTCAATAGTTATCTGAAAAATATAAAGTGTCAAGTCTGTGGGTTAAATACTCCATGATTAAAAGTACACTCAATATTTAAAACGAAGTTGACATAACTAAATATAGCAAGCTGATTGCATTTTTGAAACGAAACTCACAAGGATATAAAGGGAAAAAATCCAAGACTTTTACAGCAGAGCAGAT
The DNA here is from genome assembly GCA_917880725.1 of Selenia dentaria. Classification (NCBI taxonomy): domain Eukaryota; kingdom Metazoa; phylum Arthropoda; class Insecta; order Lepidoptera; family Geometridae; genus Selenia; species Selenia dentaria. Next base: position 54,030,483 of record OU862875.1, read on the forward strand.
AAATAGGTTCTTAAATGAAGCCCCAGACACATTATAACTCTTCACAAAGGTATTTTAGTTGTTTATTAGTTAACCATGTAATTTTGTTTTGTTAATATTGAGTTAATTTACCGTAATATATATATATATATGAGTTGTTACAGATTGCATCCAATTTTTGGTATAATGGGTGCTTGCCGACGGCAAGAGTTATACAACATACAATTCAAAGATGTTGAAGTCTTCGAAACTACACTATTGATCAAAATAAGTAAAACTAAAACCAAGACGGACCGCTCTTTTACCATTACTGGGAAATATTATGAACAATGCAAAAAATACATAGAGCTACGACCAACTGAGTGCAGTAATCCCAGTTTTTTTCTAAACTATATTGACGGAAAATGCACGACGCATAGAGTTGGCATTAACAAATTTGGAGCTTTAGGCAAAGTTATTGCCAGCTATCTTCAACTTACCAACCCCGAATTGTACACAGGACACTGCTTTCGCCGAACATCTGCGACCTTGCTAGTTGACGCTGGTGGAGATATAACGGCACTAAAGCGACACGGTGGTTGGAAGTCAACGACAGTTGCAGAAGGCTATATAGATGATTCAATGACTAACAAGATCCAATCCAATTCAATACTTAACAGTATTGAAAATAACAGAAATGAGGTCAACATTAACATACCCTCTCCGAGTACCTCCAATAACGCTTCCTGTCCGGTTCAAATTCATTTTCTTAATTGTAATATTCAGAACATCAATAATTATTACAAGTAAAAATAAATTTGTTGTTATATTCAGCGTTTTATTTGCAATATTGTTTTAGGTATTATAGTATGAGAGTAGATAAAGTAGTGTATGACACTGTACATAACTTGGTCTTATAACACTAGTGTGATACTATAAAACACTCATGTAATAAGAACCCTTATTATGCAACAGTATCATAATCTACTATAAAATAACTACAAATTTTGTTATAAGTAAGAAACAATGGCTTTTTGTTTCGATATAAATGGCTACCTAATTAAACCTTAAGTTAACTTAACTGACGAACAAGTGCTATTTAAAAGACGTGCTAACCTTTATAAACCTGAAATGGAATATTTACACTATTTTTCTTTACATGGCAGCTTGTTGCGTAAAGTACACTCATGTAAGTAAACAATGTTCAAGCAACATCTCTACTCTGGCGGCGAGCGTAGCTAATTGATTCTTACAAAACTTTAAAAACTAAATGTAGGTATCACTTTAAAAATAAACGCCCTTTATTGCTCTCTCGTTCACTCTCTACGTCATAGGTGCTGTTGAATAGGTAAACATTGATCCTGGCCTATTTTCTACAGCGTTGAATGGAAATAATGTTTCCAAGGAGTCCAAGGTTACCGCTTATAGTTTATACATTCACATAAAAATCGTGTACAAAGCCCCCGAGCGTGTCCAACGTAAATAATTCCGTGAAACGTAAAACCATTTTCTGGTACAACAAAAGATTACTTAATGTAAGAATAATGTATTCAAACAGAGGCTGCGTTTAATATTTCTATATCGTTAGTTGTCACGTTATATCTAGTTATAGCTGTACGTGCGTAAGTACTGCGGTGGCTAGTGGTGGGGGTGTCGCAGGTGTGCAGCTTACCATCACGCAAACGACATGGCCGTCATGTGGAGAGTTTAGCAATTCCAATCCTTCTTTGCACTTCGTGTTCGTATGAACCAGCGTCGGACATACAGGAGCAAGTAGATCAACTATAGATGATCAAACGAACTTCTTAAGTGAAGTTCGATCATTATTATATGGGTCACTTCATTCGAAGATATATTATAATTAACAGGTAGTCCTTTAAACTTACAAGGCAGTCGCACGTTTTAAGAGTTGGAAATCGACCTACAATGACGATTTCAGCTTTTTTTTTTTTTTTTTTGTGGGTAGCTCCGTTTCTACCGACCGACGACGGAGCGAACGAGCTTCATTAGTTTAGAGAAGAAATTAAAAAATTAAGGGGTTATGGGTTTATTAATGGGAGGGTGATTTATATCTTCGAATGAAGTGACTCATATAATAATGATCGAACTTCACTTAAGAAGTTCGTTTGATCATCTATTAATATTACGTCACTTCATTCTTCAGATATATTATAATTAACAGGTAGATGTTCAGAGTATAAACTTTTATGTAAATTTATATAAAAGATAATTATATGCAAAATAATATTTTTAATTTCCATAACAAAAAACATGATAACATTTGATTTTTAACCTACTTATCAAATATTAAATTAATTACATATGATGTTTGTAGGAACAATAGATCAGAAAATCGACTAGATGATAAATACAATTAATCATGAATCAATTGGATGCTCGTTAGGTAACGAGCAAATAGATCTAGCAAATATTGCTTCATTAAGTACAGGCCGATTATAAAACCTAGCGAAGGTTTGAGATGCGCTGGACCAGCCAGCCGTCTTCCTGATCTTATCTATAGAAACTCCAGCTGAGGCCGCCGCAGATGTGGAGGCATGTCGAGTGCTGTGAGCACTGAACACACCCACATCTACGCCGCTCTCCGCTAAAGTTTGCTTAATCCACCTACTAATGGTCTGAGAAGAAGCTTTCTTGTAAGGCTTCTTGTAGGTGATAAAAAGATTGTCTATATCATCTGGTCTAAGACTAGATGTCATAAATAGATAATCATCTACAGCAGTGGCTGGACATATTGAAAGATTTTCTCTGAAATATGGTAAGACTAACACCGGTTGGTCCCTGCCTATTCCAGAAGTTTTGACGATATCAGAGATTGGAATTTGTAATGAATCAAAACTTTTAATTATGTTTGATACTTTTATAAGAGATAGAGTTTGGACTCTGTGGGCGGTACAGAGTGCCAGTAAAACACAGACTTTCTTGCTTATTTTATCTAAAGGTAAACTTCTGTTAGGAAACCAATTGGCAACATGGTTTATTACTATCTGGGGATCCCAGGTACCTATGTACTTGGGAATGCAAGGTTTCTGTTTAAAAATGCCTTTGAGGAGGCGTCTTATACTATCGTCAGATCCTATATTACCACCTAAAAGTAAGGATAGGGCTGATCGGTGCGAGTTAATCGTTCCGTAAGATCCTCCTTTATTGAACTGTTCTGCCAGGAATGTTAGAATGTTAGCCAATTGAGGATTAAAGATGTTAATACCGTTGGTGTTACAAAATTGCCACCAGAGTTTGTATGAGGTATTGTACTGCTTGAGAGTGCTATTTGAAACGGAAGATAACATAAGGTCTAACGCTACTGATGGGATGTCTCGTTGAGTAAAAGCGACCCGGAGAGCTTCGCGGCTCCCAAGGTAAGGCTCCTGTACAGTGGGTGTTGCGATCTGTAATTAGAACGCAAAAGGTCTCTGTTAGGGTTGAAATATATAATTTCAGAAATTAATATTTTCTTCAGTAAAGGAAACCAAGGTTGTCCCGTCCAGTATGGAAAAACCAATATACCAGTAGCTTTGTCGCTTATAATTTTTCTAATGCATTTAAGTATAAGCGAAAAGGGGGGAAATGCATGAAATCGGTGAGAGCGCCAGTTTATTGTGAAGGCATCAACCGTTAGGGCATCTGGGTCTTGTTTCCAAGAAACATAAGCTTCACATTTGGCGTTGGTACGAGTAGCGAAAAGATCTATTTCTGGTTGACCTAGCTTGTGAACTATCATCTGGAAAGCCTAGTTTGATAGTTCCCACTCTGTGTCGACATTCACCTTGCGAGATTCTTCATCCGCTTCAACGTTATCCTTTGTATTAATATAAGATGGAAACAGCCATATATTTCGCTTCTCGCACCACTGCCAAATGGTTTTAGCTAAATCATGTAGGTGAGGGAATTGGATTCCGCCCATGCGGTTAATGTAGCTGATTGCTGTAGTATTGTCAATGCGCAATAAGATGGCACAGTTAGAAGTCTCGGAGGCGAAACATTTTAATCCCATAAAAACGGCGAGGAGCTCTAAATAGTTAATGTGAAAAGAAAGTTCTACGTCTTTCCAGCCGCCATTGACGCGTTTACCGTCGCAATAGGCACCCCAACCAGTTCTAGAAGCATCTGTAAATACTTCCAGGGAAAAATCTGCATCGGGCCTCATATGATTTGACGATGAAAGGAGGTTCTTATTCCACCATTGCAAATCAGGTAACACTACAGCAGGTAATTTAATTTTGGTTTCAAAATTGTTATATGCCTGAAGAGCCAAATATTTTTGTCGTTCAAGTGTCTTAGTATAAAGCCAGCCATATTTAATTGCTGGACAGGCTGCAACAAGTATTCCAATAAGCTGTGAAAGTTCCTTTATGGAACAATTGGGTAACGAGGAAAACTTTTTTGTCAATTTTACTATATTCGTTCTTTTGTCAGATGGCAAAGACAGGGACAAATCGGTAGAATTAAGCATAAAGCCTAAGAACTTATAAGTTTGTTGAGGCATTAGTACGCTCTTTTCAAAATTAACCACGAATCCTAGACATTGTAATAACTCTAGAGTCTTGGTTACATTCAGGTGGCATTCGCTGAAATTATCTCCGATACATAAGATGTCATCAAAATATATAACCGATTTGAATCCCCTCTGTCGTAGGTAGCCTAAAACTTCCTTCATAATTTTTGTAAAAACTCTTGGAGCAGCAGATAACCCGTATGGAACAGAATTAAATTCATAGACAGTATTGTTAAAAACAAAACGTAAGAACTTTCTATGTTCTTTGAAAATGGGTACCGAAAAATAGGCTTCTTTGAGATCTATGGTGGCTAGGTAGCCGTTTTTTGGTATTAGTTTTGTAGCCACTCGGTGGTCTTCCATTTTGAAGTGAGATTTTTGAACGAATTTATTGAGTGGTTTTAAATTTAGAATGAAACGCTTGCCACCGTTGGGTTTAGGGGTTAGAAATATACTAGATATGAAATCCCCTTTTGAGCGTTCACAAACCGATACTGCGCCTAAACATATAAGCTTAGAAATTGATACAATCATATCAGCTTCCTCATGGCGCGTCAGTGTATTAGTAGGGATATGATTTTGTGTATGATGATAGAATATCCATTAAGAATCCAGTTAAGAACTAGCGGATTATCAGTAATTTTTAGCCAACAATTATAAAATAACTGTATTCGACCAGCATGTACCTCTAACGTTGTTGGGCCGGAGCACGTGACTTGTTCTGGTTCTGTTGAGGCTGAGATGACAGCGATTGCTTCGTCGTTGACGCTTGGAAGCCTTTGCGACCTGCTGGTCCCGTCTTCTTGTAACTGCCCCGCCCCCCCCTGTTCGAAGAGTAGCGGGAGGGGTCCGACCAGTTTACCTGAGACCGAATTCGGCTGGTTGACGGTTGTGCAGAAGACGTCGGTGTCTTTACCGGGGCAGGATTTTTTATTTGTAAGCCCTGCTTTTCAATCACTTTTGACGCCTTTATCTTCTCAGACAGTTTTTGTCCAAATAGGGATTCGTCTCTATTTACATCTTGAATCAAGTTCAAGAAAGCTTTATCCAGGCCTGGTGTCATGAATTTCTTCAGTTTCGAACTTCAGTTTCGACGTGATGAAGGTCGTATAGGAGCCGGCTACTGTCGCTCAAAAACTTGATGGCTTTCACCCTTTCCGTCCCGTTCTCAAGAAGCAATGACAAACCCTATGTTGAGGGCAGTGATACCAAGACCCAGCTGTTGCTGAGCGCTCTCGACTCGTTTGTCTTTGTTTCTAGTGATGTCCGAAATCGTGGCCGCTATTTCGGGGTTCAGTTTCGGTGCTTGCAATAGGGTGCAGTTTTCTGGGATCTGATATTGCTTCATCAGCTTATCTTTAGCTTCTTTTTCTATTCCCTTTCGGAGTATGGGAAGCCAAAGTCGCGATAAGCTATCGTGGATTTTTTCGCCGAATTTGGGTTCGTCTTCGGAAACTTCTCCCAGTGCCGATAGTATGTCCGGATCAAGATCGGGAATCGGTGTTGGTTCCAGAGAATTTTCATCTGGAGCCTTATCTGGTGTCAGATTTTCATGGACATTTTCTGACGAAGATTCCATGGGCACAGGCTCGTCAAGAACGGCTTGTGACTCGTTATCTAAAATTTAAATAAAACGAGAACGGTACTAATCAGTCGTTTAAAAAACGAACAATAATTGTTTTATACTTATGAAAATATAACACGAGGGTAGTTGTGAAAAAAAATATAAGAATTGTTAATCTTTTGTTAGATTTGTAAGAACGATCAAACTCATGTAGGCACTTATGTGTTTATTGCTTTAGATTAACCTGCGGTTAGCATCTAAACATGTGATCAGGTACCGTCGTGTTGATCCGCGATCAACCTCCAAGTACAAGTTTTTTACAAAACTATGTAATATTTCAAAGTATTGCTTTTGTAATAGCCCACAGCTATCATCTAAGCATATAGATTAAACATCGTGTTGACCCTCGGTCAACCTCTAGTTTTTAGTAATATGCGTAGTTATTTTAATTCCAGTTATTGCTTTGTGGTAACCCACGGTTACCCTCTAAGCATGGAATAACGATTACCATTGTGTTGACCCACGGACAACCTCCAGGCTAGCGTTAACTACTTTCGTGGCCGTACAATTTTTCACAACACTTTAAATATATGTAACACTTTACTAACCTGAATTTTCTTCCAGCGAATCAGACGATTCAATAATTCGTCGGCGTCGTTTATTTTCTTTGTCTTCAAGTCTCCTTATTTTATAGTTGTAACGTTCCATTTTTTCGGTGTAACTTCTTTTGGGCATAGTTAATTATTTTAGAAAGAGAAAGTCGAAATAAAAAAGCATTTCTTGGTAGCGAGAGAAATATGACCGCGCGCTGCCTCGCACGAAAAAAGAATGAAGCTCGTTCGCTCCGTCGTCGGTCGGTAGAAACGGAGCTACCCACAAAAAAAAAAAAAAAGCGGAAATCGTCATTGTAGGTCGATTTCCAACTCTTAAAACGTGCGACTGCCTTGTAAGTTTAAAGGACTACCTGTTAATTATAATATATCTGAAGAATGAAGTGACGTAATATTAATTTAAATTTGAATTAAATTATTATTAATTTTTAAATTTGCCACTGAGCTACAGTTAATTGGTGCGATCGATCGCGGCGGTTAATCAAATTAATATCGACAATTAAACATCACACACATCATATATTTGTATGATTCGTTATTATTAATAATGACGTTCTTTAATTAATTAATTTGATACATATTATATAAATCGTATCCTTCTCATCACTACAACAAATTATTCATTTACTGAATATGATTGCGAATATAAACTTAGAATTTCAAAGGGAACCTCTTTCAATAATTCTCTAATATTGTCTAGTTTCGGCGAGCACTTAACGTTAATGAAACTGTAGAGTTTGTAATAGTTTCTATCAGACAATGTGCCGGCGACACCAAGAGTGCTCCCTAAGTACCAATTACGCCGAAGTTGGGTACTCGCGCGATATTACAGGCAATCTATCCGATTTGATTGGCCCGTGACCGAGCTGGTTCTGATGAAAATTGGGAGTTGTTGACCTTAATATGTATTGCTGGCCCCTGTCGATGCGGGGCCCGTTAACTGTTCCCTACTTGAGAAAATCTAAATAGATAGAAACGACACATAGACGAAGAGTCGGTTCATTTTAGGGTGCCTAATTATTGAGGAATATCAATCATAGAGCAAATGTTCAAAAATAGTACAATATAATGTAACTGTAACGGTGTGTACTGTGAGACATACACTAGCAGGTGTTCCCCGGCTTGCGCACTGTTACTGTGATACGTCTTACTCCATTACAAGTTGAGCATAATGTGACTATAATTGTTTCTCATCACATCTAAGTCTGTGTGCTGAAATACAATATAATGTCACAGTAACGGTGTGTACTGTGAGACATACACTAGCAGGTGTTCCCCGGCTTGCGCACTGTTACTGTGATACGTCTTACTACATAACAAGTTGAGCATAATGTGACTATAATTGTTTCTCATCACATCTAAGTCTGTGTGCTGAAATACAATATAATGTCACAGTAACGGTGTGTACTGTGAGACATACACTAGCAGGTGTTCCCCGGCTTGCGCACTGTTCCTGTGATACGTCTTACTACATAACAAGTTGAGCATAATGTGACTATAATTGTTTCTCATCACATCTAAGTCTGTGTGCTGAAATACAATATAATGTCACAGTAACGGTGTGTACTGTGAGACATACACTAGCAGGTGTTCCCCGGCTTGCGCACTGTTCCTGTGATACGTCTTACTACATAACAAGTTGAGCATAATGTGACTATAATTGTTTCTCATCACATCTAAGTCTGTGTGCTGAAATACAATATAATGTCACAGTAACGGTGTGTACTGTGAGACATACACTAGCAGGTGTTCCCCGGCTTGTGCACTGTTACTGTGATACGTCTTACTACATTACAAGTTGAGCATAATGTGACTATAATTGTTTCTCATCACATCTAAGTCTGTGTGCTGAAATACAATATAATGTCACAGTAACGGTGTGTACTGTGAGACATACACTAGCAGGTGTTCCCCGGCTTGCGCACTGTTACTGTGATACGTCTTACTACATTACAAGTTGAGCATAATGTGACTATAATTGTTTCTCATCACATCTAAGTCTGTGTGCTGAAATACAATATAATGTCACAGTAACGGTGTGTACTGTGAGACATACACTAGCAGGTGTTCCCCGGCTTGTGCACTGTTACTGTGATACGTCTTACTACATTACAAGTTGAGCATAATGTGACTATAATTGTTTCTCATCACATCTAAGTCTGTGTGCTGAAATACAATATAATGTCACTGTAACGGTGTGTACTGTGAGACATACACTAGCAGGTGTTCTCCGGCTTGCGCACTGTTTTATTTTATTTTATTTTATTTTATTTGGAAAACATAAAGTGATAAATAACTAAGTTACTAATATATTTTATAATTAAACACCATTTAGCAGTTTTCGCATATTGAAACAATTTTTGCGCATGGAGATGAAAAGAAAGATATTAATTAATATTATGATATAATAAAACCAAAATAGGTATTATACTTTTTATGCTATGAAACACAAGACAGTCAGGGAGACACACCAAACCAACTTTTACTAATATGTTGTCTAATTGAATTCAAGGATGTATTGAACAAGTCAAAGTCGGGAAAGTCTTCCAGTGTGTTTACGGAGTTAGATGCTCTTAAGAAGAAGGAGTTTTGCCTGTAGTTAGTGGCACTAAAGGGGATATTTAAACATTTAGGATGTCTTGCAGATATTCTTGGGACGTTTAAATTAATGTTAGAGAGGAGATGTGGAGAGTCAACATGACTTTGCGCTATTTTAGTTAAAAATAGGATATCAGCTATTTTGCGTCTCTCACGAAGTGGTAGCATGTGATGTCTCCTGCATCTCGTCTCATAATCACTATCGTATTTTTTGCACTTGTACTGAAGATACCTAACAAATCTACGCTGGATTGATTCTAGTCTGTTGATATATATGTCATACTGAGGGTTCCAGATATGTGAACAATACTCGAGTATGCTACGCACATACGTACAATATAGCGTTTTGATAACTTTGATACTAGAGAATTGGGAACAGGATCTTTTGATAAATCCCATAGACTTGTTGGCCCTATTAGCGATATCATCAATGTGTTTATCGTATGTGAGGTTAGAGTCGTGAATTACACCTAGATCGCGAATCTCATTTACGATTTTAAGTGGATGACTTTTAAGTAAATATTTAAATTCGATAGCTTTAGCTTTACGAGTAAAAGTGATAGCATAACATTTCGCAACATTCAAGTCTAGTTTATTGAGGTGACAGTAATTTTCAAATCTACATAGATCCTGCTGTAACAGATGACAATCACCAATATCACATATTTGTTTGAAGATTTTCATATCATCTGCGTACAGCAAGAATTCCGAATGTTGGAAACAGGCAGCTATATCGTTAATAAATAAATTAAACAACAAAGGAGCTAACAAGGAGCCTTGGGGCACCCCAGAAGGTACATAATTCCATTCTGAAGAGTATCCGTTAAGAACTACAGCTTGAGATCTGTTTTCGATGTACGAGGTAAACCACCTATACAAGTTGCCATGGATTCCGGCCGAGAAAAGCTTTTGGAGTAATAATGTGTGATCAATTCGATCAAATGCTTTGCTGTAATCTGTAAAAATGGAGTCCACTTGACCTCCCGAATCCATGCTAGAAGTTGTGTAATTGACGAATGATAATAGATTAGACGTAGTGGAGCGATTTCTAATGAATCCATGCTGTTGGGGGATAAATGAGGCTGACAAACTGTTATAGACTTGGGTGTGAACTAACCGTTCAAGAACTTTGGCAAATATACATAATTTAGAGATCGGCCTATAATTTTTGACATCGTTTCTACTGCCACTTTTGTGTATAGGTGTGATAAAAGCAGACTTCCAGATTTTGGGAACGATACCTTCCGCTAATGAGCGTTTAAATAGTATTGTAAGAGGTTTCGTTAAAACATCTGCGCATTTTGTAATAAATAATGGAGGAATTTGATCAGGCCCTGCTCCCTTTGTGAGGTCTAGTGATTTAAGCAATTGTTTCAGCGTATCAGGTATTATTTCTATTTCATTTATTGAAAAGTTAGAGCCTGGTGAAGTCCCATTCTGAGCGTTTTGGCTGGTAGAGGATGAAAGAAACGTTGATTGAAAGTAAACTGAAAAAAGACGACAAACTTCTTCTCCTTTGTCCGCTGATTGGCCTTCATATGAAAGAGAGGAAGGAAGTGTATTGGAGTTATTTTTTGTAGATTTAACAAATGACCAGAATAGTTTAGGGTTCTTTATTATTGATTCTTCGCATCTTTCAATATAGTTTTTATAGCATTGGTCTTCTAAGAGTTTCGCCCTTTTACGGAGCAAAGAGAAAGTATCATAGTCAGATGTATTGCCATATATATTGTATTTCTGTAGAAATTTAAATTTTTCTTTGAGGACCTTTTTTAAAGGTGCATTGTACCATGATGGGAAGCTAGTGGGGGATGAAAGTTTACGAGGAACGTGCTTAGCAATGGCATCATTTAAGCATCCGTAAAAATAATCTACAGCCTCTTCTATAGGGGTACTTAGCAGATAGTCATCCCAGTTCACCTCACCTAAAATTAATCTAATATTATCGTAATCACCTAGTTCATACATATATTTCTGTCTTTTGTTTTCTTTTAATGGTTCAGTATTCACCAAGCTTAGCATTAAGTTTAAAGATTTATGGTGGGAGTCTTCAGGCACTAAGGGGTCATCACAAGAGGAAACTTTTAGGTAATTATTACATAGTACTAAATCTAAGATTCTGTTGTTGATGTTATAGCACAAGTTATATTGTGTAAGGTTACATTCTAACACGGTATCAAAAAAATATGTTTGTGCTTCACCTGTAACACCTGAATATTCAGGAAGGTCGTGACAGTTAAGTGACCATTGTATATTACTTAGGTTAAAATCTCCCATTACGACAAATCTATCATTTGGACAAGAGTTAATTATTAGTGATAAACTAGCTGTAAAATTATTAAGTTGTGAGTTGAAAGAATGACCAAGTTTTTCACTACATAGATAAATAGTACAAAAATGAACTTTAGAAGTGACGTTGTTTTTGCTCTTGTGTGTGACAGTGACCCATATGTCTTCTGCTGAGGAACGCCATTCCGGGCGCTCCTCAGCAGTAAACCCGCGTTTTATAGCCAGTAGTACCCCCCCACCATATTTTTCGCGCGTAGCTATATAATTTCTGTCCCTTCGAAAAATTATAAATCTTTGATCAAATAGTTCACAATCATTAACGCCGCTGAGCAACCATGTTTCCGTCAATGAGATGACATCGTAAGAACTAAGCTGTAAATTCCTTTTAAATAAGTGTGTTTTTGTGCGTAGCCCTCGAGTATTCTGATAATAAACATTAAGACTATTGGACGCCATTATTAACAGCCAATGATAAATTACTTAAGTGAATCAGAATATAGTAATAGTTGCAGCGTAACATGCCATAGTTTACAATGCTAACAACACGTAGAAAACTGTAAATTAACAACCCAATTAGCTCCAGTAGAAGTGCATTAACACGACAAATAAAACTGTTAATGTTTACAACCCGTAATTGTATGACTAAATAGGTAAAATTGTAATTAAACTTTAAAAAATGTAAATATAGGGTAGGAGTTATAATTACGGCGGAAATTATGCCAGACTCCGCAAGGCAAATCAGGCACAGGCGCTTATGGTCCGTGCAAGCTATAATAGACTTTAAAGAACCGCAAGCGTATTTATGTCTGAGCGCTAATCGTATGAACTGGTGCAAACTTACGTGTGGAAACCGGTTGACTATCCCGACGACACTTGAGCAGCGAAAAGGTAAACAATAGACATGGGTTTTACTTGTGTTTCTCAAACTGTTGAGTGTTGATTTATATAGTTGAAGAAATATTTTAGATGAATAAGTTAAACAATTTTTGTGAGATCGTTTTCGCACTTGATAAAAAATATAGGGGAAGTATCCGATCTTCTGGCCATTATCTTACAATGCTTGACCCATATATACTGAAAGTTCTTCTCCTTTGCCAACGCTCTTGCTTTACTCAAAAGAGTCTTGTTGCGTTGCGTCAAATGGTCGTTCACGTAGAAGCTGCCTTCAGTACTAAAGCCAAGATTGGCGAGATTAAGTTTCTTGCTCTTACGTGAAGCTGCTACAAGTTCTTCCTTAGTATAACGGCTGTTGAAAGCGATCACTATTGATTTCTCAGTGTTGGGCACGCGCGTTGGTATACGCGCAATGTAACTTATTTCTTCTTTTTTTATTTGAAAATCACATATTTGACCGATTTTTGCCACGATCTCGTACAGATTCTCGGTTTTTTTCTGGGGGATCCCTCTTATCTCTACGTTGTTTGCTCTTGCCCATTGGTCTCGTTCTTGTAGATCTCGATTGAGTCTGGTGATTTCAGTCTTTAAGGCAGGAACTTCCTGCGCTGTATTTTCGGCCGTGATCACTCGAGACTCCAAGTCTTTGACTTTTTCTGAATGATCGCTAATGAGCTGGTATGCCATCTCGAGTGATTCCTTCATATTGGTTATCTCATTCTTTATTATCTTGATATCTTCCACCAAGGAGGCCAACGGTTTCAATTGGAACATCACATTATTCAGTTGTTCTTGTATTTTATCCAACTGATTTGGTGTCGGCGACGTTGCAGCTGAAGACGGAGATAGGTTGGCCTTGCATTTGGGACACCTCCAGGAGTTCTTCCTATCGCCAAGTTTGCGGTAGCCCACCTCGGACACTCCTGAGCATTGGAAGTCGTATCGCTGCTTACAGACGCTGCAGACCGTTCCATCCGAGTGTTGTGATCCACAACTAGCACATGCGAACATTTTGCGAAGGTTTGAGAATCACTGAAAGTGTAGCAACCAAACGTACGTGCGCTCTTTAATAGCTCTGAGCGGGGAATGTTACTGTGATACGTCTTACTACATTACAAGTTGAGCATAATGTGACTATAATTGTTTCTCATCACATCTAAGTCTGTGTGCTGAAATACAATATAATGTCACAGTAACGGTGTGTACTGTGAGACATACACTAGCAGGTGTTCCCCGGCTTGCGCACTGTTCCTGTGATACGTCTTACTACATAACAAGTTGAGCATAATGTGACTATAATTGTTTCTCATCACATCTAAGTCTGTGTGCTGAAATACAATATAATATCACAGTAACGGTGTGTACTGTGAGACATACACTAGCAGGTGTTCCCCGGCTTGTGCACTGTTACTGTGATACGTCTTACTACATTACAAGTTGAGCATAATGTGACTATAATTGTTTCTCATCACATCTAAGTCTGTGTGCTGAAATACAATATAATGTCACAGTAACGGTGTGTACTGTGAGACATACACTAGCAGGTGTTCCCCGGCTTGCGCACTGTTACTGTGATACGTCTTACTACATTACAAGTTGAGCATAATGTGACTATAATTGTTTCTCATCACATCTAAGTCTGTGTGCTGAAATACAATATAATGTCACAGTAACGGTGTGTACTGTGAGACATACACTAGCAGGTGTTCCCCGGCTTGCGCACTGTTCCTGTGATACGTCTTACTACATAACAAGTTGAGCATAATGTGACTATAATTGTTTCTCATCACATCTAAGTCTGTGTGCTGAAATACAATATAATGTCACAGTAACGGTGTGTACTGTGAGACATACACTAGCAGGTGTTCCCCGGCTTGTGCACTGTTACTGTGATACGTCTTACTACATTACAAGTTGAGCATAATGTGACTATAATTGTTTCTCATCACATCTAAGTCTGTGTGCTGAAATACAATATAATGTCACAGTAACGGTGTGTACTGTGAGACATACACTAGCAGGTGTTCCCCGGCTTGCGCACTGTTCCTGTGATACGTCTTACTACATAACAAGTTGAGCATAATGTGACTATAATTGTTTCTCATCACATCTAAGTCTGTGTGCTGAAATACAATATAATGTCACAGTAACGGTGTGTACTGTGAGACATACACTAGCAGGTGTTCCCCGGCTTGCGCACTGTTCCTGTGATACGTCTTACTACATAACAAGTTGAGCATAATGTGACTATAATTGTTTCTCATCACATCTAAGTCTGTGTGCTGAAATACAATATAATGTCACAGTAACGGTGTGTACTGTGAGACATACACTAGCAGGTGTTCCCCGGCTTGTGCACTGTTACTGTGATACGTCTTACTACATTACAAGTTGAGCATAATGTGACTATAATTGTTTCTCATCACATCTAAGTCTGTGTGCTGAAATACAATATAATGTCACAGTAACGGTGTGTACTGTGAGACATACACTAGCAGGTGTTCCCCGGCTTGCGCACTGTTACTGTGATACGTCTTACTACATTACAAGTTGAGCATAATGTGACTATAATTGTTTCTCATCACATCTAAGTCTGTGTGCTGAAATACAATATAATGTCACAGTAACGGTGTGTACTGTGAGACATACACTAGCAGGTGTTCCCCGGCTTGTGCACTGTTACTGTGATACGTCTTACTACATTACAAGTTGAGCATAATGTGACTATAATTGTTTCTCATCACATCTAAGTCTGTGTGCTGAAATACAATATAATGTCACTGTAACGGTGTGTACTGTGAGACATACACTAGCAGGTGTTCTCCGGCTTGCGCACTGTTACTGTGATACGTCTTACTACATAACAAGTTGAGCATAATGTGACTATAATTGTTTCTCATCACATCTAAGTCTGTGTGCTGAAATACAATATAATGTCACAGTAACGGTGTGTACTGTGAGACATACACTAGCAGGTGTTCTCCGGCTTGCGCACTGTTACTGTGATACGTCTTACTACATAACAAGTTGAGCATAATATGACTATAATTGTTTCTCATCACATCTAAGTCTGTTTGCTGAAATACAATAAAAGACAACTTATATGAATTCAAATTGAATTCAAAGTCATATTACAATAGTTGTTCTAGCGATTCACAGAACATGACCTTTCGATTTACTAAAACTGCCACGCACATTGAAAGTTAAAAAAAAACTAAAATGGAAGTGCTAATGCTTTACAAAATGAAAACGTGTCTTAAGATATTTATTTTTTGCCTTAAATATTTATGAAGAAAAATTAGGAACCCACACGGGGTTTGTACCTTGTATAATTTGAACAGCCCACCGAACTTCGCCTGCTTAACGTTAAGCTTCCAAAATCACTCGCAATTCGCAATCACAATCCGTCCTTACCCTTATTCTATGGGGACACGAAATGTATTTATCTATTTATCTTCCTCTGCACCTAGCGCTTCGTGGTAACATACAATTGTTGCAGTTGTTCTATGTCTTCTGCTTATGTACAATAAGTTCTAGTGCACCTATATGTTGACTACTAAAAAGTTGTATGGAGATCGCGAGTGTACCAATAAAAATATAACGCTGACTGTATTATGTACACACGCCGGCTGACGTCCCGCTCGCTTGGTATGTGGGTCTATGAGCTACGAAGCGTTGCCGAACACATAAATCCTTACTTGAGTTTAACTTTGTTACAATATAATAAAAGCACCCACTGCAAACATTTAAAGTTTCTAGTCCCAGAGGCTCAGGCTGTGCGTTGATGAACCAATCAGCACAAACAATATAATTATGTACCTGTTATAGGTATGCAGATAAGAACGTAACATCGGAACAGGTAATAAAGTAGGATCACCTTGCGATCAAGAACAACCTTCGACGAGTTTTATGGAGACAACAGAAATAAAGCGGGGTTATCAATTAAACATGTCGAGTAAACATGTTAGATGTTATCGAAATACTACAAAACGGTTCCCGGCGCGATGCCGGCGAGATGTACGAGCGTGCGCCGTGCAGCGTTGTACTCGTGCAGGTACTACACTCACAACTGTGGTACAGCGGGTACTGGCAGTCACAGCAGTGGTACAGCAGGTACTGACAGTCACAACAGTGGTACAGCAGGTACTGACACTCACAACAGTGGTACAGCAGGTACTGACACTCACAACAGTGGTACAGCAGGTACTGACAGTCACAACAGTGGTACAGCAGGTACTGACAGTCACAACAGTGGTACAGCAGGTACTGACACTCACAACAGTGGTACAGCAGGTACTGACACTCACAACAGTGGTACAGCAGGTACTGACACTCACAACAGTAGTACAGCAGGTACTGACAGTCACAACAGTGGTACAGCAGGTACTGACACTCACAACAGTGGTACAGCAGGTACTGACACTCACAACAGTGGTACAGCAGGTACTGACACTCACAACAGTGGTACAGCAGGTACTGACAGTCACAACAGTGGTACAGCAGGTACTGACAGTCACAACAGTGGTACAGCAGGTACTGACACTCACAACAGTGGTACAGCAGGTACTGACAGTCACAACAGTGGTACAGCGGGTACTGGCAGTCACAACAGTGGTACAGCGGGTACTGGCAGTCACAACAGTGGTACAGCAGGTACTGACAGTCACAACAAAGGTACAGCAGGTACTGACACTCACAACAGTGGTACAGCAAGTACTGACACTCACAACAGAGGTACAGCAGGTACTGACAGTCACAACAGTGGTACAGCAGGTACTGACAGTCACAACAGTAGTACAGCAGGTACTGACAGTCACAACAGTGGTACAGCAGGTACTGACACTCACAACAGTGGTACAGCAGGTACTGACACTCGCAACAGTGGTACAGCAGGTACTGACACTCACAACAGTGGTACAGCAGGTACTGACAGTCACAACAGTGGTACAGCAGGTACTGACAGTCACAACAGTGGTACAGCAGGTACTGACACTCACAACAGTGGTACAGCAGGTACTGACACTCACAACAGTGGTACAGCAGGTACTGACACTCACAACAGTTGTACAGCAGGTACTGACACTCACAACAGTGGTACAGCAGGTACTGACACTCACAACAGTGGTACAGCGGGTACTGAAGGTCACAACAGTGGTACAGCAGGTACTGACAGTCACAACAGTGGTACAGCAGGTACTGACACTCACAACAGTGGTACAGCGGGTACTGACAGTCACAACAGTGGTACAGCGGGTACTGGCAGTCACAACAGTGGTACAGCGGGTACTGAAGGTCACAACAGTGGTACAGCAGGTACTGACACTCACAACAGTGGTACAGCGGGTACTGACAGTCACAACAGTGGTACAGCGGGTACTGGCAGTCACAACAGTGGTACAGCGGGTACTGGCAGTCACAACAGTGGTACAGCAGGTACTGACACTCACAACAGTGGTACAGCGGGTACTGAAGGTCACAACAGTGGTACAGCAGGTACTGACACTCACAACAGTGGTACAGCGGGTACTGACAGTCACAACAGTGGTACAGCGGGTACCGACAGTCACAACAAAGGTACAGCAGGTACTGACACTCACAACAGTGGTACAGCAGGTACTGGCAGTCACAACAGTGGTACAGCAGGTACTGACAGTCACAACAGTGGTACAGCAGGTACTGACACTCACAACAGTGGTACAGCGGGTACTGACAGTCACAACAGTGGTACAGCGGGTACTGACAGTCACAACAAAGGTACAGCAGGTACTGACACTCACAACAGTGGTACAGCAGGTACTGGCAGTCACAACAGTGGTACAGCAGGTACTGACAGTCACAACAGTGTGTAACACCGTAAAATCGTAATATAATTTGGCCTTCGTTTGGAATCACCTTTACCTAATGTGTTTCCATTAATATATAAATTGGCAAAAAGTAATTCTTAGACTGGCAATATTATTGCAAGAGGAGGGGATCATTCTAACCTACGTGGCCCGTACACTTACGATAGCCACGGGAGGTTCCAAGTTTTTTTGGCTGCTGCTAAATGTTCAGATTGAAGCAGTCGCCGACTACTAATTTGGTGAGTTTCAATAACCCTCTTAGTGAAGGATTGGTCTAATTTCATGAGACTTTCTAATAACTCTGCAAAGTGATCATCATCTGATAACGTATTTTTTCAGGGCTCAACTACGCCTATTGCATTGTTTCGCACTAAGATGAGCTCGGTCATGCAATTTACTACAACTGGGCTCCGGCTCCAATAATTGGTAAGAAAAGTTACTGTTTCTAACCGTAATTTTAACTGGACGAGTCACGTACCGCGATTTTATTTTGAGGTTATCGACAGTTTCTGACTTCCTAAGTTTGGCTTTTCCAGGACTCGTTCCACACAACAAAGGAGAAGGTGTGGATCAAGCTGCAGATCTGCCCTAGGATAGTACCAGGTACCTACCCCACCTATTACTCTTTTCGTTTGGTTATAAATTCACGTTGGAAATTTTGTCAGTCTAATGGTCTAATCTATAGTCGGTATAAAATAAATTCCTACTTTTGGATATATTAGTGTACTTAAGCATCTAAATGGCTAAGTAATCATGCTATAACGTTCTCATAAGCTATCTGGTGCTTCCTGATGTGAAATCCAGGCTTAAATAGCTTTATATTTAGTGAAAAGTCACATTTTAGATAAATTCTTACTTTTTGATATATTAGTGTACTTAAGCATCTAAATGGCTAAGTAATCATGCTATAACGTTCTCGTAAGCTATCTGGTGCTTCCTGATGTGAAATCCAGGCTTAAATAACTTTATATTTAGTGAAAAGTCACATTTTAGATAAATTCATACTTTTTGTTATATTAGTGTACTTAAGCATCTAAATGGCTAAGTAATCATGCTATAACGTTCTCATAAGCTATCTGGTGCTTCCTGATGTGAAATCCAGGCTTAAATAGCTTTATATTTAGTGAAAAGTCACATTTTAGATAAATTCCTACTTTTTGATATATTAGTGTACTTAAGCATCTAAATGGCTAAGTAATCATGCTATAACGTTCTCATAAGCTATCTGGTGCTTCCTGATGTGAAATCCAGGCTTAAATAGCTTTATATTTAGTGAAAAGTCACATTTTAGATAAATTCTTACTTTTTGATATATTAGTGTACTTAAGCATCAAAATGGCTAAGTAGTCATGCTATAACGTTCTCGTAAGCTATCTGGTGCTTCCTGATGTGAAATCCAGGCTTAAATAACTTTATATTTAGTGAAAAGTCACATTTTAGATAAATTCATACTTTTTGTTATATTAGTGTACTTAAGCATCTAAATGGCTAAGTAATCATGCTATAACGTTCTCATAAGCTATCTGGTGCTTCCTGATGTGAAATCCAGGCTTAAATAGCTTTATATTTAGTGAAAAGTCACATTTTAGATAAATTCTTACTTTTTGTTATATTAGTGTACTTAAGCATTTAAATGGCTAAGTAATCATGCTATAACGTTCTCATAAGCTATCTGGTGCTTCCTGATGTGAAATCCAGACTTAAATAACTTAATATTTAGTGAAAAGTCACATTTTGAATAAATTCTTACTTTTTGTTATATTAGTGTACTTAAGCATCTAAATGGCTAAGTAATCATGCTATAACGTTCTCATAAGCTATCTGGTGCTTCCTGATGTGAAATCCAGGCTTAAATAACTTAATATTTAGTGAAAAGTCACATTTTAGATAAATTCTTACTTTTTGATATATTAGTGTACTTAAGCATCTAAATGGCTAAGTAATCATGCTATAACGTTCTCATAAGCTATCTGGTGCTTCCTGATGTGAAATCCAGGCTTAAATAACTTAATATTTAGTAAAAAGTTACATTTAAATAAATAAATTCTTACATTTTGTTATACCGCTATGTAGCCGTCGACGCGCTCTCCTATGCTATTTAGTCCTTCTTAAAGCCGACATTGTTGTAATGATTTAAGTATTATTGTTAAAGAAATCTGTATTTTGAATATAATTATTGTAGGTAATAGAAATAACTAGCCTGCTGTCGTCCTTACCCTTCTATAACTTATATAGTGTCGTCGCTCAAATACTACGAATTTAGTTTGTATACTGTATTTCAAAGGAACTAAAAGTGTGGCTGAAGCTACTACGGATAATACCACATCACGTACCTTATGTGTACCTAATGTTTGGTATTACCTCAATTCCAGGGCTGGCAAGAACCCGCAGGACACCTTCTTCTTCTTCTACTTCTTCTCTATTTCGTAACCTGCTTCTACATTGGTGCACATTCTCCCACATTACCCCGGGGGACTACCTCTGCTGGTGCCATCGCCTTTTCCGGAAAACCTTAAGTATCAACTTTGTTCCTAGATATTGGAGTGTCGACGTTTAAATGGGAAACAAGGAATTATAACTAAATTGTATACTCACGCTGGAGACCGAGTATTGTATCTAGCTTTAAGATAGCATTAAGATAGATAACTCAAGCAACCAACGTTGATAAATTTTGTAAATTAACCTCAATATTAATTAAAAAATATGCGTAAAGTGGACGGAGGGTATTTTATTATTACAATGGCGCCCGGAACAGGGACGTTGGTTCATTGATGTTATTGGTCTTTCGCTCAATGATGTACTGAGCCAAGTACCTTAATTAAAAACAAAAGAATTTCGTTTTGTTACTGTTAATAGTTATATATAGTACATAGTTAATATTTACCTAATTATTTTTATATTATTTTATCTAAGTAGAAAAATCCTTTTTATTGTGAATTATAGAATCGCAAGTACTTATTTGTAAGACCGTAGAATTTAAAATGTTTAAAATGGAGGAACGCCCAATCCGTTTTCATCTTTTAAAGAAGGACGAATTAGTTTATGAGGTAGCGATCCGCGACGCCGTACCTGAAACTACTGTTTCACTCTTGCGCGCTCAAATCCGAGATTTAGCCACCAAGATGCCCTCTGACGAGATATCTACATATGAAGGAGATATTTCAGCGGAACTACAGACCGTAGTTTTAAAAATGTTAGAACTTAAAGAACTTTGCGCTAAAACACCTTTACCATTAAAATCCTTAAACCGCATTCAGTCTTTAGGCAATCACTTATTCCATCGGTTAAGTCGCATTCACGCTATATCAGAGCCAGACGTGAAGCTTTTAGAAAGTCTCGATAGGGACCTGGAAGAAATTTCTAAACGGTTAGAGCGAATGTTCAACACCTTCCGCAGTAGTATAAGTGGAGATGAGGAGTTGGTGCAGGTTAATAAAGAAGGAAATAGTTTGGGTGAGGAAACGAATTCGGCACCGGATTGGTTTCAAAAAGTAGCCTCTTGTGATCGTGTGTCTGGTGTGCACAATTTAAACCTAAAATTTAATGGACGTGATAGCGTCCTTGTATTCGTCCAGCGGTTGGAGGAGCTTTGTTTGTCCCGAGGAATATCAGAATCTAGGTTGTTTTCTTCTGCTGTAGAGTTGTTTACGGAAGATGCGTTATATTGGTTCCGAGGGGTACGTGCAGAGGTTCGGGACTGGAAAGAGTTAAAGACTCTTTTACTGGAAGAATATCTCCCAGCGAATTATGATCACCGTCTCCTGAAAGAAATTCGATCGAGAACCCAGGGTCAAGATGAGTCCATCTTACATTATTTGAGTATTATGAAAAATTATTTCTCTCGATTGCGTAAAATTATAGACGAAGCTGATCAGCTGAAAATAGTTAGGTACAACATCCGACCGTTTTATGCATCTCAGCTAGCACTGGTTAATATACAGAAATGGTCAGATTTGAAGTCCGCCTGCAGAAGATTGGAAGACGCCAAACAGTTGGCTGAAGACTTTGCGGAGCCTCCAAAAGCTGTACCAAACGCGGTTGCATTCGATTTGGCGTATAAAGGTCATAAAAACCGCCCTATGGTCAGTGCAACGATCACCAAAGGAAAGTTCTGTGTCCAATGTAGGGTAGATGGTCATTTGCTCCAGGAATGTAAATTGCCTCGGATTACTATTTGCTACCGATGCGGAAAGAAAGATGTCACGACCCGGACGTGTCCTGTTTGTAACCCAACTGAGGTACCTAATTCAAAAAACTAATTAAGTCGAATCGACCGATCCATGGAGTCGATTCGAGACCTAATAAAAACTTTATTTCTACGGACTGGAACAATTGGTTAAAAACAGTTTCTTCGTTTTTCCAATCTTATCGGGTGAATGCAATGGTCAGCGCTGTTAGCACCCGGCCGTATCTCAAAGTTTCAATTTTTAATATGTCGTGGTCGGGCTTATTAGATTCTGGGTCCGAGATTTCTATTATCGGTGGTGGCGCTAGTAAGGTTTTTACTGATTGGGCTCGAGTTTATCCTCCAGTGGGGATCGACTCCATAGCAACGGCTAACGGTTCTCACTCACCTGTCACAGGTTTCGTATTTTTGCCTGTTACAGTACGTAAAGAGACTGCTGTCATAAAGTTTTACATTATCCCGGAAGTCACAACTAAATTGCTTTTCGGTTTAAATTTTTGGCAGGCCTTCAACATAGCACCCGATGTTTTAGATCTGCTTCGGAAAGATAATAGTTTGACGTCCAGTGAACCAGTGATCTCGGAAGTAAGGCATTTGCACCCGTTTGAAGACTTAACGCCATCTCAGCGATTCTTAGCGGAAGACGTGATCCGACAGTTTGAAACCATCTCTTTTGAAAGTAATGGTTTGGGTCGCACCGATCTTCTTTCCCATGTAATCAACACGGGGGATACTCCTCCGATCAAGCAGCGCTATACTGCATGTCTCCAGAACGTCTGCGGGAACTAAACCGTCAATTAGACGAGATGTTGCAATTAGACGTAGTAGAGCCAAGTTGTAGCCCCTGGAATAACCCCATTACCTTAGCGCCAAAAGCAAACGGTGAATTGAGGTTCTGCTTGGATAGTCGGAAACTTAATGGAGTATCCAAGCCAGATGCTTATCCCTTACCTTATATCCATCACATCTTGGACCAACTTCGGGATGCTCGTTTCTTGAGTTCAATTGACCTTAAAGCAGCCTTTTGGCAAATTCCGCTTGATGTAGCCTCGCGAGAGAAGACCGCATTTACCGTACCCTCACGTGGGTTGTTCCAGTTTAAGGTGATGTGCTTTGGGCTTACGTCAGCTCCAGCTACTCAACAAAGACTTATGGATCGTTTGTTTGGTCCCGAGTTTGGAAACAAGGTTTTCATTTATTTAGATGATATTATTATAGTTTCCAGCGATTTCGAGGAGCACATTGAACTTTTGCTGAGAGTGTTGGGTCGTCTAAGGGATTCTAAGTTGACTGTCAATCTTGCCAAGTGTTGCTTCTTCCGGAAACGTCTTAAATTTTTGGGATATGTAGTCGATGAATTCGGTTTGCGTACAGATCCCGATAAAGTTCAAGCGATCATCGACTTTCCGACCCCAAACTGTCGCAGGGATGTAAAGCGTTTTCTAGGCACTGCTTCTTACTATCGTCGATTTATAAATGGCTTTAGTCAAGTGGCGGCCCCATTAAACGCTCTGACCTCGTCACGAAAAGGTGCACCCCCGTTTAGATGGACCTCTGAAGCGGAATCGTCCTTTAACGAGTTGAAATGTGCACTGACTTCTGCTCCTGTATTGGCGTGTCCCGATTTTTCACAATCCTTCACAGTCCATGCAGATGCATCCGAGGTGGGGGTAGGAGGAATGCTGACGCAGTTTTTTGATGGTGAGGAGCATCCGATAGCTTACTGTAGTCGCTCTCTTAATAAGCAGGAAAGAAACTACTCGGCGACGGAGCGCGAAGCCCTAGCAGTAGTATATGTAGTGGAACATTTCCGACCCTACTTGGAAGGATCCCACCCCTTTAAAGTTATTACTGACCATGCGAGTCTCAAATGGTTCCTAAATTTGAAGAATCCGACGGGCCGCTTGGAACGTTGGGGTTGTCGACTTTCACCCTATAATTTCTCCATTGAACACAGACGTGGGCGAGAGAATGTTGTACCGGATGCACTATCTCGTTCGGTCCCAGTAGCAACTACCATTTCTCTGACTCAGGATTCTTGGTTCCTCAATCTTTTCAGACGATGCCGGGACAGACCCCAGACATGTCCAAACTACCAGATAATTGATAGCAAGCTTTATCGTTACACCAAAGGAAAATCTTCTTTGACAGGTGATTTTGACTGGAAGGAAGTCATCGCTTTAGAAGCGAGGAAGAACATGATTGCAACACACCACGATTCTTCATTGGGAGCCCATCTTGGTGTAGACAAGACGTATAAGAGGTTACGGCTCCTCTACTACTGGCCTGGCATGTATGAAGAGGTCTCATCTTATGTATCTCAGTGTTCTACGTGTAAAGCGTATAAGTATTCAAACCAAGCTACTCCTGGATTGATGGGTAACCCGAAAGTTGTTCGTCGGCCATTCCAGTGCATCAGCATTGATTTAGTTGGTCCACTGCCCATGTCTCGACAGCAAAATACTCTCTTGTTAGTGGTAGTGTGTTGTTTCTCCAAGTACTGTCTGTTATTTCCCCTAAGGCGTGCTACGAGTAAAATCATCGCTCAGCGTTTGGAAGATCGTGTTTTTCTTGTCCACGGTATTTCCCAGACGGTGATTGCGGACAACGGGCCACAATTTGTCGGGCACGAGGTAAGAGCATTGTTTGCTCGATACGAAGTTCCCCAGATCCACTATACCCCTGTTTATAGCCCGCAGATCAACACAGTCGAGCGATATAATCGCACCGTGATGACTGCCATATCAACTCTTGTAGGTGCAGATCATCGTTCTTGGGATGCTCGTTTACACCAAATCCAGTTTGCGGTAAATACTGCCGTAAACGAATCCACCTCTTTTACACCATTTTTACTGGTGCACGGGCGCGAGGCGGTCACTGACGGCAAGGTATATGGCGAATGTGAAGACCTGGAGGAGATTGTTATGGGCTCTCATTTAGACTATAGAAATCGTTTAGGTGCGTTGAAGGAGATTTTTCAGACTGTAGATACTGAATTGAAAAAGGCTCATAGCCGTAACGCCAAGTATTACGATCAAAGCCGTCGAAACCTTGAATTTAATGTAGGTGACCAAGTGTGGCGTCGTACGCATAAGCGTAGTGATGCGAGTGGTTACTTTTCCGCTAAATTGGCGCCTAAATTCGAAACGGTCAAAGTGGTAGGGAAGCTGTCCCGTTTGGTTTATGTTCTGGAAGACGATAATGGCAGACAAAGTGAATGTCATATTAAAGACATTAAATGTGCTGTTTAAGTTCTAGTATATCATGTAGCGTAGTAACTGTCCCAGCAAGTTACTACGATACTGAGGATATTATTTTTAGTTTCAGTTGGCAGTAATCCGGCAACGTTATTTAGCATTTTTTATTAAGATTTATAACTAACTTTAAGTCTCAGCTTATTCCAGAGCGCTGTAATTAGTATTTTGATATGGCTATTTATAGTTGAAGTGTTTCAAAACTAAAACAATTTAGTTACTTGAGCGTCCGGACAGTTGCGATGTTGTGATCCACGGAATGAAAAAGATTAGTCCTGACAGTTGGCATATATTTGGATATGGAGTTGTCTGTAGAATGTCGAGAATTATTGAAGAGCGTACTTGTCGTAGCGAGTTTTTCTGTTTTTTGTTTTATTTTTAAGCTGATTTCAAGTTGATATTATTTTTAGTTTCAGTTGGCAGTAATCCGGCAACGTTATTTAGCATTTTTTATTAAGATTTATAACTAACTTTAAGTCTCAGCTTATTCCAGAGCGCTGTAATTAGTATTTTGATATGGCTATTTATAGTTGAAGTGTTTCAAAACTAAAACAATTTAGTTACTTGAGCGTCCGGACAGTTGTGATGTTGTGATCCACGGAATGAAAAAGATTAGTCCTGACAGTTGGCATATATTTGGATATGGAGTTGTCTGTAGAATGTCGAGAATTATTGAAGAGCGTACTTGTCGTAGCGAGTTTTTCTGTTTTTTGTTTTATTTTTAAGCTGATTTCAAGTTGATATTATTTTTAGTTTCAGTTGGCAGTAATCCGGCAACGTTATTTAGCATTTTTTATTAAGATTTATAACTAACTTTAAGTCTCAGCTTATTCCAGAGCGCTGTAATTAGTATTTTGATATGGCTATTTATAGTTGAAGTGTTTCAAAACTAAAACAATTTAGTTACTTGAGCGTCCGGACAGTTGTGATGTTGTGATCCACGGAATGAAAAAGATTAGTCCTGACAGTTGGCATATATTTGGATATGGAGTTGTCTGTAGAATGTCGAGAATTATTGAAGAGCGTACTTGTCGTAGCGAGTTTTTCTGTTTTTTTGTTTTATTTTTAAGCTGATTTCAAGTTGTCGTAGCGAGTTTTTCTGTTTTTTTGTTTTATTTTTAAGCTGATTTTAAGTCGCCGTAGCGAGTTTATTTGGTTTTAGTTTAATTTATGTACATATGTTATGCGGTACCGGTATGATGAAAACCCGTTGCCACAACATGACCCATTTTCAACAGAGTATGACAAGGCCGATGTAAACCTTGTCACATTCTTAGAATAAGAAAGAAATGGGTGGTTATTATTTGGAAAAGATACAAGCCGCTGTTTTGGTTTCCTTTTTCAGAAGCAAGACTGGGCGATGCTTTATTTTTATAGTTTCTACTTTTGGTTTCATTCCTTACGTTATGTGGTACCGGTATGATGAAAACCCGTTGCCACAACATGATCCACTTTCAACAGAGTATGGCAAGGCCGATGTAAACCTTGTCACATTCTTATATTGGTATACGTAAAGAATGGTTGGTTACTCTTGTGAAAAGATGTAAGCCATCATTTGGGTTTGTTTTGTTTTTAAGGTACAGCGATATGGTACGAGATTGTAAAATAAGTATAATCGTGAACGTACGCAGAAGACTTATTATAATTCTAATACTCCGTATTTTAAGACAGATTCAATTGGGATTATTGCTTATTATTAAGGTTTTTTTTTCATTTTTCGCATATTTTTTTACATATTTTCTTGGCAAACCGTGTTAATCAGCTGAGGTCAGCAGGAATTTTGCGCTCCACGTAAAATTCTGGTGGGTAACGAGGCACTGTAACACCGTAAAATCGTAATATAATTTGGCCTTCGTTTGGAATCACCTTTACCTAATGTGTTGCCATTAATATATAAATTGGCAAAAAGTAATTCTTAGACTGGCAATATTATTGCAAGAGGAGGGGATCATTCTAACCTACGTGGCCCGTACACTTACGATAGCCACGGGAGGTTCCAAGTTTTTTTGGCTGCTGCTAAATGTTCAGATTGAAGCAGTCGCCGACTACTAATTTGGTGAGTTTCAATAACCCTCTTAGTGAAGGATTGGTCTAATTTCATGAGACTTTCTAATAACTCTGCAAAGTGATCATCATCTGATAACGTATTTTTTCAGGGCTCAACTACGCCTATTGCATTGTTTCGCACTAAGATGAGCTCGGTCATGCAATTTACTACAACTGGGCTCCGGCTCCAATAATTGGTAAGAAAAGTTACTGTTTCTAACCGTAATTTTAACTGGACGAGTCACGTACCGCGATTTTATTTTGAGGTTATCGACAGTTTCTGACTTCCTAAGTTTGGCTTTTCCAGGACTCGTTCCACACAACAAAGGAGAAGGTGTGGATCAAGCTGCAGATCTGCCCTAGGATAGTACCAGGTACCTACCCCACCTATTACTCTTTTCGTTTGGTTATAAATTCACGTTGGAAAT
Organism: Selenia dentaria; assembly: GCA_917880725.1. NCBI lineage: Eukaryota > Metazoa > Arthropoda > Insecta > Lepidoptera > Geometridae > Selenia > Selenia dentaria. The sequence continues at coordinate 54,058,667 of OU862875.1, forward strand.
TTTGTCAGTCTAATGGTCTAATCTATAGTCGGTATAAGATAAATTCCTACTTTTTGATATATTAGTGTACTTAAGCATCTAAATGGCTAAGTAATCATGCTATAACGTTCTCGTAAGCTATCTGGTGCTTCCTGATGTGAAATCCAGGCTTAAATAACTTTATATTTAGTGAAAAGTCACATTTTAGATAAATTCATACTTTTTGTTATATTAGTGTACTTAAGCATCTAAATGGCTAAGTAATCATGCTATAACGTTCTCATAAGCTATCTGGTGCTTCCTGATGTGAAATCCAGGCTTAAATAACTTTATATTTAGTGAAAAGTCACATTTTAGATAAATTCTTACTTTTTGTTATATTAGTGTACTTAAGCTTCTAAATGGCTAAGTAATCATGCTATAACGTTCTCATAAGCTATCTGGTGCTTCCTGATGTGAAATCCAGGCTTAAATAGCTTTATATTTAGTGAAAAGTCACATTTTAGATAAATTCCTACTTTTTGATATATTAGTGTACTTAAGCATCTAAATGGCTAAGTAATCATGCTATAACGTTCTCATAAGCTATCTGGTGCTTCCTGATGTGAAATCCAGGCTTAAATAGCTTTATATTTAGTGAAAAGTCACATTTTAGATAAATTCTTACTTTTTGATATATTAGTGTACTTAAGCATCTAAATGGCTAAGTAATCATGCTATAACGTTCTCGTAAGCTATCTGGTGCTTCCTGATGTGAAATCCAGGCTTAAATAACTTTATATTTAGTGAAAAGTCACATTTTAGATAAATTCATACTTTTTGTTATATTAGTGTACTTAAGCATCTAAATGGCTAAGTAATCATGCTATAACGTTCTCATAAGCTATCTGGTGCTTCCTGATGTGAAATCCAGGCTTAAATAACTTAATATTTAGTAAAAAGTTACATTTAAATAAATAAATTCTTACATTTTGTTATACCGCTATGTAGCCGTCGACGCGCTCTCCTATGCTATTTAGTCCTTCTTAAAGCCGACATTGTTGTAATGATTTAAGTATTATTGATAAAGAAATCTGTATTTTGAATATAATTATTGTAGGTAATAGAAATAACTAGCCTGCTGTCGTCCTTACCCTTCTATAACTTATATAGTGTCGTCGCTCAAATACTACGAATTTAGTTTGTATACTGTATTTCAAAGGAACTAAAAGTGTGGCTGAAGCTACTACGGATAATACCACATCACGTACCTTATGTGTACCTAATGTTTGGTATTACCTCAATTCCAGGGCTGGCAAGAACCCGCAGGACACCTTCTTCTTCTTCTATTTCTTCTCTATTTCGTAACCTGCTTCTACATTGGTGCACATTCTCCCACATTACCCCGGGGGACTACCTCTGCTGGTGCCATCGCCTTTTCCGGAAAACCTTAAGTATCAACTTTGTTCCTAGATATTGGAGTGTCGACGTTTAAATGGGAAACAAGGAATTATAACTAAATTGTATACTCACGCTGGAGACCGAGTATTGTATCTAGCTTTAAGATAGCATTAAAATAGATAACTCAAGCAACCAACGTTGATAAATTTTGTAAATTAACCTCAATATTAATTAAAAAATATGCGTAAAGTGGACGGAGGAAATTTTATTATTACAAGTGGTACAGCAGGTACTGGCAGTCACAACAGTGGTACAGCAGGTACTGACACTCACAACAGTGGTACAGCAGGTACTGACACTCACAACAGTGGTACAGCAGTACACAGAATCGGGGAGACATCGAGACTCAGTCGCTGGGAAATACCGCTAATACGCCGGTGAAATAATATATGCTAGTACCGATTCCTATTTAAAATAAGTATTGAAATATCAAATTTAATAATAAACAATAACCAAAACTTTCCGGCATGCACAGATTTCACAGAAAATGGGAATTCACGTACTTGTACAAGTTGGTGCGAAAGTTGTATACATGAGTTTAAGTATTGTGTTAATGCAAATACTCGTACTTGCCAAGAGTATGGCACGCCTTGCTTAGTAGTTATTTTAAAATAATATTAACAAAACCTTATGTTCAATATAAGATTTAAGGTTTACCAAGAATTTCGAATGAACTTGCCTACGAAGTAGACATTGCCCTTTAGCGGGCCATATTTAGCAAAATCATTGTATTTCAAATGACACAAAAATGTGCCACAAAACATGATCTTCTACCACTGTACAGCGTAAAACATCCCTAAACTGAATAATTAATATTTATATTGTTTTAAATACACATTTTAACTATATTGACATACGTTTCAGACATTTATGTTTACAACTGAAAAATAGCTGTTCGACCCGGGTATCCAACTAAGGACCTCGAGAATCCAAAGCGGCGCTCCCACCACTTTTTTTTTTTTTTTGATGGACGGATATGCTGTCCACTTCCCTTCCGTTACGGGGGTTGACGGAAGGGGGTATGTGGGGCTCAGACCCACTAAAACCCCCCCGTGAGCAGTCCTCCGCCAGATGGGTGAGATAGGGTTGCGCTGGCATTCACCATCTCGCCCCAGCGGTAGGCCCGGGTTGTTAACCGGGCGTCAGCGCCTGTGAAGGGGTGCCCTTGCTCACCAAGGGCACTCCTCAGATATGTGGGGTCGTGCAAGCCGGCGAAGAGTCCCCCGACTCTTCGCCGACCCTGACAAGGAGAGATCTCCGCCGATTACAGCAGTAAGCGTGTGCCGCTGCGGGCCCCATGCAGCACAGACCTCCAGCGTGTGGAGTGCCGTATCCTCCGGAGCCCCACATTCATGACAGGCTGGGGTCGTCTCTCGTCTTGCAATTTGGTGCACGTACTTTCCGAAGCATCCGTGCCCGGAAAGCACCTGCACCAATCGGAAGGTGAGGGACCCGAAACGCCGTCTTACCCACCTATGGAGGACCGGATGGATGGCCTCTACCGTCCACTGCCCAGGGACTGTTGGAGCCAGGTCCTCCGACCACCGCCGCAACAGGGCGGCTCGTGCCTGCCACCGCATACGTGTCACCTCTTCCCACGCTGGGGGGTCTCCTCGGGATCTCCTTACCGCCACGAAGTGGTACTCTTTTTTTTTTTTTTTTTTTTTTTTTAGTTTATTTGGTTCACAATTTGGAATATACACATATCTTATACTAAAATCTTACACAATAAAAATTCACGGTGTAATTCCTAATACTAGTGAACACAGCATGCAGTTTACGGACAATGTTAAATAATTAGATTAATCATGATACAAATTCTATTACGTGTATAATATATATATATATTATATAAACAAAATATTAAGAGGAACATTATTAAAAATCACCCAAAACACCAAAAACTCTACTTCTTGCTGAGGCCAAAGAACCATAAAATATGTCATATTTAGACCTGATTCCATTATAATATGAAAACATTCTGTACAAGGGGGAATGTTGACCAACATTGGTTCTGCAGTGTGGTAATTTGAAACATTTCCTATTTATCAACCGCTTTCCTGATCGGGAACATCTAATTTAACATACATTAGGATCTCTGGACAATCGATGAAGCCATGTAATATTTTATATAGGAATATAATATCTGACGCTTTACGCCGTACAGATAGGGATTTCATTTTATAAAATGTTAATCGCTGCTCGTAGGAGGGTAATCTTTTGCAGTTGTTATTTACAAAGGATAGTTGATATAAAAACCTTTTTTGAATTCTTTCTAACCTGCCAGAGTGGAAAGCGTAACCAGGTGACCATATACAGCTATTAAATTCTAGAATACTACGAACTATGCTATTGTATACTGGTATTAGAACTTTTGGATCCTTGAACGATTTAATTTGTCTCAAAACAAAACCAGACAGTTGTCACTTCGGCCAGGATCTCCGCTTGGAGCTCCCAGGGACGTCGCAGCAGGGTCTTATTGTGGCGACTGAGGGCGTCCGCCCAGACTGGTACCCCGTAAAGAGCCATACTACGGATTACTCCGGAGTATAGTTGGCGGCAGTTGGCGTTCGGGCCACCCACGTTAGGCAGCCGCCTTCCCAAGGCGGCCGCAGCTCCCACGACTCTTGGGGCCAGTTGGGCAAAATGGCTCCCAAAAGCCCACCTTCCATCCAAGTTGAGGCCCAGGTATCTCATCTGAGCTCCAACCTGGCATAGGACTCCATCCAAGATAACCCGCGTACCTGGAGGGCCCCCCCCCCCCGAGGCCCGTGGAACAGTAGGGCCTCGGTTTTGGAAAAGGCAACCTCCAGTCCTAGGGCACGAATGCGGTCGATCACGAAGGTGGTGCCCACCACGGCCAACCGCACTACCTTCCGGAGATTCCTCCCTCTGGCTACGACTTGGGTGTCATCCGCATAGCACGCGACCCGCATACTAGCGGGTAGCGTGCCACGAAGCACCCAGTCGTAGCCTATATTCCACAGGAGTGGTCCCAGCACTGACCCCTGTGGAACACCACAGCAGACGCGACGGCGCTTCAAACCGTCGCGCCCTTCCACCAGGATCTCGCGGTCCTGGAGGTTGTCGGCTAACAGCCTCCGCAGATACAAGGGCACTCCATGATAGCGGAGTGCCTCTTGTATTGCTCCATGCGGGAGGTTGTTGAAGGCGTTGGCTATATCTAGTGAGATAGCCAACGCCTTTTCTCCCTCGCTGACTGCATCCTGCGTCCACCGCTTGAGCCAGAGCAGAGCATCTATTGTAGATCGCCCCGCTCTGAATCCGAACTGGGCCTCCGACAGCCCAGGCCCAGTACCCTCCAGATGCCGGATGACTCGTGACGCTACCACCCTTTCTAACAGCTTGCCCGTATCATCGAGCAGTATGATTGGTCTGTACCCGGAAGGCGAGTCAGGGGCTCGGCCTTCCTTCCGCAAGAGGCACAGTCGGCCGTCCTTCCACAGCTTTGGAAACTGGCCTGACATGAGGCACGCGTCGAATATATCCCGAAGCTGGTCGCCCATTATCCTCAGGGCGATCCTGAGGACCCGTCCCGGGATCTCATCTGGCCCCGGTGTTGTCTTTTTGCCTCGCAAGCGGCCGACTGCTACCTCCATCTCCACCTCCGACACAGGTGGGATCGAGGCCACGTCCAACACATCGGGGGAGGGCAGCGCCATCGTCGGAATGGTGTGATTAGGATTTATGGCGGGGAAGAGACCATCCAATACCCTGTCTAGGAGCTCTGGCTCTAGGGCCCTCGCTACAGGGGACGTCTGGCCACGAAATTTATTCCGGCCTCGACAGAGACCCCTGGGGACGTCCGTATAAGGATACGGACGTCCCCAGGGGTCTCTGTCGAGGCCCACCAGCATCTCACCCCAAGCCCGAGACTTGGCCTGCCTTGCGTCGTGGTACACGCCGTACAGCTGGCCCTCAGCCGCTAGCTCCTCAGCTGACAGCTGAGCGTCAGTTCGGCCGTTGCGCCGTCTCCTGCAGCGGGTGTAGGGCCACCGCGCCTTAGAGCAGGCAGCTCGGAGATCCGCTATCTCCGCACACCACCAGTACACCTCTCGGCGGTTGGGGCGACCCCGTGATCTTGGCATGGCCGCATCGCACACGGCCGTCACCGCCTCGCGAAAGTGGCCTGCCGCGGCATGCACTTCATGAGGTGTGGGGGCAGCCAGCCACGAGACGCTCCCACAACTACGCCAAGACCAATCGAGCGAAGCTGCTTCCACATTTGATTCTGTCTACTTTGTACGAACAGTGTCGACTTATTTGATTATGTTTACATTCCAACTAAATCTATTTCAGAAACCAGTCGTTCACTATCTGGGAAATACTCGTACTTATTCAAAAAACGTAAACATAACGTTAAAATAACGTTTTGTGAATGTCGGTGCAATGTTTCGTGAAGTTTTATTATACTCGCTGTGCCATTAGTCACGTTCGAAACTACACCTCGACTATTATCACGAATAACATTTTCGACAGAATAAATCAGTTAGTTTCACTTTAAAAGCTTGGCACTAAATCTCTACGATACTGTGGAGACCACTGAGTACTGTGAGTTAATTGGAACATTTGGCCTTGAATGTTTTGGAATTCCATTAAGAAGGGACACTTCATACATATGATACAGTGTATGTAGTATATGTAGTTTTTGGTGGGTAGGTGTGGAAAAAGTAACATCAACTTGAAAAGCTCTGTATTTATTTTTAAAATTAAAATACATAGAAGAAATAAAAGTGCATAAATGAAGCATATATGTAATTAGCAGCTTACCTCACCTCACCCTAAGTGTTATCTCCTTAAACTAACATCAAACTTTCACTAAACTGTGCCACTTCACTTATACAATAATTTGTTCAAACAACATGGATGCCATACAAGTGTCACTAAACCAAATGATGAGTGTTTTTCACCAGCGCTTAGACTCCATTGAAGGGTGGTTGCCAACTGAATCTGCAGGCCCTGGAAGTTTAGCTGAAGAGTTTTCCTCATTTAAAGCTTTTGTCCTGGTGTCAATGCGGGCACTTCAAACCCAGATTGGTTTACTGGCTAATCAGGTGGATACCATAGAGATGCATGGAAGGCGTAAGTTTCTCCTATTGCATGGTATTCCGGAAGTGCAGCAGGAAGATACTTCATCCGTGGTTGTGAAGGCAATTCTCAGTAAAATAAAGCTTGATAGCTTCAAAGCAGAGGACATCAGCAGATGCCATAGGATGGGCCGTGTTGCAGGTACTGGTAGGCCACGCCCAGTTCTTTTCAAGCTTCGAGATGTGACAGTTCGCGACAAAATATGGTCCTCCAAATCTATGTTTAAGGGTTCTGGTATAACTTTATCAGAATTTTTGACAAAGACAAGACACGATATATTTTTGGCAGCGCGCGAGCGTCTCGGTATCACGAAATGCTGGACGACGCAAGGATGCGTGTTTATCATTGGACCCGATGGGGCTCGGCGCCGTATCAATTGCCTTGGCGATCTTGACGGGGTTGTGCCGAAGGAAACCGCTAAACCAGCTGCCGGGATGACGGAAGCAATAGCGGTGAAGGAGTCCAATGTGGCCGGCACGGCCGCCGGGCCAGCGAAGACCAAACGCACCGCGACATCGAGGAAGTGATGGCATTGTAATTGTACTTTTGCGTGCCTGCTCTTGTTTAGGTCGGTAGTTTTTATCATTTCTCATGTACCTACATTGATACAAGGTAAATCAACAAACTTGTTATAGTTGGTACCCGCTAGTTTTCACTTTTATGTAAAATCGTGCCACCGTCGATACATATTTTGTTTGTTCATTTTTTATTATTATTTTGAAACGTAACTAAAAAACTTCGCGATCTTGTCACCGAGCAGAATCTGACAGTGACGCGACACTTGACAGTAGTTGACAGACAGGTGACACAGATCACAGAGTCGATTGGATTGGCTTCAATGTTGTCTAGAATCTTTGATCGGCTTCTTGATTAGCTTGTTAGCTTTTGTTGTTTTTGTTTTTTTTAATTTAATTATTACTTAGTAATCCAGCAAAAATAGATTCCGTCTTAATGGAGTACCTATATATAAAAATAAAAGAGTTTATGTATGTTTAAAGAGTGGCTTCGAGTAGTATTTTTTTTTCTTACTATTATACTTCGCACCGTACCGATCTTATTAGCTCTTGATGATTTTTTATTATTATTATTATTATTTTAGATTTGGTTTTCTAGTGTAAGTATTATACATTATTCGCTTTCTTATGCGTCGAAAGTAGAACTAATATGGTTGGCACCGTAAAGAAAAGCAGGCATGCATGTCTCACCTATTTATATTTTTGGTTTTTTTGCTTATATTAACGACAATATTATTATAGTGTTATTTATAGGTTATATGTAAAGTTTGATGAATATTTTTCTTCTTACTTCTATTGCATATGTTAACGCGTTGGGCAGGTGAGTGGCAGATTTGTATTTTATAGTAATAAGAAAGTAATATAGTTACCTACTCAAACACAATCATATACCATAAAATTATATATTATATTTATTTAATATACGTAATATTTATTTATTTACTTTATGTTTAAATATAACGACAGTGCTAGTGATAGTGACAGTGCAGAATATGTCTCTTGTTTTTCTTCAGATGACAGTAGCGATAGTTTTAGTAGCATACCCACTCTTTCAGACAGTATCGAACGCTTTGTTAGTGATGTCCCAAAAATCTCAATGTTCTTTATATAAATGCACAGAGCATTCCATCTCATTACGCGGATATGCTGGCATCGTTCGATAATAAAAATATTCACGCTATCTTAGTTTCGGAATCCTGGTTAAATCATTCCCTACCTACTACTTCTTACTCACTGCCTGGATTTATACTCTTACGCAATGACCGTGCAGGTAGAGTAGGAGGTGTTGTTGCCATATACCTTCGTGCTCATATTCCTTACACCGTTTTGAGTAAATCAGCACAACCCCCTCCAAGTGATGCCGGTGAACACCTTCTAATTGAAATTATCCTTTCTCACGCTAAAGTATTGCTTGGTGTTTACTACTGTCCTTCCAGACGTATAAACTTTTTTTCATCTTTTGAACAACTTCTTCAAGATTACACTCCTTCTTATGATCATAACATCATCATGGGTGATTTTAATACCTGTTTGATAAAACGTGATTCGCGATCATCAACTTTTGAGTCATTAATAAGAGCTAGCAACTTGATCATCTTGCCGCTTAATGCCACGCACCACTTTTCAAATTCCGCACCTTCTCTCCTTGACCTTATTCTTGTTTCCTCACCAAAATATGTTAGCAAGCATAGTCAATGTTCTGCGGACGCTTTCTCTGCCCATGATTTGCTTTTTCTTTCATACAAAATTCGTCCACCTAAGTCAAAACCCAAAGTTCTTCTGCTACGTAGTTTTGGTGGTATGGATTTGGAACGTTTACGCAGCGATGCACGGAAAGTGGATTGGTCGGCTGTTGTAAATGGACTTTCCTTGGACGATAAAGTGGAAGCATTCAATCGTGCTCTAACAAAATTATTTGACATCCATGCCCCATTGCGACCAGTCAAGTTAAAACATCTACCTTCACCTTGGCTCACAAATAACATAAAAGCAATAATGCGCAAGAAGCTAGTAGCCAAGACTAGGGCTAAAAATAGACCATCCGACTACAATAAAGAAAAATACGTTGAGGCTAGAAATCGCTGCAATAGAGTTTGTAGGAATGCGCTACGCCGACATGTCTATAACTCAGTAGAAAATGGTGATCCCGCTAAAGTTTGGAAGTTTCTTAGGTCCATGGGAGTGGGAAAGTCTCGTCAAGACAATTTCCCAATAAATATTAATATTGATGTGCTGAATAAACATTTCTGCTCTTCTTCCGAATTTAATAGAATAAGAAAATCTTTAACATTGGATTATCTTTCTTCAATTCCACCACCCGACCATTCTCCTTTCATGTTCGATCAATTTACCGATTGTGACGTTAAAAAAGGCAGCATCGGTCGTAAGATGATCCTACCCATACTTGATGAAGTAATTCCAGTTATCAGTTTCATACTCAACTTTTCAATTACCAGCGGCATATTCCCATCAGCCTGGAAGGAAGCATTAATAACCCCAATTCCTAAAAAAGCCAATCCATCCTCTTATACCGAGTTTCGACCCATTTCCATTCTTCCTTTCTTATCTAAAGTACTAGAACGACTTGTTTATCATCAACTCTCCTCCTTTCTCAACAGAAACGCTCTCCTCAACCCGTTCCAATCCGGTTTTCGTCCTGGTCATAGTACTGCCTCCGCTTTGGTAAAAATCACTGATGACATCAGATATGATATGAGTAACGGGCAACTAACCGTGCTTACACTACTCGACTTCAGTAATGCTTTTAATAATGTGGATTTTGATATCTTACTTGGACTTTTGCGCTCTATTAACGTATCTCCAACGGTTATTGACTGGTTTCGTACTTACCTGTATGGGCGCCGGCAACGTATTCGCATTGATGAGAAATTATCTGCTTGGTGTAATACATCTGCTGGTGTTCCTCAGGGCGGCGTATTATCACCTTTATTATTTGCTATTTTTATAAATTCTGTTTCTCAAAACTTGTCTTCTTCCTATGATCTCTATGCGGACGATCTACAAATTTATACACAGGCCCCTTTAGTTCAATTACACACTGCTATCGATACAATAAATAAAGATTTGGAATGTATCTCTAACTGGAGTAAATCTTATGGTCTCAACATAAACCGATTAAAGACGCAAGCTATTGTAATTGGAAGTTCCAGAATGATATCTAAGATTGACTGGTTCTGCCTCCCACAAGTTATTTTTGACGGCAATACTATATCCTTAAGCAAAACGGTCAAGAACTTGGGTGTCTACCTTGACAGTCATTTATCTTGGGAACCTCAACTTGCTGAAGTCAGTCGAAAGGTTTTTGCATCAGCAGCATCACTTAGAAGACTCCGTAACTTTCTCCCAACTGCCACCAAAACTGCGTTAGCACAGTCCCTCCTCCTTCCAATACTTGACTACGCTGACGCCTGCTATCTGGACTTAACTGAGGAGCAGTTAAATAAACTAGAGCGCAAACAAAATTTTTGCATCAGATTCATATTTGGTCTGCGCAAGTATGACCATGCATCTGAATTCCGGTCTAAGCTCAATTGGTTACCCATCCGACGTCGCCGGGATTTACATGTCCTTTCCCTTCTTTATAATATTCTGTTCTTCCCTCCGACTCCATCTTATCTTAAAGAACGTTTTGAATTTCTCCATCTCTCTAATGATTTTTCTCTTCGTTCTTCCTGTACCCGTCAGTTGAAAACCCCTACTTCCTCGACAACATTTTATCAAAATTCTTTGACTATTCGAGCTGCCCGTCTGTGGAATGCTCTTCCCGTTGATATTAGACACGCTCAATCAATTAACCTATTTAAGAATATGGTAAAGAAGCATTACATGTCTGAAGGCTGCTAGTCATAACTTTTGAATATTTTGTATGTATAGCATTGTAAATCTAATTTCTTTATTTATTAACTGATCCTATAGTAGGTATGTTTATATTATATAATATATATACGAGTATATAATAAATATGTATTGTATGTATGTGTGTATTGTATTTATGTATCATATTATTATATATGTACCTAATGTGTGTATGTATGTGTTATTTATATGTATATATTTGATTGTGTCTGAGCAAACGAAATATTTTGAAAAGTAATATGGTAACAAGGCATTTTTTTTTTAAATAATCTGTGCACTAAGTTAAAATTGTTTATTTATTTCCATTTAACACCACCATGCGCCAATTCTAATGTATATACATTTCTATCCATCCCAAGGTTGCCTGTAAGAAATTGCTTATAGCGATAAGGCCGCCCATTGTACAACCTGTTTTGTATAATATTCTTATTTGTTTTCTTTTATAAGCTTGGTGTTCATTAAAGTATTATTGTATTGTATTGTATTGTACAGTGGGATACAGTAGGTTTCTTGGTAACGCAGGCAGTGAGATTAAAATTGGCAACATACAGATTAAAATAGCACTAATAATCATTGTATGCTGGCTTTTGTTCCTTCCTCCCGGATATATCGTCGCATTCTCTCCGGCCGCTGTATTGTGTTCCGGAACGTTTACAAACTAGATTACGATCGGCTCTAGTCGAATATTGCACAAAGAGCTAAACATTTTCCTCGTTGTGATTCTCTACACGCAATAAATATGTTAGCGTGTAGGCAATGATAGTTTAGGGGCAGCGAGTGTCAGCCGCTGAACAGGTGAAATCCGAATTGAATCCTAACTCGAGCTTGAGTTTCCGGTACGCATAAACGCCGCAGTGCGCGAGAATAACCCACCGTCACTGTGGATACTCCGTCGCGAGGCAGGTAACGGTATGTTCCAGCAACTGTACCTGAGGGGCTTACATGTTTAAAACGATTACCGATACACTTGATTATTCTAAATTGTTACTATTATAGTTCAAAGAAGTGACTATTATAGTATTGTAGTGGCAGTGCAGGGGAGGCCACATAGCACGCAGAACAGATACCGATGCAGCCGAAGGGTTCTAGAATGGAGACCACGGACCGGCAAGCGCAGCGTAGGTCGTCAATCGACACGGTGGACAGACGACGCAAGACGACGTTGGATGCAGGCCACTTCCAACCGGTCTATTTGGAAAATTATGGGGAGCCTATGTTCAGCAGTGGACGTCCTATGGCTGAGATGATGATGATGATTATAGTACAAAGGTAGCACCGGCATAAGTTCACTGTGTATAACCTCACGCATGGTGTTAGATCAGTAACAAATGCGACTTCACGAAGCAACGAGACAACAATCTAATATAATATGTTGTAACGACTTGATCTATAAGTTGTATCATAGATCACTATTGAAGTACTCGTAGAAGATACAGAAATTTGTTGTTTTTTTTGATAGAATAGGCAAACTCTACTGAGTTCACTACTTGGATAGTTGACACCGCTGATGACCACATTTCTTACCACATCCGAGTTTGGAGGGCATGTCGACTCATCAGTCTTGGTTGTTGTCTTAGAACAATGTCATCAATGTCTCAATGAGACCTTCAGGCCGACCTACGGCTAAACGTCCACTGGATTGTCAATAAACAGTGGCGGGCTTTTCGCTTTCCATCACTTACCTAGGATTAAGGAACAATGTCGAAAAACTTTCCATTCATCAGGCATCCCGAAGGACACACGTCCCGGGATCTGTTTGCGAACAATTAGCATTAATAGGGAGATAATCCAATTATTGACGTCTGCAACACGTCCGCTTCTGATCAGATTTGTCTGCGCTAATTCTATGAACTACGTCTATTGTCTCTTACTACATACGTGACCGATGTGTGAATAACTTTGTGTTTATTATTTAACTAATAGTTAGATTTGCGGTAGTGTAAATGCGTATTTTTTTAGTGTTGTAATGAAAATTAAGTTAGAATTAATAAGTTAAAAGTTAATAAGTTGAATTGCATGTTTATGAACCCATCATATTGATTAAACATTCACAATACATACGCCCAAAAATGGAATGAATTGTATAAGTCTATAATATGTACTCTCATAGACACAGTCTGGATGTGAGTTGACATGTGTCAAGTGAATCACCCAACGCCGTAAAGTTTTACCAAAGTTTCGCAACCCACACTAACAGTTCGATGACCGGAAGGGTTATTATGTATCTCAGTTGCTAACAATGTTGATTGAAATCTTGAATAATGGCGGCCCTATGTTAGTTTTGGCAACTTCAGTAAGCAAAAATGTTAGTAAATTAATCACTGAAGCTGACAAAAGTGACATAGAGCGGCCATTTTTTTGGATTTTAATCCACATTTGTTAGCAACTAAGATATATAATAGCCCATCAGGACTCTCTGCATAAGCTGTTCCAAATATTCAATTGTCTTTAAGTATGTGTGTACACCTAAGCTTGAGTTTGTATAGGTTTATCCCTCCAAAACAATCACTTAAGAGTCACATTTTCCGGCACCACTTTTAAAAGATATACAGTATTTAAAATGATATGGCGCTGTAATCGTTATCCTGTCTACGCAACGTAATACGAGCACGCGCAAGCGCCCACCGAGTGCTACGGAACTACGACATTCCGCCGTTACCTGCTACGTTACTACGCGCTACGAGCGCACTTAAAGCTTAAGAATGCAAATACACCGTGTAAGTTACGTTCCGAGTGGTCACATGTGTAAAAACTGTGATATTTATATAACTTTTGTTACGTTATAACCTATGATGACAAACACCGTAAAAGTAGCTAAATTCACAGTTGTGGTATTGGTATCAATCGTTAATAAAATAGTATTATTTTAGAGATTATATTATAGTTTTTTGTTTTCGTTACAGAGTTACACAAAATCAAATTTATTTATTTGTTTGCTTAGTTTAAGCATACAATACAATACAATAACATTTTCTACAATAACACTAATCAAAATTAAAATTTAAACATATTAAATTATATAACCATGCCGCGCTTTTCGTGCAATGTCTTACATTTTATGTGATTGCTATTTTGTGAGAATATTTAATAAGCTTAATAGTTCTTTAATATTGTCAATTTAGTAACAGAACTAAAAAAAGATTTGTAAAAATAATAAATAAAAACAGTGAATAAACAAATAAAAACGACCAAATATACTATATTTAGTGCAAAATTAAACTTCTCTTTCTTCTGATTAAGTAAGCAGATAGTTTCATCTAAATTGCTACTTGCAATGTGAATCCCAGCGCGGCGTATCGGCACCGTCAATCAACGACGTTCGGCACAAGTGTATAATCATGCTCACTACTCTCGGCACACAGACTGTACGTACGAGTAGGTACAGGCGGGCGTTATCTCATCGTAAGCTTTACTAGAAGGGCCACGAAGTATCACGCTCTCCGGATTCGGCTCGCGGATTCATTTAAAGAGTGAAGCGTTACCTCAAATAGACTAGTACTCCACTCCACATGTTTTGACATTTTGTATAAACTAGATTAAATTTAACACAGCAAAAAACCATCCAAATCAGCGTGCGGAAGGATTCGCAGGACACTGACTGCATTGCCTTCTTTACCAATATGTTAATTATTATGTAATGAATGCGCTAAACATTAGTATGGAGCAAATCGCTAGTGGCGATTTTTCAATGCTACTTTTATAAAGGATGTATATGCAAGAAGAACACAAGTACAAATACGGTCATACGAATATAAAACATAATAAAATATATAAACATTGCATATTACCGTACCGTACAATAACGTAGCTCATATTTCTTAATATTGTTACAAATAAAGAAAAAGCATTAAATATGGTATTTTATACTTACTTTATTGTAATAAAATATATATTGGTTTTAGTTTAAAAAGTAGTACTAAAATAAAGGTTATCGCATTCTTTGTAACAAATCCGGTTTCTTCGCGGTCCAGTTGATTAATAAACGTACGATAGCAATATATTTTCAGTCAACCGACGTTTCTCAATTTAAGCGCGAAGCAAATTGTACAAAGCGGTTTTATCGTGGCCCGCACCTTCTCTTTTTAGCATTAAAAGGCTGGCTATTTCCATCTCTATTTGCGGATAAAAGAGGCACTCGGAGCTTTCGCTCGATCCCTTCGTTACTCGCGCAGTTTAGCAACTAATTGGCAATTGCGATCGCAATCAATCACGAGTTACACGAGCGCGAGCCGCGACCATCTACCCGCGTTATGTTCATTATCGCGAATGATTAGCAGCAAACTATGCGTTTAATATTAATAGCTGTTTTTGTTTTCACAGCAACTTCTTCAGAACTTTACTATACATTATTCGTAATCTAGGTTAATAAAAAAATGATATTTAATACTTAGTTTCTAAATACAATATTATAGTAGTTTGTAAATATAAATGCCCTGACACATGGCGAGCAAACACTGTCATGGTAAAAGGGGTGATAGACGTGCGAGTAAGTTCGCGAACTTGTGGCTCGACGACCTTTTTCGCTGGTGTGTCACCTTAAGTACGCGTACTTTAAAACCGCCGAGTAAGTTCGTTGGCGATCCGACAAGTTTGAAATTTTGCTCGTAACCCGCCTCCGCTCGTACGTGTGGCAGCACCGCGAGCCGCGAGCCGCCATTACTAGACGAGTCTTTGAGGTTTTTCTAATTTTAGTTAATTTTGATTCAGAAATTTCTCAAAAATAGCGATTTCCGGACTTATTTGCATGAACTGCTAACCGAATTTATAGAAGCTTTTCGAAATAACAGAAGTTTCAAGCGTAAAATAATTTATTAGAAATTATACGTAAGGACAGAGATGCTACAATTGATAATGTCAAGAAAAAATCATGTATTCTGTTTTTAAAATGTAATACAATATAATTCTTAAATAACACAAAGCTTCTTCTGCCGATGGCATCGCAATACAGAGTGAGTAAGCTTCACGTGTGTCACCGACGTCGAGCCGAGTAAGTTCGCGATCTTTAAAACCACGTACTTTAAGTTTGTACGTCTATCACCCACTTAATGTTTGCGAAAGTCGCGATTCACGTTTACGGATATTCATAATATATACTCTACAAACTATTATTCAACAACAGTTTACTTGATGATCAGTGATGATGCGGTGTAAGGTGCTGGTACCACACTATCTGTCAGTACTAGCTATCTACTAATCAGGCTGTCATTACTAAATTATATTTAATGATATTACTTATGAGTATTACTTTGCCTCATTTTATATTTTTGATTGTTTTTATTTTTACTTCAGCCTATGTAAACATACAACTTGTGCATTCTTATGCTTTTAGTTATCATTGATAGGGATAGAGGGAGAAGATTGGAGAAGCCATTTTAAGGAACAACTAGGCCAAGGCAGGGGACATTTGGTTGGATATTGTTAATGAAAACGGGTGTCATTACCGTGACGTGTTGCTCCCGGTACGTACGGTGAGTTGCTTATTAGCCTCAACGTGATACACTTCTATATATATTTTGTTTCAATTATAAATCATACTTAGTAGCTTTTGAATCCTTGGTCTTGGTCATGACTTATTTCAATAACCTTGTAAATAAATTATTACAGAAACAGTTATAAATAGGTTTTTACAGTTTATTGTGTTAGTAAAACCACCGTTCATTGCAATTTTGTAATAATAAAACAGCATTAGCACTCGGCGGGACGCCATGACGAGCGCATCGCGCCCGAGGTACTGAAAGTCTGAAGCCTTTCTTTCTTTAAAGTCTTAGTTTTCCATTTAAAATAACAATTTTCAAGATACTCTCATTAATCATAAAGTTCAGTTAACGCAACCCATTTATTATTTAAGAATATTCAAAGTAAAATTATGTATGTTTTAGTCCGTAGCGACTGTTGAACGCAAAATACTTTATGTATAACTATTTGTTATTAGTTCTTGTGATTTCATTGTATTGCGAAATACGTGAAAGTTCCTTCAGATAGGCTTGGGGAGGCAACAATAACGACTAGAAAAAGAAAGAAGTTGGAATTGTCATTACAAAGGAAACCCGTCAGTAATGTTGTCATTATAGGCTGTTTGGTTCGACGTTCGTTATGCTTCCTGACGGTTACAAGAACTCGAGAGAAATATTAATTCTCAGATGCCGGCAAATATTTTAGACAGACAAAATACGCGAATTAGATTTTCGTTCATAAACTTTTCTTTTAAAACATTTTAGTCTATTATTACTGTTACCTTTGTTTCAAATAATTTACTTTCAGGTGACACCATGGAAATACAATATCATTAAAACAGCAGATAGTAGTAGCAGTATCCCCTACAGTTAAATCGTCTCATTTTTATAGTGTTCGTAGCCTGGTTGTTTTACGTTTGTATATTTATATTTATATGTTATAACCTTTATTATGAATGCCAATTCCATATAACAATATTAAGTCTTTAATAACTTTCAAATACATTAAACTGACTTCAACAATATAATAAAGGTCGCAGGACAACGTTGGATGCAGGCCGCTTACAACCGGTCTATTTGGAAAATCATGGGGGAGGCTTATGTTTAGCAGTGGACGTTCTACGGCTGAGATGATGATGATGATAAACAATATAAACTGTGAAATATATTGTTGACGTCGGTACCATGATAGTTCAAACATACCTATTATCACAATATTGTGCGCATGGTGACTTCGACAAGTTATTTCATACTTTTTATTGCTATACATCTGCCTACCGCAGATGTATTTTTATACACCCACGTTTCGCCAGATATGTTTTTGGTCCCATGCAACAGGTGGCGTAACGTATCCATTGTCATTTACGGTACATGCTTCAGAATGCGGGCTTCTATTAACAGTTTCTTTGTCAGAAATATCCAGCAACTGTCCAACCCGAGGATCGAACCCGTCAGCGTCTCGAGATTCCAAAGCGGCACTTTCACCACTACACTAACGAGGCAGTCAATATTGTGTTAACGTAATAGTGTATATAGGTAATGTGCACGATAGTTTGCAGGACGAGCTCGACAGTTGACACGTTGACATCGACTAACGACGCCCGCTGGGGAAGTCAAGGGCAAGGCGATGTCAATAATTAATAGGTACATACTATAAAACGTGATTACTATATTGTCTTTTGACTTCATGAGTTCTATAACCTATAGCATAAACATGTAGTCTGAAGTAACTCTTACGTAACTCCATGGTACAATATGACACATTATAATACTAATTGTTTTGAAGTGAATTGGCCGGTTCGTGGGGCGGGCAACAGGGCATCCATAACGACCAATACAGACTACAATATAAAAATAACAATGAAGGACAGGAACGAAGAGGTCGCGACCGCTGCGATCGGTCTCGATGGCAGGAAGATAAAATGTTATTTTGAAGTCTCATAATAGCCTGTTAATTGTAAATTAGTGACTTTTATTGTAAATTATTTTTATTAATTATATATGTAATAGTCAGAGTAAGAAAAAAAAATAGAATTATATATTTATTATTGGACTTAGTCCAATATTGGACTTATATACACTTAGTCTATAAGTCTCGTTAGATACTTGGGGTTCAGACTATTAATAAATAAAAGGTGCAATATTGTAGGGTACGGACCTAGTGTCTGTAGTGTATAGGAAAGAGGGAGGAGGTTGTAGTCCGTACACACTGGCTCTCCCATCCCCGCCGGTGGACTCGGACATAACCTCAGAGATATCCTCTGCGGTATCCAAAACGGATTTCCTCCTCCCGAATCTAAAAAAAAAACAAAAATTGTTTTGAAGATTAGCGGTAGTGGGGTCGGCCACCGATCATGGGGTCATCAGTTCGCATCCTATAAAGTGTAATATTGAATGTAATATTGTGAGGAACACCACAGCACTGTGGAGACCACTTTCTTCACAAGATTCGAAATCCGTTGCCAATAATCTAGCGGGCGTTCTGCATTGTCCTTGAGAGTCATTCTAGGGTTATTGGGGGATTTTATATCACTGACCATTGTGTGATGAGATAGTGGTCGAAGGTTAGTCTATTGTGTAACATGCCAAGTCATATTTGATTAACTTAGTATCGTATTCCTTTGTTCGTAATCATCTCACGAGACGACGCTCCCACTTTCCTACTTCTCGTTTCTGTTACTGGAGAGATTACATATTGCACAATTGTAACACCCATTACAATAAAACAATAAACCAGATTATGCACATGTATTCCATAACTTGAAACTCAAATCTATACCAATTACATTCAACTGAACTTACAGCATGCTAACATTAGTTAAGTAACAATTACATTAAAGCCTACATAAACACCACATCAATAACATTGGAAAGTTATATTCGAACGTAGACAAATTTCACAAAAGTTACGTTACTAAGCAGATCACACAGAAATATACTAAGCTTATAATTATCAGCCTTAACACACATTTCTTAGTATTTTGGCATCTGGCTGACTCTGACAAGATTCCAAAAGCAACTTCCAAATAATCCTAGCTATATCTTCAAAAACGTCAGACCACGTGATGACCTTCATCTTGGACTCGCGGAAGTACTTCAGTTCACGTGGTCGCCGCCATGTTTGACTAGCGGAAATGGTGGTGTATTATTTTATTTGTCACAAAATCAACTCAACAACATACAAGGGCTTGGCTTTAATCCAATAATTAATATATCTTTGATCTTTAATCTGCAATCTCTTTAATGTTTTTTTAATGACTTAATTAATTCTAACTACAGAAATTAACATGAAAATGATCATCAGATTTTACTTGAATACGAAAACCTGTTTTATTTCAGCAATTCCTTAGAAGATACTATATATGTGGTACTACTACAACTTTTTTGTCTCAGTAGTTCCTTTAAGTATTTTTTGCAACAAAGCGAAAAGACGTGCAGGTCGTGCGCCTGATGGTAAGCACTACGTTTACTCGCAGTACAGTTGCAGTGCCACGCAGAGCTTAGAACTGCAGTATCACTTGTGGCACCGCACCCCGAGACGGTCGGGTTGTGACTCTCGTGCAGATCTGCATATACTGTGTAGTGGGGATGGGTACATATCCGTGTTTATTAATTAGCTAAATGAGGCTAGTCACGCCTTGGCGGATGGTATCGGTCGTGATATCTAAAATAATTATATAGGTTTATATTATTTAAACCGTTTATTGATCTGTATAATAAATAAAATGTATCTTGTTTCAGGTAACAATCGATTCAAAGGCTACACCTTCGGTTGGAAGGTACCGAACTTTAGACGTTAGTACTCGTGGTTTTAAACATAATAGTTATTTCCACTTAAATAGTTTTGAACTGTACGTGTAAGGGATAACATACTCCGCGGCCAATTGGAGCGGTGGTTCAGGACTTGATTCTCAATGATTTCTTTAGAAGACTACTAAATATGCGTAAAACATACCCACAATTAAACAAAACTGTCATTCGCAGAATATACGTATACAAATTCGGATTTTAGCGTGAACACAATACGAACGTACCATAACTTACTAAAACTTAGACTTTAGTTCGCTAGTTTGGTGTTCCTTATAAGCGGATAGCTACCGATATCTTTCGTATGATAGATTTAAATATTATCTGCTCATGACAGTTCTATTGCCAGGTAGAGCTGTAAGCTGAAGATTGTAGAGCATTGTACTCCTCTGAGATATTGGTTTAACTACGCAGTAGTTTCCCTTTACATTACAACTCGCCGCACAAATGTTAACAAGCAGAGCTCGTAGATGTGACATGTATCAGCCCGGAGCGTCACTTGCGGCGTGTGTGTCGCGGGCTTAACCGGTGTTAGCTGTTTAGGGTTGAGTGAGCGATGTGTGCCTCGTAACTCGAGTCGAGGGTCGCGATACTCATAAACTCGAAGCACCACTTCTTGGAGACAAATAGAGGGTTAGGCTTCACGATTAAATCTTACACGACTTTTGGCGGTTCCGGATAGTAGAGTAGTAAGCAGTAAAGTCAATTTTGGGTGAATAAGATGCTCCTCTTTAGGGGTCTTTAGTTCAACAGACTTACAACGTAGGCGCATAAGTATTGTTTCATAAATAGTTTAGATTCAATACATTATCAATAAATACCACAATGGATAGCACCTCTATATGTATGTGTAGGTCCACCGCCAATTATGAAATATGTTCCACCGAAAAAGCTTCAACGCCCTTCTGCTATTTCATACGTTGTAACGTAGACTTGACCTCTTCCATTCTGGCAAACCTTAATAAAATTGATAAAAAGAAAAACTTTAGAAGTCTTTTAACCATATATAACTGCAACATACTACAGCAATGTCTATACCACGCATGCTCCGATATACGCGAGTTATTTCAAATACAAGCTTAACACGTTACATGACCATATTTAAAGACCTACTACCTCTCCCTTCCCTAATGCACTGTGATACAGGCAGAACTGATTCGTGTGTAATTTGAAACGATGATAACTCAGGAGTACAACGGTTGAACGTCGATTAAACGTCACGGGTTCGATCCCCACCCGGGCCTGACCTTTCGATGCAGGTGGATGACCCACAGCATGGCGGTAGGACGCTTCAGGTGTGCACCTGCCTAGCGACCATTGTAACACTCGACAGGCTGCGGCGGTAGGTATCACACTAGACATAGAACAGCGACTGACTCTCAAGAACAGCTGCCAAAACGCACTGTGAGGTGCTTAGCGACTTTCAAATTGTGGGTGGTATAGCTAGCCAGGCGGACACCAGACGTGCCCTAACACTATAGAAAACCACCCTCAAGTGAGCTATTCTGACTGCCATTATGGTTAGTCATCATATTATTACATTATTTAATATTCAATGTTTCTGAAATTATATATCTACCTTTGTATTGATTATGTATTGATTTTAAGTGTAAAAATGTTTTTTTTGTTAAATTGATTTATTTTAGTGAACAAAATTACAAATCATTATACTGCCACAAATGCTGTCATAAGCATTTACTTGTACAAATTCTGTACCATCATCATGTCAATTGCTTAAAATTCATTCACATAAAATTCATTAAAAATTCTAAGAATCAAAAACTGTTCATACTTGTAAAGTCGCCACGTATGAGTTTCGGGTACATTATCCAACCCTCTTGTGTCTCGAGAGCGCGCGGTCTCATTACCAACCCCTGATTAAGGACCGGCTCATTCTCGATTCTCAAAGCGTCACCTCAGCGCTTTGGGCGCTCACTCGAGCTCACGCGAGCACTCGAACTTTATGTTCCAACACTCATTTATAATTCAGCATTGTTTTACATTTAAATGTAATGAATGTATTATAACAATGATCAAATCAGTTATTCTGTTCAGACGTCGTTAATACTCATATACAGAATGTCTCTCCGATAACTCTCCGAACTACTGTTCATGGATTCGTAATTGATTGTCCCAAAGTTGACCTTTTGACACTTTGGCATTTTACTTCTATTGCATTGCAACTGTATGATGAGTGTGCCCACTGAATAACAATCGATAATCCTCCTTCAATCAGCCGTGGGGCTTAGAATAGTACCCCCCCAACTCTACCCGTGGGTGCGTAAAAATCTGCTAAGGGATAACAATCGGAAGGTGGGCAGCAGCACCTTCCCAGTATTAAAACCTCAAAACTGCGCTCGCCAACCCGCCTGCCAAGCGTGGCAAGTATTGGCAAAATCCCCCCAAATGACAGATACATTAGGAACCAGGCCCCCAGTCCCCGGCAGCCCCGCTATTCCTGGCTACGGTAGCGGCCACGGTAACGGTGGGGCAGGGGGTGCTAAGAATCCCCGGCAGACGCCCGGCTACCACCCCCAACGACGACGACTGGCCCTGGTGACACACAACATACGCACGATGAGGACAGACGAGAAGATATATGAGCTGGAAGAAGAAATGAGCAAGTTACATTGGGACATTGTGGGGTTATCTGAAGTCCGTAGAGCGGGTGAGGACACGATAACCCTAAAATCAGGTAACTTACTCTACTACCGGGAGGGCGACCAACAGTCCCAAGGTGGTGTCGGTTTTCTCGTCCACAAGTCCCTTACTAACAACATAGTTAAGATCGATAGCGTTTCCAATAGGGTCGTATACCTAATACTCAGAGTATCCAAACGATATTCGCTGAAGGTCATTCAGGTATACGCACCGACAAAGTCGCACCCGGATGATGAGGTGGAGGATATGTATGAGGACATTAGTCGGGCCATACATACCTCTGAAACGCACTTTCTAGTTGTTATGGGGGACTTCAACGCGAAGTTGGGTAAGAGAAGCGAGGATGAGTTGAAAGTGGGGCAATTTGGATATGGACAACGGAACCGTAGGGGACAGAGGTTGGCCGACTTCCTGGAGAAAGAGGGACTCTTTATGATGAACTCTTTCTTTCAGAAGCCACCTCACAGAAAATGGACCTGGCTGAGTCCCAATGGTTCCACGAGAAATGAGATTGACTTCATTATGACCACCAAAAGGCAAATATTCACTGATGTCTCCGTGATCAACAGGGTTAAAACCGGTAGTGATCACCGAATGGTAAGAGGCACGGTGAATATTAATGTCAAACTGGAGAGGTCTCGTCTGATGAAGTCTACGCTCCGACCCACTCGTGCCCATATACAAGACCCCGAGAGCTTTCAACTTGAGCTATCCAATCGCTTCGATTGCCTTGAGAACATCGCTTCAGTGGACGAGATCAATAACAGGTTAGTAGAAACTGTCCATACAGTGGGTTCCAAATACTTTAAACCCCACCGTACAAATAGGCCACAGAAACTCTCCAACGATACCCTCAACCTCATGGCTGAACGACGCTCACTGAAAATGCAGTCTTCGCATGATGCTGAAGCATATAGGCTGCTCAATAGACGAATATGGAAGTCCTTGCGACACGACATCCGGATCTTTAATACAAACCGTATTAAAGAGACGATAGAGCGGAAAAAAGGCTCCAAAGTGTTTGCAAGGGACATGTCTATTGGGCAAAGCCAGTTGACGAAGCTGAAGAGAGAAGACGGCAGTATAGCGTCGACCAAAGCAGAAGTATTAGGAGAGAGAGTTTCTACGGACAGCTATACACCTCGGTCGCTAAACCTGTTAGCAGCTCGGCCAAAGACCCAAGAGCCAAGCTGACCCGACATTATACCGAAGATATCCCGGACATCAGCCTGTACGAGATTAGAATGGCCTTGAAACAGCTTAAGAACAACAAGGCGCCTGGTGACGACGGTATCACATTTGAGCTTCTGAAAGCGGGTGGAACACCGGTACTTAAAGTCCTTCAGAAGCTCTTTAATACCGTCTTACTCGAAGGTTCAACGCCAGAAGCATGGAACAAAAGCGTGGTGGTGCTGTTCTTCAAGAAAGGTGACAACACTTTACTTAAAAATTAGAGACCCATCTCGCTTTTGAGCCATGTTTATAAGCTGTTTTCGAAGGTCATAACGAACCGTCTCAGTCGCAGGTTTGATGAATTCCAGCCTCCGGAACAAGCCGGTTTCCGAAAAGGCTATAGTACCATAGACCACATCCACACGCTACGGCAAGTTATACAGAAGACCGAAGAGTATAACTTGCCTCTTTGTCTAGCGTTTGTGGACTATGAGAAAGCCTTTGATTCGATCGAGACGTGGGCAGTGCTCGAGTCTCTCCAGCGGTGCCGTATTGACTATCGGTATATTGAAGTGCTGAAGTGTTTGTACCAAAACGCCTACATGTCAGTCCGAGTACAGGAGCAGAGTTCGAAGGCAATTACATTGCAAAGAGGCGTGAGACAGGGAGACGTTATATCTCCGAAACTGTTCACCGCTACATTGGAAGACGCCTTCAAGCTTCTGGAATGACAAGGACTTGGCATTAATATTAACGGCGAATACATCACTAACCTTCGATTTGCCGACGATATTGTAGTCATGGCAGAGTCCATGGAAGACCTCAGTATAATGCTCGAAGGCCTCCATCGAGTTTCCCAACGGGTAGGTCTTAAGATGAACATGGATAAGACGAAAATTATGTCTAATGCCCATGTTTTACCTACCCCAATATCAGTTGGGAACTCAGTTCTCGAAGTTGTTGACGAGTACATCTACCTGGGACAGACAGTCAAACTAGGCCGGTCCAACTTCGAGAAAGAGGTCAATCGTCGAATCCAACTCGGCTGGGCAGCGTTCCGGAAACTTCGCGAAGTCTTCTCGTCAAAAATACCTCAGTGCCTCAAGACAAGAGTCTTCGACCAATGTGTGTTACCAGTGATGACTTATGGCACTGAAACGTGGTCTCTTACTATGGGCCTCATAGAAAAGCTCAAAGTCGCACAACGAGCTATGGAGAGGGCTATGCTCGGGGTTTCTCTACGTGATCGAATCAGAAATGAGGAGATCCGTAGAAGAACGAAAGTCACCGACATAGCCCAGAAGATTAGCCAGTTGAAGTGGCAGTGGGCAGGGCACATAGCACGCAGAACAGATGGCCGATGGGGCCGAAAGGTTCTGGAGTGGAGACCACGGACCGGCAAGCGCAGCGTAGGTCGTCCACCGACACGGTGGACAGACGACCTGATGAAGGTCGCAGGACGACGTTGGATGCAGGCCGCTTCCAACCAGTCCTTTTGGAAAATCATGGCGGAGGCATATGTTCAGCAGTGGACGTCCTACGGCTGAGAAGAGGAAGGAGAATCCTCCTTATTTAGCGTATTTTCTACTTCTGCGTACTACATACTTTTATTTGATTAATTGCACAACAATGAAGTGAAATCTTGGTACTCGATGACTTTTTGTCAACTCAATCAAATGCTACATTGATCTAACTTTTATCTTCAGCTAACTTTAACGATTGTTTTACAATCGATTTTATATTGTAACTTCAGTAGAATACGGATTTAATACTTCATCAGTCGAACGACCCAGACATAATAGAAATTTCATTGTTATATTGACAATCGACTGGTGAGGGGTTAAATGACAAATCCTACTATCAGTTTTAATTTACTTAATGGAAATGAATTCCGCGTATACCCAATGATTCTAGCCTAGTTAAGGTACACTTGTAAAGGGGCATTTGAAAATATGCTTTAAAACAAAACTTTCTAAATCTAAACTTTTACGAAAGTAAACAAATCTATTTTCCAAACAACTTCTTAACACAAAAGTTACTTTTAATAATCCTAAAAGTTTCCGAGATCCCTTTATTTTTGAGAGCGTGAAGTTATCGCGGATCCACTTTGTTACTCTATTCCATCTACATTTCCAGTTTCCACTCTCTCCATACATGAACTTTGATTTTTCATCAATCTACTCTCCACTGTGTAGAAATACAGATTTCCACGACGTAAACAATGTGTATTGTATTGTGAGGCCACGTTCAACTCGAACACTTGACGGTAAGCGTCGCTCCACTGTGTCGGCTCCGTTAGCTCAGTTGGTAGCGAGCATGCGCCTTTCAAGCGCACAGTCCCAGGCTCGACCCCTGTCCAGGACAAATGTTGTCTTGAGCAGAGGTCGTTATGTGTTATTGTGTGTGTTATACCTTTTGATTGTGTTGAGTTACAAGTTTGATTTAAGCTCAAAGAGACCTTAGACTCGAGTATGTGATACTGATATATTTTAATTTCATAGTTCTACGCGTTCCTGAGAAAAGAGGTCTTGACAGACAAAGTGAACCTGTACGGGTTCATTTTTCTTTTTGAGACTTTTTTCTTTTTGACTTTTGCATGGAAAACAATAGTCTGTCGTTACAGCGACATTCAGTCCAGACGAATTGTTTCAATAGCCTGCTGGGTTGAGCGGAAGCTATTGACGTATATTTTTCATTGCTAGCATGCTATTGTACGCGGCGAAATCAACTTTTGACAGATGACGGGAACATATACAATAATGGCTACATATTATTGATTTTGTTTAATTTTCCTAGATTTATTTTTCGTAAAGTTTTGACGTGTAATATGTTTAAATACGGCTTGATAGACTAGGTAGTGTATTATTTTTAGTTAAGTTTTAGTTGTATATTTTTGTGTTTGGTGATGATACATCAATTTAGTTTTTAAAATATTTTGTTAAAATTATAATCCTACTTTAATAAATAAATAAAATTGTGCATGCGCTTGTACAGTAACTTATTGGTCGTTATAAACAATTTTACATTATTGTCTAGGAAACGTAGTCATTGCACAATGTCAGAGGCAGTCGGGTAATTTGAAAACATAATATACACGACTGTACTATGGCCCATTATCCTTTTAGAGAGTAAGGCCCGTTTTCTAACAGTGGAATTGTAAAGATCTGATTGCGCTTTAAAAATCGTACATAAGTAGTAAGAGATATAAACACAATTCTTTATCTCAACTTAAAGCAGTCGGAAATTATTGGGCCATTGAAATGTCTTTCATCAGATATGTCGTAAAAATAGTAAAATAGTTATATCCCAGAGCGACGGCGGCCGTGCTGGGCTCTTCCTTTGTGTTTGTTTATGTACATCATAAATGATAATAAAAAATCACGAATGCTTTTACTTCTGAGGTTTAAAGAGTTCAGGATAAATGTTTGTAGCTTTTACATACGCAAGTGTGACATTAGCAATGTCACGATCACCAATTAGTTTATGATATTTCAAAAGATGACACTGTAGCATGTATGTCGAGGACCGTTTTAGTTCGATCGCGGATAGCACTTTCGGTGTTTTGCGCGGACATTTATAATATTTTGATAACCAATAGGAGGAGCTTATAGAATTACCTCCGGTCTCGGCAGATGCGCGGGGAAAATATGCGGCTATAGTTATATATATACCGCTTTACTGCATTTTTACCTACTTGTATTATAATTAGTGGAAAACTCAGAAAACAAAAGTAGTTCTGAAAGAAAATGCCCCATCAATCATTTGTATACAAGAAATAATGAAAAAGACACTTCAAAATCAATCGCAACGTCGTATGTTTCCGAAATCACATAAAGTGGAAATGGGCAACACATTTGTGGCGTGATATTTGAACGTGTTGTTTGTTTGTCGGACGGCGCGACGGCGGCGGTGTAGTGACGTCACATCCGGGGCAAGCACCCGGACGTCGGGAGCTGGGCCGTGAGACGGGTGTCGTGTGTTCAGACGATGGACTAAAAACCTGCGTTGTTTTGGTCCGTCCTTGTTTCCTAGATATACTCGTATTTGAAATAACTTAAAGTTCAAATTTCTAACGTCTGTTCACTTATTAAGTGGGTCATGTCTAGATATAGATCATGTATATTATTGAAATTTGGGGAAGTGCAGCCTAAACTAGAATAGCCAAACTGCAGGTGTTACAGAATAAAATAATAAAAATGTTATTTAACTACGATTATCTTACTTTTACTAAAAAGGTCTACAAAGAAACTAAATTAATGAACATCAACCAATTATACAATTATACCTCTTGCATCTTCATAAGAAAAGCTATAAATAATAATGTCCACACAATCCTGCACTTCACTAAGCGAAAAAATGTTTCCAACCGCTGCACTCGACGCGCAAGCTTTCTGGTTTTGCCAAAGACTCGCACTAATTACGGCAAAGCAATGATTACTTTTGAAGGTGCGCACTTATATAACATAATACCCTCAGTCATATAAAAATAATAGCACGTTTAACTTATTCAAAAACAAACTACTTGCTCAACACATATTAACCGTAACATAACATTATTTATAGATTGCAAATGAATACATTAGACGAGTAGGTATATCCTAGTCGGCTTGTACCTATATAATGTCGTTCTGTCTTAGCGCCGCACATTGTTATTTGTAGTTTATGTTGTAACGACGACGAATGTTAAATATTATATTTGATAGCCATGTTCTCATGGAAGTGACGCATGTCTTATATGAGAATAAATGTATTAAAACTGTATACGTGTAGATGTTTGCGAGATCAATAACCTCTGAATCATTGTTAGATACGATAAGATAAGATAAGATAAGATAATCATTTATTTGCATTAACATGAACGTATTATACACACACTGGGCATGCACATGCACACATGTTGTAATATAACATTAATTGTTTCATTTTAAAGCTCTTCAAGATTTGCCTCTGTAGGCGTACACATTTTCGAGAGATGGCTAGTAGAACATAGCAGATTGAAGCAAAAAACTATAGGAAAAGAAATATATTACTACACGCATTATAAGAAGAAGGTTGTGTGCTGGTCAAAATGTCAATTGAAATGATGCAGTCGTGTAAAATTGTCATTATAAAATAAATAAAATAATGGAACGTATTGTCAATAAAATATGAATAATATTATAATTAATATTAATATGCGCAGACACGATGCAGAGCTTAACTCAGATCTTTATCAGTAAAATTTCGCTCACGTTGTAATAATAGTTTGAGGGTAATATTTTTTTGAGTTTTGCTTTAAATGTATTCGTATTTAGTTCTTTTAAAATCCCGGAATCTTATTGTAAATGTTTCGATCCCAAACAGAATTGTTCTTACTCATAAGCGCCTTTCTGGCAGTGTGCATACACAGCTTATATAACTCACGTCGGTTACGTTCAACGTTCTCTGATGCTGAATAAGAGTAATGTATTCTGTTATAATGACAATATGTTTAGTGCAACAAATGACGAGCTGTAATTAACAAAGTCCAAAGTGAATATGTTGTGGTTAGTCAATATTAAGATTTGGCGTTTTGTATAACATTTTCATACCGCTGATATTTTGTTTCAGTACTTCAAGTTATTAAGATTCAACTAAATTACAACAAAGACGCCACTCGCCAACGAAGTTATTAACATAGCTGGAGTTGCCATCCAGTGCGGTACCGATTGAGACATTTCCGTCCCCATTATATATCCGGGCCACGACAATATCGCTGCACTCGAATCTCATTTGTTAATAAACACATTGTACTTTGCAAAAATCATATGAAAACTACTACAACACTCACTAACAGACATCCGCATTCGCAATATTAATGTTATAAAGACTCGTCTTGATCAATATATTCACGGTAAAACGAACCTAAAACTACCACACAATGTACAATGTACAAGAAATAATTCTGAATGATTTGACCTTATTTGATGAATCCACAGTTCAGACTAGCTCGAGGACTATGGATTGTAATATTTAATGTAAGAGCCTTTTTATGCCAATAAAAACTATTCAAATCACTCAGTACCGATAAAGTATTTTATGCATGAAAATGGTGTTAAATCGACTATCAGGGTTTTGGATATAAATGAAACCACAGGGTAGGTTAGGTACTGAGCCTTTTTGTTAATTCATTTCTAATAAGTTGACCCACTGAAATCTGCATAATTTTATGCTCACGTCAGGTTCAGTGACGTAGAATATTTATACAGTACGGTGTGTCTCACATAATAACGCCCACATAAAGTCCATCACATAAGTCTACGTCTAACTTAAAATTTATAAAATGTGATTTTACCATATGAGCGAGTATTTCATAGCCCTCGTGTTCGCATTACAAACAATACTCAACTGGCGCGACCACAATCTTCAACTTCTCCGGACATAAAGCTCAGAACAACTAGAAATATGAGCTTTATGCTATTAACATAAAGGTTACATGAATTGCACAGAGCAGTGATGCAGAAGTAACTGCCCCTCGCTACGGTTA
Source organism: Selenia dentaria (assembly GCA_917880725.1). Classification (NCBI taxonomy): domain Eukaryota; kingdom Metazoa; phylum Arthropoda; class Insecta; order Lepidoptera; family Geometridae; genus Selenia; species Selenia dentaria. The sequence goes on from OU862875.1 coordinate 54,089,185, forward strand.
CTGCACTTCGATAACGTTCGAATCGAATCGACGTGACGTCACGATATGCAAACGTATAGGTTTCTATAGAATCTAGAACGTCTCTGAATAAGGTTATGAATATGGTTAGCGTAGAATGAAATATGAGAAATGAAATCGCTTTCAAAAAAGATTGTTATAACTTTCAAAAGTGATGTATTAAGAGTTGTTTGAGAAATGTTCGATGACATACGGGTTAGTCGGTGGAATGATTTCATAAACAAACTAGCTGACACGTCCGTGTCTTTACTCGCGTGACCTCGCGGGATACGATGCCACTAATTTAAAAGTTTTACGCAGAACCCTAATAATTTTATTATAATCAAACGCAGAACGCTATTTAAAATCGGTCTAGCCCTTTCGGCGATTAGTTGGTTCGGGGAGTGTCCACTGGAGTTATGACTTGACTTGATTCCTCCACCCCCACCCGTGAAGACCTCTTGAAGGCTCTCTAACGTTATTCAATTAAGGAGAGACGAACTGAATGATGATGATGATATAATTTTTCAATGGTTATGAAAATCACAATCATTTTATTTCATCGTGTCGTTCCCGGCATGGTCGGCCAGCTTCATAGAGCCTGCTGATGTAAAGTGCTTTAACTGTCACATATAGCGTTTGTTAGCATACTATGTCACGATAAGATTGTTCTTATAAAGCTGCGTATAATTACCATAAGCCTATATAACTTAACCAGTACATTACATCCGCATTGGTCACGAGCCTCTCGCTTATCAGGAAAAATATCTAATACAATAGTTACAATCCGACACTCTGGTTCAAATGGGCACAGGAGCCAGCCCAGTGTACTGGAACTTTCAAACCGCTCGAATGTCTCCAACCAGCGTTAAAGACATCAACCGGAACCCACGAGTTCAACTGTCACTTTGAGGAGGGTTCAGTTGAACATGCCATTATTCATTCAAGCATAATGACTGCAGCAAGATGAAGAGGTGGAAAAGCAAAGAATGACCAACCAGATTCGCTTCAAGTACTATCGATACTTATTAGCGCGTTAGTCCCATAGATTGTACTGAGATATCGGCGGTCATTGACCTCATTACATAACATTGTCCGCGCATGAGACGTAGCTGTGGGAACGAGTTATGTTTACAACAGTTCGACAAGTATTGTTGTTTATCTGTACTAATATTATAAATAGAAAAGATTTGTATTGTTGTATGTTTGTAACAAATAAGCTCAAAACTACTGGACCGATATTAAAAATCATTTCACCATTAGAATGCTACAACATTGGCTTGATTCATCACCATCATCCATCACCACGCGAGTGACACCGTGAAGCACAGCTAGTGCGAGCCTTTAGAGAGCGTGTAGTGCAATCGGGTGCACGTCAGGCCCGTCTCGGCACTTGATAATATTTGCAACAACATATGTTTGAATAATAAAGACATGTTTTTTTTTGATTTCATTTTTACCCAAAAGTTCCTAATGACCCTCAGTCGCCTCACGGAGTTAAGAAAATGGCTTTCAATTTATAACTTTATAATACAACGAGATCAAAAAAAACAATATCAATTTAACTTTGCGAGTGGACTGCTGGAGCTTCTGATCATCCTCTTTAGCTTTATTGGGCCTAATTTCATGTTTTTGTAAAACAGGACCTGATGGCGGAACCCTTTCGGAAATTGCTTATTAATGTAAACAACAACGTTACCTTTGTGCGAGGAAGTTATTAAAGCTATAATGTTTATGTGTGAGGGAACTGATGTGCTGACCAAGGATATGCTCAAATAGACAATTACACTCAATTAAAGTGTGTGACACAAGTGTGAAAGCCTCGGTTACTGATGTATGACACCAGAGTAAGTTGTTACTTTAATCGAAAGCTAAAACTCGACTAAGGAATAGAACGGAGGTCAACCATTAGCAAACATCGTTTTAACTTGCTTGTGTCGTTCGTGAAACAGTACAAACTGTCATTTATCTAGGGCAACTGTGACACAGATAACTCATAGTTAGTACGCCGAAGCGTAACGTGTTAACGGTAACGATACGAATACGTTTCGCAAACTGTTTGTGCCTGCCTGTGTCACTGTTGACGTTCACGTGCTCACTGTTGAGATACGACGACTCCGGCAGTCCAGTCGGTAGTGAAGTTATCAAGTATCCACTTTGTGACTCTCCGTCTTCATTTCGAGTTTCGGCTCTCCCGGTATGCACGAGTGAACGTAATGTTTCAATCTACTCTATTGTTAGACGAAAACATATTTTACACTATTTTGACGAGACGTTGCACTTGACGATCAGCGTCGCTCCACTTTGATGGCTCCATTCACTCAGTTGGCAGCGAGCCTGCGCCCTGCGCGAGCAATCCCAGATTCGACCTCTGGCCAGGACAAACATTTATGTGATGCTCATAAATATTTCGACCGGGTTTTGACGTGTTACAGTGTGTGTCCGTGCCCCTCGCAGCACAGGGAAACGTAATGTGGATGAATAAGTGTGTAATGTAAAGTTTCTGGTACGGCAAGAGACATCTAGCTGTTCGGAGACTTAACAAATCATCTCCTCAATATCCTTTTAGTGTTACGTAAACTCCACGTACATACATAACGTCAAATAGCATCAGCAGTTTGTCGGTTATGAAATCAAATTGTCCACCTTCAGCGTTCTCATCCAATCGACGTGTGTTTGCGACATGACGAGCATTACCTGCTTTACTGGGGACGATTCTGCCATTTCGATTATGTGAGCTTTTTTAATGCAATTCAAAAATCAGACAGGCTAGTCATGCGCTTGATGTTAGCTTTACGCGTGCTTCTCACAGGTGTACAGCCCACCCAGAGCTTATAACTACAGTGTTGCATGGCACTCCACGGCGCTCGTCACCCCGAGACTGGGTTTAAGTATCTCCCGGGCAGTAGTACCACGTGGTACAGTCCCTCGCACACTAACCCACCCGGTAGTACCACGTGGTACAGTCCCTCGCACACTAACCCGCCCAGTAGTACCACGTGGTACAGTCCCTCGCACACTAACCCGCCCAGTAGTATCACGTGGTACAGTCCTTCGCACACTAATCCGCCCAGTAGTACCACGTGGTACAGTCCCTCGCACACTAACCCGCCCAGTAGTATCACGTGGTACAGTCCTTCGCACACTAATCCGCCCAGTAGTACCACGTGGTACAGTCCCTCACACACTAATCCGCCCAGTAGTACCACGTGGTACAGTCCCTCGCACACTAACCCGCCCAGTAGTATCACGTGGTACAGTCCCTCGCACACTAACCCGCCCAGTAGTATCACGTGGTACAGTCCCTCGCACACTAACCCGCCCAGTAGTATCACGTGGTACAGTCCTTCGCACACTAATCCGCCCAGTAGTACCACGTGGTACAGTCCCTCGCACACTAACCCGCCCAGTAGTACCACGTGGTACAGTCCCTCGCACACTAACCCGCCCAGTAGTATCACGTGGTACAGTCCTTCGCACACTAATCCGCCCAGTAGTACCACGTGGTACAGTCCCTCGCACACTAACCCGCCCAGTAGTACCACGTGGTACAGTCCCTCGCACACTAACCCGCCCAGTAGTATCACGTGGTACAGTCCTTCGCACACTAACCCGCCCAGTAGTACCACGTTGTACAGTCCTTCGCACACTAACCCGCCCAGTAGTACCACGTGGTACAGTCCCTCGCACACTAACCCGCCCAGTAGTATCACGTGGTACAGTCCTTCGCACACTAACCCGCCCAGTAGTACCACGTGGTACAGTCCTTCGCACACTAACCCGCCCAGTAGTATCACGTGGTACAGTCCCTCGCACGCTAACCCGCCCAGTAGTATCACTTGGTACAGTCCCTCGCACACTAACCCGCCCAGTAGTATCACGTGGTACAGTCCTTCACACACTAATCCGCCCAGTAGTATCACGTGGTACAGTCCCTCGCACACTAACCCGCCCAGTAGTATCACGTGGTACAGTCCTTCGCACACTAATCCGCCCAGTAGTACCACGTGGTACAGTCCCTCACACACTAATCCGCCCAGTAGTACCACGTGGTACAGTCCCTCGCACACTAACCCACCCAGTAGTACCACGTGGTACAGTCCCTCGCACACTAACCCAGCAATGCTTGCGCACCATTGCTGCAGCGGTGTACCGACCGAGACAGCATACTCACGCTACCGGAGCGCACTACATCTCACCTACAGCACGTGCTTACCTACTCTACAATATAGTTTGCCTCACTCGTGCCAGTAGCAGTGTTCCCCAGAGCTACAAGTGTTGCAGTGCTGCGCTGTACTGCGCTCCTCGTGTCAAGGTGTTCAGTAGTTCCATCAGTACAGTTGTTGTTGTTGTCGGTTCAGTGCACCGCTCATCATGCTGATCCTCTTGCACAGTACTGGTTGGAGCCAGAATAATAAAATAATAATATCGAATGAGAAGGACATAAGACACAGGTATAAATACACCCGTATCTTGATTGGTAGTTCGTAGAAATATAACAACTGACAAAATTGCTCGTAGTTTTGTTTTTCTGTACCCGCTCTAGCGTGGATAAACTCTCGGGTTCCGTACAGTCAGCGCGCTCGGGGCCTGCGGACCCCAATCCTGGCTGATTCGATTGTTTACGTTGATAAACACGAGCAGACCTTCAATCCAAAAGGATTCTATATTTGTAACGGGTTCTTATTTGACTGCCGAGCAGCAGGGTTGTATTATGGATGTATAACACCTTTATATAAGTGATGTTTACATATTTGTTTGTACACTTGATGTGGTTGACATTAACTTGACGGTCACTGATGATGCAGTCGAAAGTGGTATCTCACTAGAACTAGAATAGCGACTGGGTCTCAAGGATGCCTACCGGAACACTGATTGGTGATCAGCAACAGACTTTTAAACTTAAGGTTGGTAGTTAGCCAGGAGGACACCAGGAGTGCCCCACCACCTGGTGTGGGTTTCACCACGAGATTACCTTCACCGCAAGCTCAAGCCCGAAGTGGGAATCGATCCCGTGACCGTCCAACCGACGGCCCCCTGTTGTTCCCCCTGCGCTACCATCTCTTCTAAACACTTCCATTGGGCGTGCTGCAAGACACTCTGACTTACTACACAATATATGGCATCTGCCATCGCCTTCCCAGACATCAATACAGACCTTCGTTTTCCTCTGCATGTACACAAGGCTACACTATGTATATTATATGCTTACATACAGATGATCCATTTCCTCGTTTTCAATATAATACAAAGACAAAAAATATTATTTTAAGTTGCGAGCAAGTTAAGCACCTTATGTGAAGCAGTACGTTCACCAATGACAGTTGCAGTGTCACTTGGAGCCGTTTGTTCGGACGTTGGTTTCGAGCCTCTTCCACTCAGTACCTGCAGCTGCTACAATGCCCTTCACACAGTAACGTTTGTGCTCTATTGCTTTAGCAGCATATCTGAAACTGCGTTGGTACCAGCCGAGACGGCCTTTATGTACAAATGTCCCAGCCCCTATACTAAGTCGAGTTTCCTTGCCTATAAGGATTTGCAACCCATGTACAGCGGGAACCCGCTGTAACTCCGTCCCTCATGCGGGTACCAATGGCAATGTACTCAATAAACAGAAATGCTTTTCCAATCGTATTTGAGGAAAGCTCAAAGCACGTTTTATTGAAAACGTTCTTTGTTCTCCTCTCATTGGATAGATGTCGGACGGATTGACAGAACGATCTCATTTCCTGTTGTACAGTCATGAGCACTAACAAGTTAACGTTTCAAATTGATATAAGTAACTATATGATATTGTAGAAACTAAGGCACTAAATAGATTCTATGAACAAGTAAACATCGAAATCTGACAAAAAAAATAACAATAATAATAAATAACTAACAAATCATATAGTTACATCAATTTCAAATTGTCGAAATGTTTCCTTGTTAGTGCTCGTGACTGTACCTAATGCGGGACCGACAAAATGTAATGTTCAATATCGATATAATTGTTTTTATGTTGATACAACCCCTCCGCGAGAGTGTGCCTTGGGGTGTGCTACTTACCTAGTGCCCGGTTCCGTTCCATGCAGTTGGCAGTGACTCTGCGAACCCACTGTTCCAGGTTCCCTGGCTGAGGCACATGCTTGGTGGTGTGCCATAGTTGCAAATGCTGTTGCGGCAGTCCCTCGACAGCTGCCACCTGTTGCTCCCCGCACCGCTCCTCGCGACCCCTTCACCGTTTGCGTGGTGCAACCGTTTCCGGGGTCTAAACTAATCGCCTCTTGAGGTGTGAATATTCTTTATTCTTTGAATTGTTACTTTGCATCAGGATTGCTACATTAATATTGAAAATAAAATCTTAAAGGTAAAAAATCTTTCCTTTCCTCATTTATTCCGATGCATCGGTATTTTTCCAAAAGTATGATGTCGAAGTTTTAACTGAATCTTCTGGTTTTGATGATCTTTTTTATTTCTATGTAGGTTACTTAGTAACACAAAGTAAACCATTTGTTGTAGGATATGTGCCCAGAATGCTGGCTGCACTCCACGTTGTATAGCTAAGATAATTTATTGCTTAAAATATGAGCCAGCATTCTGGTCACCTGAAGCTTTTGTGCTAGTTAAAGGTTAACTTATATGTAACTTATTGTTACTACTTTGATGACAAGGTAAACCCCGAAGTTTTAGTTAAAACCAGAATTAATAATATTATAATTTAAACTATAATTAATTAAACATAATTATATGTGGACGTTTCTTCACAGTAGCAAGGATAAATGTTTCCATTAATTTATCTATGACAGTACTCGGAAACAAATCCTACCACTATCCACTTTGATTTGATTGATACAAAACCAGCACACGCCGTCCCGTCGCGGTGCGTTTCCACCCCTTCGTGCGTAGACTCCATTACAGTGTAAGTACGTGCACATTACCGGCGACGCCACTCTTCAACTGCACCATTTAAACGGCGCTGCTCTTGTGAAACAAAGCGTATTTATAGTGTTTACTTGTACGACACGCTACACTCGATTTTAACAAACGAGTATTCAATGTCTATGTATCTGTACTTAAATAAAAAAGCTGAAAAGTGTGTTGTTAGTGTAAACACATACCGGCAAGCGCGAGCGATTCAACAGGACACAGCTAGTTTAAAAAACGCATTTGTAGGTTTTTAATTTGGATCAGTGCATCGATAAAAATGCCACAAGTTAAATCTTTACATAGCTGTAAACATTTTGTTCAAAATTACGGTTTGTTTTTTCCTATATAAAACGACAAATTCATAGAGATCTATGAAATTGTCGTTTTATTTTAATTGACCTCTAGTCTCGAACGAAACTTTATTGAAACTGCAAAGTGCCGAACTACAGAACTCGCATCAAGCAGTGATTGAATTTATAAGTAGGGTGTTGCTTTACCCATTAAATTTTAAGGTCTGCTTCACCTTAACTGCCACATTTCAAGTTTAATCGTTAAAATGAAGATAAACGAACCCATTCCATATTAAAAGCATTATCTCTCTTTCTCTCCCTCTCTCTTTCGATCTATATGTGAGCGGATGTGCACGTGTATAAAAGCTAATATAAAAAAAGTAACTCGTTTCAAGCATTCTAGACTATCCACGACAATTTCAGACAATGACTCACGTGCTCACGGATCCTTCCTTCACTTTAATAAGCTCTTTAACGTAGTAGTAACATAATATTCAAATGTAACTTACTCACGGTATCAACATCATCATCATCACCTCATGCGTAGTACGTCAACTGCTGAACATGGTACTTATGGTAGTGTACGCTATAAATCACCGTAGTCATGATGTGAATTCCCTGAGGATGGTCATCGGATATGCACAAAACCTAAGTCGACTAATTGCGGCTAGTTATGTACCTAACAGGAAAATTTTTACATTATTATATCATCGCACTGTAATTGTATGAAATGGCTTCGCAATCGCGTTCGGTCCTCTCCAAGGACAATAAGATACCGTTGTTCCTTTCGCCATCAAAAACAATTTAAAATGTTCGTTATCTGGAAAATAAAGGTCGGTGGATAAACGAAACAACTCTCGGTGTTCACGGAATCAGAATTTTCGAAGAATCGCACGGTAGGGCGTCTTTCTCAGAATTTCATCGAGACAGGAGATATCAACCAAATTCAATAAACTAACCGGCTCAATGACGAAGGTTGACGGTAAAGTAAACATGGGACAAGCTGATTGGTGGTTTTATACTGCGAGACATTGAACGTCGTCTGCTTGACGCGCAATGTAACATTATATAAATTATTCGCTAAAGTACCTCAAACGTCATAGGTACATGTATAGACGTAATTAGGTACATGTTACAGAGGACCGTCTGCTCTCAGCTTGTATAGGGACCTTTTCAAACACTTAGTTGATGCGACGGGTGACCCAAAATGGTAACTTTGGGCAAAATGTTAGCTGGTTCTTTTTTTGTTACTATGTGTGTGTCAAAAGCGTGCATAGTTTTACTTCTACCCGCAACGCGCCCGAGAGAACATTTGTTCGCCGGCAACACTCCGATCATCGTGAGACAGTAGCAATTCGTCTCCGCACCGCACCGCGCGCTATTCATAAGATGGCGTCTTCATTACAGTTATATTTTTAATAAGTACCTATCTACTAATAACCCATATCCGTCTTCATCGATATCAAGGAGTTTATGTGCTATTCTATATTGTGATCCTATGAACTATGGACTTTATAAACAATACCTTGTGACGTGCGTGGATCGTGACCGCGACCTCTGCAAGGGCAGAACCCAAGCGGGAGATGTTGGAGAAGGCTATGCTACGCAAGTACACACATATTTGTAGTCTAAATTAAGATCCTCCTCTCGGCAACTTTGGGAAACACTCTTGTACAGGCTCCTTATTCGGATGCTTCAAAATCATCACCATTATTCTCCAAACCAGACCCTTCACCCACGCGGTGGGAACTCCTCTTAACATCTAGGAAAGTTCTTTTCAATGAGAAAACCCACCAGTTAACATTGCCATTTAACGTGGCCATTATTCCACATGTACCTTGGGGTCACACTTAACTTTATTTGGCGATTACATATAAATGTGAATTCGATAAAGTAAACACTTTATATTCTGATTGTTAGCTCTGTGTACTGCTACATACGTAATCCCGTCCGCGCCGTGCGCAATGTACGGAAACATTGTTAGTTAATAAATAAGGCGATATCAGAGTTCCAGACGACTAATTCTATATCATTTTGAGGAGGGTTTTATCCGTAAAGCAAATGGTTTTACTGACTTTTTGAGGTAAACATAGAGCTCCGAATAATATTGGCTGAATTAAGTTATAAGAATATTATCAAGAAAATTCATGTAGGTTGTAAGTGCTTACAACTCCGATATTTTGGAAGGATTTCTTCTGCGACATTAAAACTTTAAAGGGACAAACAGTGAGCTATATTGTAAAGCAATTTAAAGTAAATATATCTATGTGATAACATTTGTATTTGGTGTTGTTTCAAACGTCGAACTAGCGCGAGGGATTCCGTGACAGTTTAACTACTGAGCCTCCAGTATGAGTTTGTTTTACTGTTCACCGCGAATTTATCGAAATTAGAATAACTTACTTAATAACTAATGTTTTTTGTTGATTTGTGTATCTAGGAGGTAAAGCTGGAGAGGTGAGATTAAATACTCACGGTTTGTTCTTAATGCTACTCACAGTATAAGAAAAAAACACATAAAGTCATATATTTTTAATCACCAACATTCCGAGGCCAACACCTCCAGACGCTCCACTATTTGGTTAATTTTTTTTATTTTTTTAAATTTATGATGGGCTCCACCCGGGGACCAGGAGAGACACGGACGTGGGTCTCAGCTCAGTTTTCATTAGTAAAGCGTAATAATATAATTATAAATGTACCTATATAAAATTTATATATGTGTGCGAAAATTGCATATCTTCATGATATAATTTTTGACGGTGAATGACGATCGATCCCGAAGTAGCATGGGTCACCAAAATGGGTAAAAAATTTTTAACTATTAAATTGATTTTTTATTGTTGAAGTCGGTTCCCTTCTTTGTTAAACATTTTTTTACCAAACTAAACAACTTCACTACAACATTAAACTCTTAAACCTATCCAACAATACTTTAACCGCTATTGTTAAACTTGAAGTATTTATTTTATTTCTCTGTTGGCCCTGCTTCGACATAATAATGTAGTAATGTGTACAAATATATCTGATGCCGGAGCGCAATTTTCGAAATCTAGTGTAAAATTGTATGAACATTAAAAAGAAATACAAAGTTCTATGTTGGAAACTTTAATTAAGTTTATATTTGAAAGGGAATGCTTCAATATTTTAAAAAGTTATTGCATTTTTATAATCAACATACTTTCTTTACGCCAGTGTGTAGATATTTTAATGTATTAATAAAGTTATAACTAAGAATTTGATTACTGCGTTATTAATAACTCAATAAATTACTAATATTGAGTTATATAATATATTTGTTTACGTTTCTACAAGAACGAGAAAAATATTGTTAAAAGACTGAGCTGTTTATCTGCCTTAGATAATATTTCACAACGTGCTCAAAGTATAGCTCAACGTCAAATATATAATACATTTTACTGCACACGTCTACTTGTGTTGGATCAGAACATGTTACTGATTTACATTTCGTTAACAAATATTGTTATAAGCTTTTATTTATACTCACGTTCCCACATATTAGTTTCAACACTTACGTTCGTATTCGCACGTTCAGTGCGAGAAGTTTGTTTGTAAGTAATTTAGATGTCATTTGCCGACAAGCTGAGTTGGTGTATAGGTTTGCGTCATAATCTTACGTTGTTTTTATTGATTCAGTTCATAGATAATTGTTTAAAAGGATGCAGAAGTGTTTAACTCAGTTAGTTAACATAAGTAATGTCCAATCGATCTACATATTATGTACGTTATCGTATGTTACTGCCATCCGCATCAGGTCGTGTTTCCCGCTGCCCTGGGCTTACACTCGAGAACTCCTCTACTCATGCAGAGTGTTCAGTATATCCGGTATCATGGCCAGTCCAGCCTGTTGCAATATCAACTTGCTATTCAATGACCAACCACCTATGGTTCTCTATCGGAATGCCTTGAATAGTTTTGTGTATTCAAACAATTTCTTTAACAGGTCTGTATAAAGCTCGTTGAGTCACTTTGAGTAAGCCTCTATGTTTTGGTACTACAGCGCTTTGCGAGACATACTGTTTAATTAAACCTATATAATATTAAATATTATAACATTAACCCCAAACTTTTGAGGTTATTTAAAATGTGTAATAAATATAATGCACACACTTTTCTTCTCCACGTTCCGGCCCGGATTCAGCACTTATCAGACCATTTCAATACCGCTCAATTTATGTATATTTTCTACCCGCGAGTACAATTATGAAACCTTTTGTGCAGCCGCGGCTTTGTCTATAAAGGCATAACTAGATACATCTGTAGTCATAAAATGAATCATCGTACAAACGTTGTTTCCGCTAAATATTGATGCGCGCGACAATCGAGTGCGACACGAATACGCACGCTTTGTTGGTCGCGCGTTAAATAACCATGCCGACTTGCCGAGCAATGTTTCTCCGTTCTGTTTGATCAACGTTCGATTTATTTACATTCATTCAGTGAGCCGATTCAATAAAATATTAAACATATTTCTATGCCGACGTTTGCTTTTATTGTGTTGTCATTTATGATAAAGGTTATTTCAATATCACTTGTTAACTGAAGCAAGTTGTAGACGCACTATTTTTGAAAGAATTTGCCTCACATTAATCACATAAATTTTCTCAAATTTATCTTTCAATTTTTCTATTATTTCAACAGTCAACTCCACACTGTGTACCCTAGTAGCATTTTTGTTGGCTGTTTGTTGGGCCTCCGTCCACTTTTAGTTGGCCAACGGTGAGGTCTGTCACCCCTAAAAACAGTTGGTCCGACAGTAGAAACACTTGTTATTCAACGTTGGGCCAGTCAAGTTTTTTATTACAGTTACCCAACCGTAGCCCTTTCGTTCCAAAAGTTAGTTAGGCCAATGATATAACGTAGCCCCTCGATTGTTGGGCAACTGTGAGGTTTGTCATCCCCAAAAATAGTTGGTCCGACATTAGAATCATAAATTATCTCTTTTTTTACGTTGGCCAATCACGCATCTTCTTAACAGAGGCCCTTATCCTACTTATATTTAACGTTGGGCCATCGTTGGGTTATTAGATTAGATTTAGTTGGGCGTAGATTTTGAACATAGAACTTTGTACTTTACCTGAGAAGTTTCTTATACGAGCCCTAGCGGCGGTCTGGAGATACTATACGTACTGTACACAACAGTAGGAAATTTATAGCATGCGAAAATTGATACGATTGCCGAACTACACACTTCAATGTGCTACGACTAATGTTCTTTTGCGTGAAAATTAAGAAGTTATGCCTTGCCAGTCATACAATTTTTTCATTTCACTGTTATTTATAGTTTATGTTCATTGAACAATTTTCAACAGAAAATCGGTGTTTGATGATTGTTTTTAAATGACTTCAAAAAAAGGAGGTTACTCAATACTACTATATTTTTTTTATGTATATTCGCGGATAACTTTAACGTTTACGAACCTATTTTAATGATTCTTTTATACTACTACCATATAAAGTTCATCAAATTCGGTGAAGTAGTTTTTGAATTATACTCCAAAAGCTGAAAAGTGTTGATCTATCTTGATGATATCGTCATTAACGGTGTATACCGTAAATAGGTCACTAAAAAAGGTGAAAACAAAATTTTTATCAAAAAATTGAACTGACTTCTACACGCACGCAATAAGATACCATGCACGCAATATTGTGATAATAGGTATTTTCGAACTATCATGGTACCGACTTCAACAAGTGATTTTTCTCGGGATGAGTTTATATAAAATTTTCTTAGAAAAATCCACAACATTTATATTATTTGGCTACATGTTAGGCCTTCGTAAAGTGATAGGTGGGAAATTGCACGTTACTTATCAATCCTTAATAACCACCGGCCATACGTTAGGCCGTACCTAGTAGGAAAGTTGATCGTTATAAAATGTATCGGAGGTGTAGGCCTGAGGTGTCCTGATGCTTGGTAATACCACGGAAATGTATCATAGTTGGTCATTGTTCCATAACGGACCAGCTAGACTAACGTTCATATCTACATAGTTAATATCTCGTTGGATCACAAACCGTGAAGTTAGTAGGTCTAATGTTTTGAAGTTGTTAGCTTATTTTCGTCGTTTATGGAAAATATTTGTGTGGGCAAAAAAAACGAAAACTTTGTTGGCTGGTCGACAGTTTAGATCGTTGCCCCGCTTTTGGTATTTCGTGGTAAACAAAACGTTGTCTTACCATCTGTAGGCCAACATTATACTTGCGGAGTTAATTCGTCGTTGGATAAACAAATGTAGAAATAGCAGGCCTATTGTAGTATTTTTGTGGGAAATTCAACAAAAATATTGTTGGCTGATCAATTATTTAGGTAGTTGGCCCACATTTGGTATATTGTGGTAAATATAATGTTAATAAATCGGTTGGGCCAATATTAATCCAACATTACCAGTAGCTTGTTGGCCCACTGATTGTGGATTTAGTAGGCCCAATGTAGTATTTTTGTGGGAAATTCAACGAAAATATTGTTGGCTGGTCAACCATTTTGAGAGTTGGCCCACGATTGGTATATCGTGGTAAATATAACGTTGTTGTCGTCGTGTAGCGAGTGACGTCACGGACGGTTCCACAACAGTGTGCGTACTAGTATTTTGCATCATTTTTAAATACAAAACAAGTGTATTATATCATAAGAGTGTTTACGTTAAGTGCCACAACGTGTGAGTCAGGTGTGTGAGTGTTTGTGAAACCCAGCACTGCGGCGCTTGTGAGAAATCATCAATTAACTGTGCCTGATTGACTATACTGATCGCTATTTTATTAGTTTAAAAGTGGGTACACTTATCCCTTGTGAAATCGTTAACTAGTATTATTTCGATTTGATTTTCGTGCCATCTAGCGGTGGTGTTCCGTACTACTATTAACACGATGCGGGACGCACGGTAAGAACCGTAGAAATTTTACCTTGTGATAGAAACAGTACGGGTACTGCCGTAAATATTTGAGAAGCTTATATCAGCGGTACGGTTAGCACAGTAGATTTTTGTATGTAAATCCTAACAAAATACTTCGTACTGTCGTATCACATCGATTTATTTTGTTCCGATCTAGCACTAAACGCACACAAACACAATAAGAAGACGTTAGTGTGTGCCTTTTTTATAGGAAGGACTCGCGCGCACACTACGGTTATGGCCGTGAAGATTCTATGTAATGTGTGAAGCAGTGTCACGCCACGTGCGGTCAGTGAATGACGTGGATGCTGTTTTTCGCGCCAATTTTTGTGTCCCGGCATTTATCTGTTTACGGTTGGTATTTGACTGTTTTTATGATAAAACTAATCATAATATTTTGAAATTCGTTTGTTATTCCTATGTGGTATTTGACTGTATACTAAATTGAGTAATTTTGTTAACTAATGGTTGATGTTTTATTTAGATGGATCAAAAGGAAGATGAACGTATCAGGCGGCTTCTGGAAGAATGTTCCACCCCAGAAAGCAGTGAAAACGAAGACCCATTTGCAGACGATGGAGGTGAATATGATTCCGACGAAGACTACCGTCCATCTACTGGATCAGATTCGTCGGAAGAAAATTACGGTGGAATATCAGCTCGACATCGTATTTCTTCTTCATCTAGTAATGGAAGTAATGTAAGTACGACATTGCTACAAAACATGAGTACTATAAATCCAGCACTTCAATCTCCAGCATCAGAAGAACGTGTATCTAATATAGAATTGTTAGTTACACGTAACAATTCTGAACCCTTCAACAATATGGATTTAGAACTACAGCTACCTTTGTTGGAACAGTCTAGTGCTCGAGAGGACATACATTTTTCAGACCTCAATAACATGGATACAGGCCTTCAGACACATTTGGATCAACCAACTGCTCAAGAGTTAGATACGAATACAGAACAGATTCAGGATGATGAGTGGTCTAAATCTATAAGACCAGTAACTGATTTTCATTTCGATTTATCCACTGTTGGTCCCAAATTTGATGTCAATCAAGTTCGATCACCATTAGACATGTTCAAGTTGGTATTCTCTGAAAGCATTATTGATCATATGGTCGACTGTACGAATAAATATGCTGAAAAATTGACTAATAAAAACCGACCACAAACTAGAAATAGTCGTAACCAGAAGTTTCGGCCTGTGGACGCTCAGGAGATAATATCCTTTTTGGGCCTGTGTCTCCTGCAAGGACAATTGAAATTTCCCGTTAGGCGATCATTTTTTTCAAATGATGCGTTATATTACCATCCGATTTTTCAACATGTAACATCTGGCAGACGATTCGAGCAAATTTTACGATGCGTTTGTGTAGCTGATGATCAAGCCAAGAGTGAACACAAGGTTCTAGATTTTATAAAATGTTTAAATAATAACTTTCAGCGTATATACATGCCTACAAAAGAACTGTCTATCGACGAATCGCTCATGCTTTTTCGGGGTAGAATTTACTTTCGTCAATATATAAAAGGAAAAAAGGCCAAGTATGGAATCAAATTCTTTGTCCTCACTACAGCAGATGGATATGTTTTAGATATGATCATGTATCGTGGAAAAGATGAATCTGAGCCAGGTAAAAAAACCCAGAACTTGGTATTAAAACTACTCGAACCGTACTTGCTCAAAGGTCACCATGTGTTCATGGACAATTTTTATAACTCAGTTGAACTGTCAGAAAAATTGCTTGGGTTGCGAACCCATTCAAGTGGAACGCTGCGAAAAAACCGGAAAGGCAATCCCAAAGTACTAACAAATATCAAATTAAAAAAAGGAGAACATCATTGGTGGCGGAAAGGGCAGGTCTATGTGTCGATATGGAAGGACAAACGTCCAGTTCATATGATAACCACTTGTAATCAGCCTAAGTTGGTAGAAGTAACAAACCGACACGGAAAAATTGCCACCAAACCCGAGGAAATTGCTACTTATAACGCTTTTATGGGTGGAGTAGACCGAGTAGACCAAATGACTTCCTATTATTCCTCCCCCCGCAAAAGCATCAGATGGTACAAGAGGGTGATCTTTCATTGCGTCGACGTCGCAGTCTGGAACGCTTACTATTTGTACAAGAACTTTGTGAAAAAAAATACAAAATACAAGTCTATTGAGTTTAGAGATGAACTTATCAAAGATATGTTGCATATCTCTGGTGGTATGAAAGGTTCTGACGTGATTAGAAAAGGTAGCATTTACAGTAGTCGAAGATTTAACCAAAATGTTGCTGAAGAAGCCAACTTCGGGGCTATGAAAGGGCACTGGCCGGTCGTGATGCCTGTGCCGACTACTACTGATGGAAGCAAACGCAAATTCAAATACCTGAACTGCAAATATTGCTCTAAATTAAAGAAACGAAAAGAAACCAAATATATCTGCAAGGGCTGCATTAAAAAAACACCCTTGTGCCCCGAAT
Source organism: Selenia dentaria (assembly GCA_917880725.1). NCBI lineage: Eukaryota > Metazoa > Arthropoda > Insecta > Lepidoptera > Geometridae > Selenia > Selenia dentaria. The sequence goes on from OU862875.1 coordinate 54,105,775, forward strand.
GTTTTGAAGAATGGCACCTTTTGTATCCAAATAATGAGTGAAGTGTACCTGTAACATGTTAATTTTAAATTGTTGACCTGATTTTATTGTAACAAACCATTAAAGTTGTGTGATAAATAAAAAATATTGTTAAAGCGTCTCTGAATGTATTCATTTATATACTATAGCTATTCTATTCCTCAGATAGGATTGCAAATTTGTAATACGGCAATACCATTACTGCCAGTATACACATACTAAGAACTCAAATAACTAGACAGTACTGCTTTGTCCGCATACGGCCATAACCGTGAAGTCAAAACTAGATACTTTCTATATACTTATTATGACACTACGGTTATTGCCGGTTTACGGTTCTAGCAGTGCTGACGACGCACCTGACTCCTCAGCGTTTGTATGTGACACTACGGTTGTAGCCGTGATGACAATTTGTATGGGAGATTTTACTGTCATGATACAAGATTTAAAACAACTGGTACCGTCCCGCATCGTGTTAAAACTCCGATTGGTTCGAGTTCGGTATAGATATCTGCTACAACACCTTGGTTGGAAATGGCGAAGAAATGTAATGCATGCGGTCGCTTCGCCAATGTTGTAGATGGCGTTAAATGTACTAATTGCATTGGATTATTTCATCGAGCTTGCGTCAACATCCCCAAGGATACCCAGGTAGCTTCGGCATGGCTGTGTCCTGAATGTAAGGCTGTGACTCCTCGGAAGGACAATACGGAAAATCCAGTACGGGGTGAGAGAGCTGACTATGTCTCTGCACAGAACAGTCCGGTACCAATTAATGATACGACTAACGAGATTTTACGGGAAGTAAAGCTTATGCGCCAAGAGATGAAGTCGTTTAGAGACATCGTAGAGGGGTTCAGTAACCGTTTGGACAGTATGGAGATGCGACTCGAATCCTTGGAGAATAGGAGTACAGTAGTACAGGCGTGTCCCGAGGTCTCCGGTCTTCTCTCGACCATCGAGCAACTGAAGGTTGAGTTAAATGACCGGGAGCAGGATTCGCTTCTTAATGATGTTGAAGTCACGGGCGTCCCCGAGGAGCAAGGCGAGAACCCGTGTCACCTTGTCCGCGTCCTTGCGGAAAAGTTGGGCGTAGTGTGCGAGGAGCGCGACTTCGTGTCGGTGACGAGAGTGGGCGCGCGCCGTGCGGCCCTTAGCGGCGACTGCAATGGGCCGAATGGGCCGCCGCGCCCGCGGCCGCTGGTGGCTTGCCTCGCGCGCCGTCAGCTGCGTGACGCCTTGCTGCAGGCCGTGCGCGTACGCCGCCACCTCACTACTGAGGGCATGGGTCTCGCTGCTGCACCGACAAGGCTGTATGTTAACGAGCGCCCCTCGAAACACAATAGAGTGCTTTTTTTCAAGGCGCGTCAGGAAGCGCGTTCTCGCGGTTGGAAGTACGTTTGGACCAGAGGCGGACGTATTTTCGTACGACGCGAGACCGGCATGACGTCGTTCCGGGTACGGTCGGAAGTGGACCTCAGGAAGATATTCGTCGTCCAGTCGAGCGACGTGGCGCCGGTCGCATAGGGAGTTCGCACGTACTGAAGCGTAATAAAAATACAAGTTATTGTAAAATCATTTATTACATACGCATATTGATACACATACTGTATAAAAACTTTACGGTGTATTGGTATACTTATACCTATTATGTATTATATTTAGCGTATAAACGGATTGTGTATCTTACATCTATAACATCATGGACGGTTCAACGTCAGATCAGGAGTGACATAGTAGATTATGAAAATATAATTTTGCTTTCTATTTTTAGTCTAAGTAATTGTTACTGTAATGGTTTGTATAGGCATATATTTCTACATAATGTAAAATTGTTTCTTGTTAAATGTAAAATATTACTTATTTTATGATGGCTGCTAAAAATCTTAAAGTTGGTTTATACAATGCAGGCTCCCTAGGCACCAACCATGACAATATCATAGCGGCAGTTACTCGGAGTGGTGTGGATGTTCTGGCACTCAATGAGACATGGGTCCACTCGGGAGAGGAGGGGCGCGCCCCGGCCATCCCCGGGTACAGTCTAAGACACACGCCGCGACCGCGTTGGTTACGGTCCCGCGGTGGTGGCGTTGGTTTCTATATTAAGCGCGGTGTCGCAGTGCGCGCTTGGCGTCACCCGGTGGATCCGATATATAGTGCAATCGAACAAGTATGGCTCTCTGTGAACCTTAACGGAAAAAAATTGATGATTGGTACTGCTTACCGACCTAGTTGGGTTAATGTTGATTTATTCTTTAGCGCAATCACAGACTCGATTAGTTCCATTCCAAAATACGATAATTTGATTTTATTGGGAGATTTCAATATAAATTATTTAAATATTAATGACGGTAATACAATTAAATTCATATCCTTCTTATCCTGCTTTAACTTAGAACAGTTAGTTAGTCAACCTACTCACTTTACTGCAACTAGCCAAACATTAATTGATGTGGTGTGTACTGATTTGTATACCGAGAGAGTAACATTAGAACTTGTAGGGAATATTTTTGGCCACTGCCTTGTAGTATGCGAGTTCAAAATTAAACGTATGAAAACTGCACCACGCACTATAATATATAGACCTATAAAAAATATATGTCTAAATAATTTTAATAAAGATTTGAATTTAATAAATTGGAATCTTATATCTATGCATTCTGATATTAACTACATGGGAACTCTGTTCAACCACTACACCTTAACTCTTTTTGATATCCATGCGCCGGTTACATCATTGGTTATTAGAAACCGTTCCTATCCGTGGATCACAGATACTTTAAAACTGATGATGAAACTGCGGGATGAGGCTGCTATGGATTATCATAAAAATAATTCTGATATAAAAAAAAAATATTACAAATCATTAAAATCTACTGTGAACAATGCACTTTTTCAAGAAAAATCAGCCTATTTTAAACAAAACATTAATAACAACATTAAAAACTCAAAGCAACTATGGAAAAATCTAAAAAATAATTTATTACCCAAAAATTATACTGAACTACCGCCGTTTTTTAATAACCCAGACATCATAAATAATCACTTTTTATGTATACCAGGTATTTGCAATACAACTATTTCTCATTTGACTTATTTTGAACATCATAAATTTAATAATGCAGTGTTTCATATTGAACAAATTAGCTTTGACAGACTGATTCAGATAATCAAAAGTTTGAAATCCAATGCTGTGGGTAGTGATGGTATCAGTCTGGATATGCTAATGATGACATTCCCAAATACAATAGATAGCATACAATCTCTTATAAATACTTCCATTGAGACTTCCACATTTCCCGATGCTTGGAAACAAGCAATTGTACGCCCTTTACCTAAAATGCCTAGCCCAGTTGACATGAATGATCTTAGACCGATCAGCATTCTTCCATGCTTGTCTAAAATTTTGGAAAAGGCGGTAAGTATTCAGTTAAAGGATTTCCTTGAAAATAATCGTATCTTGCCTGAAGTACAATCGGGTTTCAGAAGAGGACGTAGTACTACTACCGCAATGCTTGCCGTAACTGATGATATACTTCGCGCTCAAGATGATGGAATGTGTACACTTTTGGTATTACTAGATTTTTCTAGAGCATTTAATTGTTTAAATATAAATCTTCTCTTATCTAAACTAAGTTTTTACGGATTTGACTCTAAAGCGGTTAAGTGGTTCAACAGTTACCTAAATGGACGGTGCCAGTGTGTGAAGATCGATCGTTCTGATGGCTCATCATTGTTGTCAGAAACCCTGTCTGTAAATAGAGGTGTGCCTCAGGGTTCTATTTTGGGACCTATTCTTTTCATCTTGTACTCTGCTGACATTGTAACGCAAATTCAGAACTGCAAGTTTCATATATATGCAGATGACATTCAGGTGTACATATCCTGCAAACCACGCGACGTTGATAACGCTATTGCAAAACTCAATGAAGACCTTGTAAGAATATGTTCATGGTCTTCCAACAACTGTCTGATACTTAATAAAACAAAATATCTCATATTCGGCAGTAAACACCAGATTACCAGTATACAATCATCAGCGAGTATCATGCTTATGGGTAAACCTATTGAGCGAGTATATGAAGCTCGAAACTTAGGTTTACTAATGGACAGTGAGCTTCGATTCAAAAACCATGTTAATAACTGTGTGAAAAATAGCTTTTATCGACTGAAAGTCTTGTACCAAATGAGACCCTATCTAAAAGAAGAGCTACGTATCCAATTAGCTGAATCATTAGTATTGTCAAAATTAAATTATATGGACACTGTTGTTGGTCCTAGGTTGTTGGTCAAAACACAAAAGTTAATACAAAGAGTCCAGAATGCTTGCGCTCGTTTTTGTTTTAACATTCCGTTAAGGACTCATGTGACCCCATACTTGAACAAACACTTACTTTTGAAAATAAAACATCGCCGCAAACTTCACTTGGCATGTCTTCTGTTTGGCGTTTTAAAATACAAAGAGCCATCGTATCTATACGACAAGTTGTCCTGGAAAGCTAGTCGCAGGTCCCTTGAGCCACGTCAATGCTCGTCGCAACTCGTTACAGAACAACACGGAACAGCCGCCTTCAGAGGAAGTTTTCGCTATGCCGCGACCAAGTGCTGGAATAATATTCCGCCGCCTTTAAGGAACCTGCAATGTATACACGGATTTAGACTTAAGTTGAAAAGATTTATTTTCGCACATCAAAAAAGCGAAGAACTTCTAAAGAACGATACTAGTGCTATTTAATATAATAAAAATTACTTACTTATATATCCCGGTAAAACATTAACGTATGATTTTTTGTAATTAGTAATTTTAAATTTTATCCTATATTATATTTTGTCCTGTATCACATTGCATATATCTCAATGTTATTATGATAGTAATTTATTGGTTTAACGACACGAAGTGGTTATCACAGACTATGTCACAGACCATTATAATGGTGATAGTATGTCTTTAACAGTTCCATTGAACCAGTTTAAACACAGATAACAATGGGTATTTAGCGTTTGTCTCCACAGACTATGTCAAACTTTTTCATTACTTATTTTAATAATGTGTATGTAATATGATATATTTTATAAATGGATTTAGAGTGTATGGTATTGTTGTTGTTGAATCACGCACAGTGTATTATGTCCGTGCGTGACGTCACCTGCCGTTCCCAACGTAAGACCAGCGTTGGTTGTTTACAACCGGCACTATGCTGAGTTGGGACCGGCTTGTGTCAACGAAAACCTGTTCATTTTCTTAATTATGTTTTATTTCCTTTTTCTGTAACCTGTTTTTTTTGGCACAATAAAATTTATGTCTATGTCTATGTCTATGTCTTGTTCATACATCGGTTGGGCCAACATTGTATTTACGGAATAAAATTGTTGTTGGTTTCCCAAACATAAAAATTGTAGGCCCAACGTTAATATATAGTGGGTAAAACAACACAATCTAAGTAGGTAATAATGTAGGTTGGGCCAATGTTGGGACTTTGTTAGCATGCCCACTACTCATCTTCCAACAAAATGCCAACCGTTATCCCAACGGAAAATGCTACTAGGGTAGCAGGCAATGGAGGAGAGTTAGGTCAGCTACTTCTGCCTGTTAGCTGAAGGAAGCAGATGATGATGTTTGTAATGACTTTTGTAATGATGTTTACACGAGTAGTTGATAAAAGCCAGTTTATTTTAGTCTTATGAACTAATCAGCCGTGTAGATCCCCCATCAGCGACCGTAACGAGAGTCGTTACCCACGCCACAGTCTAGTACTTGACATGAGCGAGGATGGAAGTGTTGAAGGTACATTTCTAGTCGGTGTCCTATAGTACATAGTTGTATGTAATTACTTAAGTAGTAGATAGCGATCGTTTTATAAACGACATCGGTCGACTAATCGCGACAAGCTCGACATTTCGCTCAGCTGTAGCCATCCTCGTAACGAGCCGCGCTAATGTAACATTCTAGACTGTGGTGATTTATCGACTGTGGATACGGTCGCCATCTCGTGCTCACATGTACAGGTTCGACTTCCGCCCTTAGTAAATTAACAAAACAAGCTAATGGTTGCAGTACCCAGTGGGATTTCCTAAAATTTGGCAGTCGGTTGCTCGACGCCGTATCATTACTACATTTTTATATGTGTGGTATGCCTCTTGTTGCGAGAGGCTGAGGAGGCCTTGGTACCACCACAGGGCCAGATACTCGACTGCGAAGCATCAGTGCGTTAGCGTTACTGTGTTAGGGTGTGAACGGCACAGCCATATCGCAAGTGATGGTACTGGTGAGACGAGAACAAACCCCACCGTCTCCGGTTGTGAAGCACGGTGCAGCTCGAAGCTGCGTACTTACCATCCAACATACAACTTGCACGTCTTCTCACTTCAACTCAATAACATGTAATATAATATATTAATGTCGTACTACTAGCCCTCAACCTATTAAACCCTCTCAAGTCAGATCATCCACGGCGAGTGTGATGTGCGCTTGTCGGCACTGTTTGCGAGTTCGTCCCTGGTTCGGGAGTGGGGGGTGTCGTCCTCAAACATTCATTTGGAACGATTGATCTGATCCTCCGTCGCTTCGCTCCCGTGACGCGCATACTAATGAAGTTGTTGGGAATACCTTACCGGTTCTATACATATATTTGCTTAGGGTTTTGATGCTTTTGAATGTTTCGGTTGGTTATTTGACTCCTCTGTAATTATATGTGTTGTTATTGTACATGGAAGCTTTCTTAACAGCAATCCTACTTAGTATTGGCAATACAAAATGTACTGAGTGTTTAAATTTTATGATAATCAGTTTCTCTCCGTTTTATGATACTCGTTATGAAACAAAAATCATTTTCTTCCGAATAAATTACAAATGTTATAAATTTTCAATTAATATTAAATTTTCAAGAGATTAATTATCGTTTCGAACTGGATTCAAAACTGCGTGTTTTGGCTGTATGTGTTCAAATCGTTGTCTGCCTTACCTCGCTGTATGAGATTCGACGCAGACGTCTTCGATTTTCCATTATTCATACAGAATACTGTAACAAAATCTTTTTATTATTCTTCTTACGTTTTTCATATAAAAAATAAAATAGTTTATTTGTAACGTGAAATATAGTTAAATATCGAACAGTTGACCACGTAGTGCAGTAATGAGATACTGTCAGCAGCACGTTTCCCCTCACGTATGACGTCACGTCGTGACGACATCACGCTCCGCCCACGTCACGTGTCACGTTTATTTTCATTCCACGTCGTGGTGATTAGTTTTAAACGAACCGCCCGCATTCTATCACTCATCGGGAAATTACCTAAGTTCGGTAATTATTAATATTATTTTGTTTGTTAAGCTTTCAATTTATATCAGAGACCACAAATCGTAGTTATAAGAAGAAACTTTTTTATGCAATTTGAAAACGAAAACTACCGAATGTGTTCAATTGTAGTTTACTTTTATACAATCCCTTACATAACAATATTCGTAGTTGTATTTTATTCAAAAAAAGTTTAATTCCATTACTCAATATTAAATTTTAAGAATATTCAATTAAACTTGTTTACACTAAATTACTTCAAGCAAGGTTCAAGCCTTACAATATTTAAAATGTTTCCTTAAATCGTTTAAATTATTCCAGGAATTTGCTTACTTGAGTAAGGATGGAAATCGCAAGGAAAGGATATCGAAGAAAGTTTATCAGAAGTCATGGAACTGAATGTAATCAACAAAATAAATTCATTTAAAGTCGGTCTCTTTAAGTCGGCAATAAACCGATTAGAGGCGCGCGGCGGGGATAGGCGGGAGAAGGGATCTGACTAAAACGATTAAAAGCCGAGCGGAAATGCAATAAAGGCAGGAGCAGCTTAGCTCAGTTTATGAATGACATGTCTAGCGTTACTTTCAAATTGATAATTCGTGATTTTCAGAAGCAATATGAAACAAACAAAGTTTTCAATATCGTGGGTACGTACTCATATAAAATAATTCAGATTCTTATAGGTGTAGGCAGAGATCCCGGATCCTACTTACTGTACGGTCTACTACTACTATTAGCAACTTGTCCCAATTTCCATTCATCTAAGTTTGTAGACAAGTGGCCCTTCAAGAAGCACTTTACTAACTGTAGGTAACAATGCCGCACCACCGTCAGCGAGACGCTGCTGTTGTGCTGGCTGTTCATCTTCAGTTGTTACGATTATTATCTTGTTCTTCTTTTTTCCTACAATCCAACGGTTCAGCAAACTTAATATTACAATTAGCTTGTTTTAGGATTTTTTGTCTATCATAAGACAGTTTTGTAATGAATATTAAATTATCATAGTTACTACGAGTATCATACTCCTACCGACACACTATAATCTAACAATATTACTTTAATACTATTTACGTATTACTTGTTCCTTTTGGACTGAAATCGATCTTAACGGCGCGTTTCAGTAAACGCTCCCAATGCATACGATTGTTGCGCCCTGGTTTTGTGTTTCCTTTAGGATATATACGTAGAAGCTCAACCCGAAGAAATCATTTGTTCCTGTCGATTACCGACATCGATAGAATCATATACGTGTTTAATATTTTGTTATTTTTATTTTACAGTTTATCTCTTAAGCAGCGATTTAATTAAAACTACAAAAAATTATATGACATTTTGAAGACTTCTAAGTACACATTGACAGAATTAAAACTTATTTAAACAAACCACTTAATTTGACCTTTAAAGCAGTTTTTCTTTTTATTCACTATTGCATTTGTTACGAAACACATATCATAAAATAGTATTTTTTATTACACACACACTAACGGATTCTTTTTTTATTTAAATGTGCACATTATTTTTTTATGAATTTTGTACGTTTTTGCGAGATGCATTTGCTTTATTTCAAGTAAAGGAAATTGAACGTAGCCAAGCGCTGAGCTGACAGCGCCTTAAAGGGCATAACGCCGGTAGTAGCGCTCTAGTGAAACCGCAGCACACCTCTCGATACCCTTTAGCCATCCACACCAACGTTGCCCCTTTTGTCACCATTGATGGTGGCCCTTATGGGGGCCCATTTAATGGGTGGCAAATCACCACCTGCATAAATATTTTGAAATGAGACTGAAATAAGCAGGTGCCGTATTCTCATCCATAGCCATCTATTTTCCATGTATAATACCAATAGCCTTATTATTTAACTCATTTTTGTAATAGATAATATACTACCATATAACCGTCATCCCAAATTCTGTTTTTTATACTACTTTGTATTTATTGATATCAAACGGGCCTCTAAGTGTTGGCTACAGCCCCACTTATGCCTTTGTAAAGGACCGGATAACAAATCCGTGAATAACAATAAATAAATAATAATAAAATAACTATAATGTATTACCAAAGAATACACCACGAGGATACAAAAGAATAATGTTTTGAATCTTAATAAAATAAAATAAACTATATTTAAACCAATATCTTAAAAACTATAAGAACTATTTATAAAGGGTAACAGAGTGCTTGAGAGTCCTGCACCAGGCGAAGCTGTGTCGCAGGACCCACGATCACTACGCATACATAGCATGTTTATGGTGCGGAGAGTATGGTGTGAGTGAGTGAGTAGAACATTACAAATGCGGTTTTTTTTATTTTATTTTTGTACATACACTGTTGAAATTTTAGCAAGGAGCCATACATTTTATATCTATTGTTAGACATTTGTATGCCCTAGCCGTATAGCTCGTTTGAAATTAGGGCATTGTATGAGCGCGCAAATGGTAGGCGAATATGAAGTCATAAGTGACGTCGTTTCCGGTTCCTTACAATGCTATTGCTGTTGCATGAAATCGGTGTAAGCGTCGTGGGCGCTAATCCGCGCTAAACTCCGCGACGTAATAGTTTCCATTATGTGTGGACATGTGGATTGTGGATATGAGAACGTGACGTGGGCACAAATGCGTGGCCATAATTACACATAGTTAATTAGGTATATTTGTGAGATTTAAATTGATAACTGTTAAATAAATAAAAATAGTTAAGTACCGAGGCGGGTACGTAGCAAGGCGCGCCCCGTCACTCACTGGGCTCGCTTATTATTCTCACAGATTGCTTAATTATGCATCCGTGAAACTCCATGCATTAAGTTTAACTGAATTCCCTCAGAGCCAGGGAGTCGCGACTAACAGCATTATTTAAAAGTTGAAACTAAGTAAAGCTGAGAACGTGTTGGAAACTCTGATACTTACACTGGAGCAGTTACATACTCTGTAACGGATAGTTATTATACTTCTAAATTAAGTTCAAACTATGATTAAAACAAAATAAAGTTAAAACACTAGTTTAATATTAAGGTTTGCTGCCTTATGACGTTCTAAAACTAATTATAAAGAATGTTAATATCATAATGAACTGGCTAGTGACTTCCCCACACATTTATCTTATAGGGAACATAATTTTAAGCGATAAATACATTTTTTAAAAAGACTCATCTTGTTCAACAGTAACACAAAGTTGTTACTTCCCACAGCCTGTTTAGGTTTATTTATTGCGAACTTGCATCACATTATACAATCATCTACTTTGTACGCCGGACTATTAGCCTTGAGTCCTTCCGATGGTACCTAATGTTGCTTAATGACTATGATTGTCCTTATCTGCACATCACATGCAAAGTACTCCAGGTAACCCCGAAGCATGCACTGGTGCAAACGCTTCTTAGCGTCTGCTAGGTTTGCCTCTGAGCCAACATTCAACTGCTCTCTTGCTCGCGTTGCTACACAAGTTGACCAAAGAACAGGCGGTTGGGTTGTGTGACTGACATTAATGAAAACGGTGTGCATTAAGGGATTAAACTTACTGCCACATCTGCATTGGGAGCAGGATAAGAAGGTGATAGCGATTGGCGCTGTCAGCATTTTAGGGAGATGAAATATGAAACCTGCAGATTATAATAACTTCTGTAAGTATAACGGGAGCCATATCCTATACATTCTCTCAAAAATACCTGTTGAGAAACAAATACTTTGCTTATTGTTTTTATCATGAGGTGTTTTTCGAGGATCCAATAATCAACTATAAAGTTAATGTGATAAGTAATAATTTTGCAATCTTCGTGTCCTAACTCTTTATCTAAAATAAGAAAAGTTCCAGATTATTTACCGCCTCGTTGTTATTCAAACTCATGTTATGAAATAAGTTTTCCAATTTTATAAATCCGATGAATCTTTAAATAATATAGGTAATTAAGTGTAGCAAAGTATCGAGCTGTGCGGAACTTCTGCATTGATGGCAGTTTCACTCACATTGTACGAGTATTATTCGCAAATGTGTGTCACGTACCGTGTGCGTTATCCGCTTCCGTAGAGGATCGGTGTCGATGTAGTCGCGGTTACAAGTGAAACAATCTCGGACTAGACAATGCCTATGAGTTACCATCCATAAACTCTGTAAAAGTAATAAGAACTACGTAATAAAATCTATTCAAGAAAGTTATTAAGGTCAGAGTCATTACTCTAAGCCCTGACGCCGGCCCAGTTCAGGCTTCATGCGGTGATAGTCAAGACTCAAAGAAACACAAATCTAGGAAAATGCATCCAAATCAATGATTAATAATTATTTTACGTATACTTATTTATATAATTATTATATAATAGTTAAAAATTAAAATAATAGTAAAATTATTTTACTTAATTAATTATTCTTTTTTCCCGCCACTGTTTATTTTTATATATACATGTCTCATCTGTGCCAAGAGACATTATAGTTAAAAAACCTTTGTATTCTGCTTACGTTAAGGATATTAATACATAAACAATAAAAGGAAATAAATATATATATTACAATCCAGTTCCTCCAGCTGTAAGAATTTCTTTTAGTAAATTTTTGGGTAAAAAATTTAAACCTACACATTGCGCGTAAATTAATTTGGAATTGTAAGGTTTTATAAATTATATAATATTATTAACGGGTCCAATTTTGCAACTGCCGAGGTGCTGGGTATGTCAGCCAGTATCAGTCAGTCAGTATCAAAAAAACCTTGAATTAACACGTTTCTCGTATGTAGAGTCCTTAATATTAGTTTTCCTTGCGTTCCTCATCAATTGTTACGTCACCTGACATGACGATGGGGTCGTTAAAGGAAAATGCCAGGAAATAATGTGTCATCTCTTCTAATAATTAATTTAAAAGTTAAGATTGTGAATCAAGGTTTTCATTTTTTTTATTTCGAACGGGCTACATGCTTTTTGCCTCTGCCGGCATTTACAGAGTCACCGGACGGGTGGCGAGCGCAGATAGCACTCAGCCAGCTGCGGGCGCAGAAGGCGCACCGAGCGTATCGTTGAAAGTGGGCTCTTGAATAAATTTTTAATTTATGACTTAGGAGAGAATCTAACCAAGATATAATTTTTGCTTTGAGCTCGCCGGCGAGCTCGGTGTCTGATTGAGTGTACCGGGAGAACGTGATCATAACCAGAGTTACCTCGCCAAAAGCCGTTTCCTTGGCCGGGGCCTAAACCGTGATCGGAATCACTACCTTGGCTGGGGCTACAAACAGAATTACCTCGCCCTCCCCCATTTCCGCGACCTGGGTCCACACCGCGACCAGGATCGCTGCGTTGTACACTCCTAACTGTACTTTGGGTAAGGCTACAAACAGAAAATTGCCGTACCTCGCCCACAGCCATTACCTAGGAGAATCAGGAATGCATACACTTAAATACTGTATTTATAAAAAACATTCGCAATAACTTGTGTGTCCAGTGTTTATAATGATGAACAGCTGTAACATTATTTACGTCAAACATGATTTCCCTTAATCATTCCTTACTGGCCTCCACTCCCGCTCATTTGTAGGCCGCGGCTCTCCTCGTGTCTCATCCCACTGAGCCTTCGCATTATTATGAGAAGGATTGGAAGCGCTCATTTATCACGAGGGGAGTTTTTATTCTCATGAGTCATTGAAAGAAATCCACTGAAGAAACGTTTTGTTCTGGTTTAACAAAAGCCGTTGAAAGAAATTTTCTATTAGAAAATCAGAAAACACATAGTTATGCAGGACTGGTTTTGTTAATCGTTTATGATTTGCTTTCGCCGCGAGAAGGCGGGAAAGAGTATTTCCTCCACCGTCAGGATGCGAATCTGAATAGGCAACGAAACCCGATACATTAGGTGGACCGCCTCTTGTGCAAGAGACCGTCCTGACTGGTACAACCGCAGTGCCAGATACTTTGCCGCGAAGTAGTAGTGCGCAAGCATTATTTACACTTACTTATGGGTGTGAAGGGTACTGTAGCAGGTGAAACCAAGCGGCGTAAGATACTCAAAAGCCCGCCAATCCGCACTGGGTGTGGGTCCAGTCCCATACTCTCCTCTCTGAGAGGAAGACAGTATCGTAGCAGATTTATAAATATATAAATACAGGATATCTGGGACTAATGTTGGTACTAACCGGTACTTATAACATTTTTTGTTTTGTAAGTAATTAATCCACACTATATTGGCGACATATTGTGGTAAAGCACACTTCTTCCCAACAAGCCATTTTGGTAGCCCGCCAAAATGGCTTGTTGGGAATAAGTGTGCCTTAGAAGCGACGGATCCTAGGTGCGATCCCAAGCACTTGGGCAAATAATGGTGTGATGTGCAAAATTGTTTGTGCTCTTGGCTTGAATCTGGGTGATGCGTGTCTACCTTCCTCTTACGCCTCAGGGAATCCTTGAGCTAGATCTTACGTGGGGAGACGTGTGAACGGATATACATATAACTAAGTATTGTGTTGCTGCAAAAGTTAAGCTTTAATACACGTGGAATATCGGAACCGTTGTAGCTCGAGCATGACTTGCATGATTATAACTTAACACGTACAAGATGTTCCCCGGCGTGACTGGCAGGTTTCTGACAGATACAGGAGTTCCCAGAATGACAAGCAAGTTAGGTAACTAAGCATTTCTACCTAGTAGTGTTAGAAACGTAAACTGTTGAGAGAGGAAATAAGAGTATTGATAGGAAACCAGTTGTCTACTAAAGCTTTTATTATATGCTTTTAAAGCACTGAAAGTCATGGTACACTTTTGTTCTGAAAACTGCATTATGTGATGGAAACAAGCCGTTTTGCATAGTAGGGGTCGAAATAAACTATTAGAATGGGGCATTACGTTCACCCTTTAGAAACACAGATGGCGCCAATTGTTTAAAAATCTTTACTGAACGGATGCTCGTACTTTGATTATTAAGGTGTTAGTTTGTATGTACAAATAATAATTAATTTGACACCTACTAAGTATCACTGTGTAAAACGGCTTGCTGCCATCACAAAATGTAACGTTTGTTTTCATAACTACTATGACCATAACGTCGGCTTAGCAGGATCAAACGTCGCATGTAAGCGATAACATGTACACGTCATCGGTCGGGAAGGGAACCGGAACCCGCGTCTTCCCACAATCCGGCTCAGTCTTGGAGTGCGACATCAATACCTAAGAAAGTTGAAAATGTTTGTAAGGACTCTTCTGTCCGTTAAATTAAGTTTGTGAAGCTATTCAACAGATGTCGCTCCATCTACATACGACAGTTAAAATCAACTAGAGAGTTGAAGTCGATGCGTGGACGGATCGCCTCGGCGGCCTAGCGGACATGGCCATTCCGAGGGTGTGTCATTTTTCTCTCTAAAGTTGCGAAATCTAATAAAAGTTGTTTCCGACTTGGAGCAAAACAACGGTATTTATTTCGTTTTATTTTGGTAGTGAAGTTTTATTACACCGTTCGGAGAATATTGAATCTGGTGTATGTTACTGGATAACATTCGTAATGGTAAATATGTTGATGTTTTATAAAATACACATGCAGGTTGTTAAATAAATAATACGTTGAAAACTGTATTAAGTGCTATTGAGATATAGAAAATTAACGATTGTTTTATTAGTTAGTCTATGAAATTTCGTCCGGTATTTAATTGCTTCATATAAAGCAGCGCTCGTAGTGGAGCTTGAATTGGCAATCTTAACCGATCAACAAGTTCAAAGTCAAAGTCAAAGTATTTTATTTGCATGAATATGGGTACACATATAGATAGTTCCAAATAACTTTAAAGTTCTCCACATTCCACCATTATGGTATACAAAATAACTTTATAGTGAAGTTAACATGCATCATCATAGCGCATTATCAGAAAATAAACAAATCTTAAAGCTAAACTCAGTAAACTTTAAGTAAATCGGTTGCCTTAATATCTATCAATTTACACAAAGAAAATAACTGAAAATTACAATAATAAATGTCAACAAGAAAATATGCATATTAATAACCATTACACATACGAGTAATTATGATTTAATGTCCGATTGATTACCTTTTGGCAAAATTATAGGGACCTGTCATTTAAATAATCATTTATCTTATAGTAACATTTATTTACTAGTAAATTATACAATTCCTTTTTGAACTTAATATTACTCTCTAATTCTAGTAGTGATTTCGGTAGGCGATTGTATAACCTAGGGGCCATTCCAAACACACTCTTATCAAATAAAGCTGTTTTATGTACAGGCATACAGATTTTATTTTTGTGTCGTTTGCTTCTGAAGTTTTCAAAAAGATTTAAATTGTTTCTTATAAATAATATTGCCTCGTAAATGTATAGACAAGGAAATGTTAATATATTTAAGTTCTTAAAAAAATACTCACAGGAATCAGTTGTATATAAGTGGCAAACAGACCTTATACACTTTTTTTGGGCTTTGAATATTGTTTCCCTCTCAGAACAGTTCCCCCAAAAAATTAACCCATAGCGCAGCGTAGATGTTACATAAGCGTGATACGATGTTAGTACCGCTGGCTGATCCACTACTTTAGCTAGCATATATAGTGCATATGAGTAACTGCTAAGTTTTGCACATACTGATTCCGCGTGTGCTTTCCATTTAAGATTTGAGTCAATGTGCAATCCTAAAAATTTTGTAACAGATACATTTTCAATGTCCTTATTCATATAACTAATTTTGGATGTCAAATTTATATTGTTAAATGTCATGATATTTGTTTTATCAAGATTTAATTTTAAATTATTACATGTCAACCAATTTGTTATTTTATCTAAAGCCAAATTAATTATTGAATGCAAAGGTTTATGCTCATCCCCAACGAACATGATGGTGCTATCGTCCGCGAAAAGAACCATAGGGTGATCAACAGCTTTAGGCATGTCATTAATGTAGGTTATAAAAAGAAGCGGGCCAAGAACGCTTCCCTGTGGTACCCCAAAGCTGACGAGCTTAGCTTTTGACAAATACTTTTTTTCTATTTTCGTTTTAGGGCAGACGGTTGTAATTTGTGTAACTTGTAATCTATTTTCAAGATAAGATTTTATTAGATTAAGGGCGTTGCTTCTAACTCCATACACTTCTAGCTTTTTAACTAGCAAGTTGTGATCAACACAGTCAAAAGCTTTTGTTAAGTCCATATACATGGCGCACACAGGCACTCGTTTATCGCGACTAGTCATTACTTTTTTTAGAAAATGATAAATAGCTGAATTGATTGATTTAGTTTTACGAAAGCCTATTTGTTCATCTACAAGAATGTTATATTTTTCCATATATGAATATAAACTGGTATAAATAAACTTTTCAAATATCTTTGAGAAAACTGGGACTAGAGCAATTGGTCTGTAGTCACTCATGTTTTCTCTTTTCTTATTTTTGAATAATGGCTTTACTATGGTTAGCTTCATCTTATCGGGAAACATCCCACCATCAATGGCTATATTAACAAGATAGCTAAGTACAGGCGATATTATGACGGCCACATATTTTACTACGTTGGTGCTTATTTCATCATATCCCGTACTCTCCGTGTTTTTGAGACCTCTAATAATATATAAAATGTCATGAGGAGTTGATGCGCTCATAAACATCGAGTTTGGCTTGTCCCACTTTAGAGTACTAGTGGCACTATTCGTACCACTTTGCCTAGCATGTACCTTGTCAAGAAAGAAATTGTTAAATGCTTGAGCTATGTCCTCAGGATTAGTCAATATTTTATTATTACATTTTATGCAAGTAATGTCAGATTTGGGATTAATCTTTTTTGAATTATTAATTATATTCCATGTAGCTTTCGATTTATTACGTGCCATTTTTATTGTTTGGTTATTTCGTGACTTTCGTGTTAATTTAATAATATTCTTTAATCGTTTGGTGTATGCCTTAAAAGCGTTGTAATCATTTAAATTAAGACTTCTCCTGTATTTCCAGAGCATTTGTCTTTTACGTTTTGTACAAAGCTTAATACCTTTACTAATCCACTTAGTTTTTTTATTAACTGAATGTTTAATCCTCACTACAGGGAAACATAGGTCATACAGAAGTTTAAACAAATCAAAAAATTCATTAAACGCGTCATTAGGATTAGAACTGGAAAATACTTCACCAAAACTTAATTACATTAAATGACCTTTAAATTTTTCCATATTATCTTTACAAAAGTCACGTCGGAATGAATACCAGAACTTGTATGTGAAGTATTCCTTTACAGGACATTTAAAATATTGGGCTGTATGGTCAGAAAGAGCAAGTTCAATGACTTCACAAGAAGAGCCACGTATATTGTGTATAAAATTATCTATGCAGGTGTGTCTAGCTAGTCGAGTCGGTTCTTTAAGCGATATTTTAAAGTTACAGCTTGTAATAATATTTATAAATTCATTTGCAATTTTACTGGGTTTTAGTATGTCAATGTTAAAATCGCCACATATAATTATTTTTTTCTTTTTAAAGCAGTATTTACTCAATAAGATATCTAAGTTATTAAAAAACATTTCAAAATATTTTATACGTTGTTCTTATTTTGGTGGTCTATAAATACAGATGACAATGATATTATGGTCTATTAGCTCCACAGCACTACATTCTATAATGTTATCACAGCTAACATCTCTGGCTTCTTTGAGCTCTCTAAACTTATGGCAGTTACGTACTAATATACAAGACCCACCATTACGATTTTTCCTGCTATAAGAGCCTGCAAGGGTATAGTTTAAAACGTTAAGTTTAGTATGGTCACTTTTTATCATATTGTGTTCCGTAATACACAATACGTCAACATTTTTATTTTTTGAGCGAAGTTCATCTATTTGCACCTCAACCAAATCGGATTTTGCTATTAGCCCGTCAATATTTTGATGAAGAACACATATATTCTTAGCGCCGAAAAAACTGCTGCATTGGGGATTCATTACCTACTGTACACTCTTTTACAGCTGCATTATTAAGATAGGTGCAGTCAGTTTGCGTACCCCTACTTATTGCTATTTTTCCATCCTGCCTGATACTATTATTTATTTTGCAATGATGAACATTCCGTTTCCACTCATTTTGTGATAGTTCCTTAAGTACCTTTCTGCAAATATGCATGCGTATAATGTGTCTATTTGGAACATGCCTGCTATAACCCATATCTAAATAAGTGACGTGATTGTATTTAGAGCACATAAATCTCAATTCGTCATTTAGTTTTTTTTCGTTTAGGTATTTATTGTAAGGAACTTCATTCACTAATATGTTTGTATATTTAAAATAATTCATAAAGCTACTTAGCGTGAACTTAAAATTGTATGGATTGCAGTCATTCATACCTCCTAATACAACCACGTAATCTTTCTTAGTTAACTTAATTAATTCGTGTTTATATGAATTAAGTATATCTTCTATTTTTGCGTTTGGTTTGCAAAAGGACAGAACCTGATAATCAGACCCTACAAAGTATTGCAGCGCTTTCCGCAAACCAATTCCACGTTGATCGCCTAAAATGATAATTTTCTTTTTGTCGTCTTGCCCTTCCTTTTGTTTAATTATATTACTCAATATAATATTATTTCCAGTGGGGTTTTGTTTGTTTCGCTCTAACAGAAGCATGTCGAATTCTTTCATGGTTACAGTTACGTCGCTCGCAGTTTTTAGATAAATTTGTTGTTCCTGGGCTTGTAGCAAACTCGGTTCAGCCGCTAGTTCTGCACATTTAATGCCAAGTCCGTTTTCTTTCATCACAGTGACAGATTCCTCTTTATTGTAAGTCTGCCCATCAGAACTCTTATCAGACAGTACTCCAGTTTCTGTTGACTGTACTGGTCTAGACGGTGTGAGCATTGAGCCTTTTCTGTTCTTCTTTTTGCCTGATTTTGGTGTAATACTCTGTCCTTCAAATGGCCCTACTTTTTTGTACAGCTCAATAATTTTATTGCTTTTCTCTAGTTCTGATTTTAAATGTCTATTTTCGCTGTTCAAGTTATCGATCTCATTATTGGCACTTAGTAAATTGAATGTTAACTTATCTAGTCTATCATTTAATTCACGTATGGTATCATTATCCGTTATGGAAGTGTTTGGCAAACTCATCATTGTAGTATCAAATAGCGATGCATTAGACAAGTCTGACATAGAACTGCATGGACGTACAGGTCTTCGATGCGTCACATTATTTTCCATTTTCGAAACCATCAACGAAACTGAATAAATAATAAAATAGATCGATGATGTAATCGATTTATATGATCCACCTGGGCAACACTATTCAATTCTTTGTGGATTATTTTACAAGTGGTAGTTATCTCAAGTGATAGTAGTATTAGTTTAGCAGTTTCCTGCTAGCTATACGCTCGATGATAGGGGGGGGGGGGGGTAGATGCGGTTGAGCAGTTTCCTGCAACCAGAGAATAGGTAAGGAATAATTGGGATGGTAAATACCTGCGGAGGTGAGCTCTGTGTCTGATGAGTGCTGGTGACCGTGGGTCCTCGTGGAGGCGTCCTGCTGTCGACGGCGTGCTGAATGAGCTGAAGAACTATTGTCACTTGGTTCTAATGTTTGTATTGTCCCTTTGGGTTGTGCACTGGTTTACGCGGCGGGCTGAATGCGTGTGTACACACGTGCTGATTTAGGAGTAGTGTCTGGTTGGGCCGAACACACCCTGAAGGTCACTCGCGGCGAAGTCATTCGCGGTGACTCGTGCTGATATAAAAATGGCGGTGCCATGCGGTTGCTGCGCGGCGGTACACGTCCGCCGGTCGCGAGTACAAAAAGGTGACTTTTTAGCTGACGCGTAAACGCGGGGCTGATATTGGCGGTTCCCGATTACGCCGTGCGGACGCGACGGCGCCGAAAAGGTGACTGTTTCCGCTTCCTTTCGCTGCTTGCTTGTCGCCTGACAGCTGCAGGACAGCGGCGGGGGAACGCGGGGGCGCGGGTGCGCGCCTTGAGGTTACGTCACGCTTTCGCGTGAACATATTCCCCACGCGGCAAAGCTGTGGTGTGGTGGTCAATCGACAGTCAGGTGGTCGTTCTTGATTTCCACCACTCGGGTGACGCCATCCCTTCATGGGTTCGTCTTGTGGCTCATGCGCCAATGTAGAGGCGGCACCTGGTCGTCCACTATCAGTACCAGTTCCCCGACTTGAGGTGGGCTGGATCGGGGAGTCCGTTTGGAGCGGGTTTGGATGGTGTGCAGGTAGGGTTTGGACCAGGATCGCCAAAGGTGTTGGGATAAGGGTAGGACGAGCTTGAACCTTTTTGTGTGCAGAAATGGCTCGTCCTCCTACCGAATACTCAGGTAGGGCATTGAGCTGACGTTTTAAAAGGACATGACCCGCGGTGAGAAATTCAAATTCCGCGGGGTCAAAAGAGAGTGGGCTGAGAGGGCGTGCATTGAGCTTGGCTGCAATGTGCGCTAAAAGAGCTGAAAGTGTAGGTGCGATATTGTTATTGTTGGTTGCAAGAAAGTCTTGTATTTCCCTAAGTTCATTTCTAGCGCCTACATAAATTGTACCGCAATTATATCTAATTAACGTCGGTACACCGCGCCTAGAAACAAAACGCTGTAATGCCGCAAGGAACGCTTCCGTGGATAACTCAGATACCGGTTCGAGATGGACCGCCTTCGTGGCTAGGCATGTTACAACACAGAGGTAGCCTTTTAATAGCTTGGTGTTTCTCAGTGTACTGGATTTTATCAAAAATGGTCCAGTAAAGTCCGTCGTGACTTTGCTAAATACGGGCTGAACGTTTACGCGGTCGGCGGGTGAGTCGGCCATGTACGGAGCCTTAGT